>CM060088.1:7660795-7843295 GCA_030522485.1 Stenchaetothrips biformis | reverse complement strand
TTGTTCGAAGGCCGCGCTCCGTCGCGCCGCGCTGCACCGCTCATCGCCCCGGCACGGCCCGGCACGGCTCGCATCGCCGGGGCCGCGGCAGGGCGGAACCAGAAGGCGGAGGGGAGAGGGGGGGGGGGTGGCTCCGCATCATTGCATTCCTCGCCACAAACCCAACTACGTCTAAATCCTACCAGTTGAGCATTCCAGGCCGTTCCTTCGTCCTTGTGGCCGGCCGGTTCATTCTGCTCCTCGCGCTCGCCTCACTTTAATCTCGGAGCAGCCCCACAGCCCCGCCCGTCCTCGCCGTCGCCCCGCCGCGCTCACCTGCGCTGCCGTGTGGGAGGGGGCGGGGAGGCCGCCGCGGTCTGGCCAACGACGACGTGTTCGCGGACGCCAAATTATGCGTGCGATTTGCCGAAGCGGGGCGGCGGAATTAAAACGAGCGGATTATCAACCCTTCCTCTCTCTCGCTTTTGCATGAACCCCATCGCCACACATGTTGCTATCAAGCTGAACAAATATTCCCCCCCCCTCACCACCACCATTTTAAGAGTCGAATCAATTTGTGAGAGGCAGCACGTGATTCATCAAAATTCGCCACCCCAAAAACCACCCCGGTCAGTTTGTCGCTGTAATCAATCACATTTAGGGCGAATAGAATTATTGAACCTCGTCGGGCGCCTCACCCCACCCCGCCCTGCCCCGCCCCGCCCCGCCCCGCCCCGCCCTGCCCCGCCCCGCTCCGCCCCGCCCCGACCGGCTGGATGAAACCGCCGCCAGATTCCACCTGTTTCATGAGGGCGAGGGCGCCAAGTTGCCTGTCAGGGGGACGAGAGGCAATGAAGGCGTGAAATGGCGATGGAGCGTCAGCCTGGGCATTGAGTGGGGGAAGGGAGTGCGAGAGAGACAAGGGAGTGCGTGTGTGAGGAGGGGGAGCGAGGGAGAAGGGAAGCGGAGGTAATAGGCGGCATCGTTACCCCGCCGTGGACGTTGCAGTGCGAGGGAGACGGCTGAAGATGAAGGGGGCCACAAGCGAGGCCGCGCTGTCAGTACAGTGTCTGTAACCACTGGCTGTATTCATCGGAGGTAGACCTGGTGCGGCGCGGCGTGCCTGGAAGTATCCTGGCCGTGGCTTCCAGCTCGCCGCACCACATCTGAAGGACGACGGCGCGCAGTGTGTTTGTGTGTGTGTGTGTGTGTGTGTGTGTGTGTGTGTGTGTGTGTGTGTGTGTGTGTGTGTGTATGTATGTATGTATGTGTGGACGGTTTTTCGATCCGAGAGCCAGCCGGGGTCGGTTTTGAGTGCATTCCTCCTCGCCCGTTACTCTGGCCGTTCACGCGATATGCGCACCAACAACTCTGTAGTCATCTGACATAGCTCATCTACTATGGGTTTCCCATATGACATACGTTGTTATGTTAGCGTTTCAGAGCGAGCCGTCGGCATAAACGGCGCGCCGCCCTTACTTCCGGTTTGGCGCACCTGCGGGTCGGATTTTGCCGATCGCCGTGCACCTGTGGCCGAGCGGGCGGGCGGGCGGGCGTGCCGACAACCCGGCGGCTTGTCCAGCTCAGCACGGCCTTCGGACGTCCCTGGGGACGGAGGGCCCGCCAGTTAACCGCGCGTTCGGCGTGTTTAGTGTTTGCGTCGGCAGCGCTGGCCTAGGCCCTGCTCCGCATTCGCTCGTTAAGGGAGTTCAGGCCGCCGACATGATCGGCGTGCTGCTTGGCGGAGCACGCCTGGGGCACTGGCCGGGCCACTGGCCGGGCCGGCAGAGCGATATGCCATAAGGAGTCACTTTACGGCCAGACTCTCGCGCGCCCTGCGGGACGCCGTGCGGGACGCCTTGCGGGACGCCGTGCGGGACGCCCCATGAGTGCGACAGAGACAGAGCAACGCAGCGACCCTTCGGTATCAGTCTGCCGGTACAGTGGGTCGAAACGCGCCGTCATCGCGCAGAGGAACGCGCCGGACGCAATGGCTATATTTTTCTCTGTTTGGAGAGGGACGTTTTATTGAAGTTGATGAGTCGGGCTTCCATGCCACGCTGCGCCACGCCACGCCGTGCCACGCCAGGTGGAGATTGAGTTTCTCTGCCGTGAAATAAAAGGGACACCTGACGTTGCGGAAAGATTTTCATTCTGGCCTCAAGCGCCACTGCTGGGCGGCCATTCAAACGACTGAATTGGCTCGTGCAGAAAGAGGGGCGAGGGCACTGCAGGCCTCAGTTGCTGATGGATTCCATCCAACAGGAGAATGCCCCCTTGTTCTCAGACTGGCCCGAATGAAGATTGTGTATTTCTGTTTCTGGGCACGTTGCCTGTGCCATGCGCCTGGCCATTCTGATTTGACAGCCATTCCCTCGCTGGGGGAATTATTTCTCGATTTTCGGACCAAAACGATTTACAACAAACTGCCCGCAACAAACAAAAAAGTGCCACCGAAAGCATGTGTGTGTAATGCATATGGATATCATAAAAGAGTGTGAATTATGTTGGCTCTCGCAACTCCAAGGACATATTTCCCACGGCAAATGCCAACCTCTTTTTTTCCCCCTCTCCTTTTTATTCCCCTTTTTCCGCACGTTCTTCATTTGTATGGCGGCGTGCGGCGTACTCACCGCTAACGCCAGTGCGTCCCCACGCCCGGAATGGCGCCGAAGATGTGCGAAATGGCGAGTCTGACGAATGTTCATTCGCCGCCCCGCTTCGCCGTTTCACGCGGAGCCTTGCCTTGGCACGGCCTCGGCATCCGCGGGGTGCCAACCGCGACCATGCACAGTGGGCCAGGAGACCGGTGGAGGTGGTCGAAACCCCGGACACGTTTTCAGCTTCAGAGTCGCTGAATGGGACTGGAACCGCAAGAGTGATCCCACCATCGGATTGCTCTCCGATAGAGGAATCCATTGGTGGGGTCACACGTCCGGTTCCAGTCCCATTTAGCGACTCTGGATATCTCAAAATGCGTCAAGAGTTTTGGCCGCCTGCGGCCTGCGCCCACTGTGCCATGCAGTCTGCAGCAATACCCCACCAACACATTTCGATCCGCTGCAGGAGGCCAGTGAGGCGCCACGCGTTGAGTGATGACTGTACCGCGCTGAAGACCGCATCGCGACGGCCGTGTCGTGGCTCCCCCCCCTTTTTTTCCCCTTACCGCCCCTCGAGCGGCGTGCAAACGCACATGTAGGCCACGGCATGGGTTTGGTCGAGCAGAGCCAAGCCAAACATCGGTGCGGCGCGGATGTGGAGCGAGACACGGATCGAGACCTGTCCGAACCCATTCTCTAAGGTAAATACGGTGGTGGTCCGCGGGGCGGGGCGGAGCGGGGCAGGGCGTTCCTCGTTGACCAGCACGTGCCGCTGCTGCCGCTGCCGCGCGTGGAGCTTTTAAATGGCCGTGGCGTGATGCGAGTCATTCCATCAGCCGCTTTGATTCCGTGTTTGTCCGCCGCGGACCCCCATCGGGGCCCCATCGAGGGGAGGGGGCGTCCGCCTGGCCCCGGCGGCCACAATGCACAACGCGCCGCCCCCGGCCCGAAGGGGGACGGGCCGCGTGTTTTGTCGACGACGGCTACTCGCAAATGAATCGAACACACGGCGGCCTGATTGTGCCATGCCATTGCTCTGTGTGTGTGTTGGGGTGTGTGCGTGTGTGCGCGCGCAGTGGGCCCGTCCATGTCGCGCACAATCGGGCAGTCAAACAGTGCGATATGGCACGTACAGAGCAAACGGCGCGCGCCGAGGTGTTAGTGTTGGGAAAAGGGGGGAAAAAATGAAAACACCGTCTATGTTATTTAACAACAGGAACTTGCGCTCGTCCGGGATACTATTGGTCCGCGGGTGTTGCGCTGCGTGATGGCCATGCTTGCCAATGTGGCGGAGTTGTCAAGGTTCAAGGCTGCATTTTCAACATCACGGCACCCCTCTGTTGCAGGAGATGCCCGGCGCCACCAGGCTCGTCGCCGTCAGCAAGCGGACCAAGTTTTCGTCATGTAAGTTTCACATCACGCCAACATACTCACACTCACATGTACACACACGCACTCCCCACAGTGGGTCAGAAGACCGTTGAGGCGGCCAAAATCCCGGACGCGTTTTGAGCTCCAGAATCTCTAAATGGGACTCGAATCGATCGTGTGACCCCACCAACGGATCGCTCTCCAAACGAGGAATCCATTGGTGGGGTCACACGTTCGATTCGAGCCCCATTTAGCGACTCTAGAGCTCAAAACGCGTCCATAGAGTTTTGGCCGCCTCAGCGGTCTTTTGACCCACCGTACAGCCGCGCGAACTCGTCAATGCCGCTTCCACGGGCACTTCGGCCACCTGAGGGCGGCCGGCGGCATTCACTCGGCCCGAAGCAGGCGAGGCAGGCCCCCGTCTTGGCCGGGACGACGTGATTGAGTGGGGCCGGTAATGGCGCCCCCTGGCCCCTCCCCGCGCCCACTGCCCTCTAGGGGCTCCTCGCCGGCTGCTCGATCCCTGTCGTCGCTCAGCCAATTCAACGGGGTGCGTGTGACGACGTCGACGTTGACGTCGGGGCCTCCAGGAGGAGGAGGAGGACGACGACGACGAAGAGGAGGAGGAGGAGCGGGAGGAGGTGGTGGAAGAGGAGTTGGAGGAAAAGGAGGAGCAGGAACAGGAGGAGGTGGTGGAGGAGGAGTTGGAGGAAGAGGAGGAGCAGGAGCAGGAGCAGCAGGAGCAGGAGGAGGAGGAGGAGGAGGAGGAGGAGGAGGAGAAGGAGAAGGAGAAGGAGAAGGAGGGCCGATGTCCAAGCGCGATAATCGCCGTCGGCCGAGTGCCTCGATTCCTCGTAAACTACATTATGTGGCTGCCGGGGAAGCGTCCGGAGAGGGACAGCCGGTCGGAAGTTGGCGGCCGAGGCCTCGAGCGAGGTGGCCGAGTCGGCGCGCAGAGGGCCTGTCTCAGTGACGGGTCACCGGGACGTCGTTACGCGAGGTAGGGCGTGGTGCTGGCCGCTGCGCTGCGCTGCTATCTCGCCGAGCAATTCCGCGCTTTTCCCTCAGCAAATTTAATATCGTTAATCTACTTCTGTCCTCAGCGAGGCGGTCGAGAAAAAGATAAGGGGGGGGGGGGGGCTCTGCGGACGGTGCTGCCCCCTGGCGGTGTGGGGCTTCGCCGTGGGCAGCACAGCCGCTGGCCGCGTGGAGGTGGCCCGAGGGCCCTGCCGCGCCGCACAGTGGGTCAAAAGACCGTTGAGGCGGCCAAAATTCTAGACGTGTTTTGAGCTCCAGAGTTGCTAAATGGGACTCGTATCGAAGTGTGACCCCACCATTGGACTACTCTCCGATAGAGGAATCCATTGGTGGGGTCACACGCTGGATTCGAGTCCCATTTAAGTTTCTGGAGCTCAGAACGTGTTCGGGATTTTGGCCGCCTCAACGGTCTTCTGTTCCACTGTGCCCCGGTCTTGTAGTGACGGCGCAAGCAGCAAGCTGGCGAGGCGAGGTGTCCCTGCGTCGTCGGCCCGGAAATGAGGTCTGTCGATGGCGGTAATTGGACCCGAACGAGGGGCGGGAAGGGGTCGGCGTCGACGTGTGGGCGTAAAGTGAGAGATGTATGTGTGGCGCCGGGCGGGCACACAGTGGCTCTGGTGACGGCGGGACTAATTTGCGGCGTCATTCGCGGCATAGCGCTGGACTTTATCCTACCAGTGGCAGCGCAGTGGCGGCCTCGCGTGGCTGCGGCCGGGAAGGCTTGCGGACAGCTGTCAGGGCCGACGCGCGCGGCTGCCAACGAGTTGCAACGACCCGCACGGCTGCAAGGCGATGGCTCCGCCGCCGCTCCGAGAGGGGGGCATCACGTTGAACCAACTCACGCGAACGGGAGCCGCGTTTCGTGCGTTTCGCGCCGCCGCCTCGCACCGCGCGGCGCTCCACGGCGACAAAAAGGAGGACAAACAGAAAGAGCCAAAAAAAATAGTCTGGAATTCCGATACCCTGGCTATGCAAACAACGGACCCGCCGTGCACCGATGCGGGGCGTCCTGGGAAAGGGAGAAAAAGGGGGGGGGGAGCCGGGCCGCGATTAAACTGTCAGTGCCGGCGACCGAAATACGAAATCGGGGACCTGACCTCCGCGCCGGCCGCCGGCCCGCGCTGACAGCTGGACCCATCTGCACTATCCCAGTGGCTGTGAAACGCGTCTCGCAGCCCGCCGGCCGCCGGCCCGATGGACGTCCGGGGAAGGGGCGCCCGGCTGCCTTTCAGTTATTCCACTACATTTCCTCCTCGCAGCCAGCGGCCCGTCCGGCCCGTCCGGCCCGTCCGCGAGGGCTTGCTCCGGGCAGTGGGGCCAGTGGGCCGGGCCGGCCTGGCACGCGCGTGGGAAGGCACGCCGGGCACGCCGGGCCAGAGGCGAGGCCCTCCGCCCTTCCCTCATCCTCCGCCCTTCCCTCATCATCCGCCCTTCGCTTTCTGCAGCCCTTTTGTCTTTGGCCTCGCCCTCCTCAAGGTGGAGTGGCGCGCGCTGGCAGGGTCGGCGCAGGAAGAGGAAGGCAGCCGGCGCTGAGAGTCGAGGCTGGTCGGAGAGCAGAAACCAGCATTTCCGGTTCTTTATTTGGACCGGTGGCGTCTAGTCAAGGCGAGCTGCTAACTCGTGGGTAACTTGCTGCGGACTCCCCCCCCCCCCTCCCTTTCGCCTCCTTCCCCAAGGCCGAGCAAAGGCGGTGGTGAGTAACGAGGGTCGCATTGCGCTGCTGCCAGTCCTCGCCACTCTTTCCCCGCCCGCCTCCAAGACCCCCACCCCGTCTCCCACTCCACCCCCTCTCCTACCCCCACCCACTCTCCCGCTGCCCCCGAGCCCAGGACGTCTGCATTCGAAACCGCAGCCATGGTAGTGGCATAAGCCTCGGGGTGTTAAGTTATCCGCTACCGCCGCCCCCACCCGCCTGGACAAGAACAACCGGAATCGAATTCCGGAGGTGAATGGAAAGCACACGCGGGAGCAGCGGCGGGCGCCGTCTGGCGGTGGGCCCCGTGAGTGGCCACCGAGTGAGCCATCGGACCACACGGGCGAGGACACGTGGCCGGCCGCTGCCCATCGACGCCATGCTCGCCGTGAAGGGACTCGATCCCTAGGCTTTCGCTCGGCATAGCGAGTTGCTCGCGGCGTCGCCACTGTGGTCGGCGAAGGGGAAATGCACTCTCAAAACGAGTGACCCGACTAATACGCTATGACGCTCTATTACGCCCCTAAATTGCCGTTCGATTCGAGTCCCATTTAGCGACTATGGAACTTCAAACGCTTCTAGAGTTTGGGCCGCCTCGACGGTCTTCTGGCCCACTGTGTGCCGGTGCATGGCGACTGCTTCCCTGGAGAGCGCGCGGGGGGGAGGGGGGGCTGCTGCTGCCAGGAGAGCCTCTGTCTCGGCGCGGTTCTGCATGGCGCTGCGCCGGGCCCCCCTCAGTCCCCGCGAAGCAGTAGGGGACGCCACGCGGTCGGTGCGGTCGCTCACGCCGCGATCCCCATCCCCGCCGACCACGGCGTCAACCCGCAGCGAGTTAGTCGGCGCGTTGTCTGACGAGGCTGCTGGTACTTCTGGTACCACCCCACGAGCTTTCAGCGGGCTTTCAAGCGAGCTTCGGCTTTTGGGCTCTCGCGCTTCCGTTGAGCGCCTCTCTGTCGAGCTCTACTCCGTGCAGCCCAGCCGCCCCGACGCAACACGAGTCCTTAATGAACCGCCGCCTGTACACCGTCGTCCTCACCATCCCTCCTTTTCTCCGCACTTGAAACGCGACGCCGTGTGGACAGGTTTTTCCGACCCCTCCGGCTCCGGTTCCAGGCTCCAGCACCCAGGCTTCCAGGCGTGCAGGAGAACTCCAGGCTCAAGTACGCCCGGGAGAGGGGGGGGGGGCGGAATATGTGGCTGTGGGTCCGCGAAAACGTTTGGCATGGGTCGCGACTCGAGAAAGGTTTAGTAACCGCCTGTCTACGTTAAACCCTCCACTACACCACCTTCGCGCGGCTGCGGGCAGTGCAGGCGCCCAAATAGAACCCTCTTTGCTGTGGGTTTCGTACTTCTCGGGGAGCCCCGCCGCGGTGGCGGCGTGCTGTCGGCGTGCTCCTAGCGGCGTGTTGCACGGCATGACGAGTGGACTATATCAGCGGCGAGACCTTGGCGCCACGCCCTCTGCTTACGGCCATCCATAATGCATTGCACTTACCCCCTCTCCCCGCCCCCTTTTCCCCGTCCCCGACTCCCAAAGTGGTGCGGAGGTGAGGTAGACGTGTGTAAAAGTGCGTGGCGCCGGCAGCAAACCGTGCGGCGAGGCGCGCATGGCAAGCACGGCGAGGCAGCGGCGTGGAGCTTGGAGTGGCCGGGCGAGGCAGCGGCCAGGGGAGTGCCAAATAAGGAGTGCCAGGGGTGGACAAATTATCGTCCACGCAACGACTTTGTCCGGAAAGAATCGATTACATCGCGTTCACAGCAGCAGCAGCAGCAGCAGGGCCGGCCCAGGCCGGGCTAATGGCGCGGTAATTCCTGCCAGGAGGCTGATTCTGAGCGGGGGCCTGTCTCTCTCACACCCAGGCGGGACGCCCCTACAGTGCGAGAGAGTGAGAGCATGAGAGAGAGAGAGAGAGAGAGAGAGAGAGAGAGAGAGAGAGAGAGAGAGAGAGAGAGAGAGAGAGAGAGAGAGAGAGAGAGAGAGAGAGAGAGAGGGCCTCCCGTTCCGAATCGGTCTGCAGGGACCCGGCTGGAGTGGCCGCGGCTTCTGCGGCCAAGCACGTGTGGGCGGGGCCCTGGCGGGGCCCTGGCGGGGCCCTGGCGGCCGTGCCTGCGCGCACATGTCCGAGGCGCCACGCCAGGCCGCGAACCTCGCTAAACACAGAACGCCCCTCTAACGGGCCGCACCTGTTGTCTGGCGCGGCTTCGGCATTTCCAGGAAAAAGAACGGGAGAAACATTGCCAGCCAACTAGGAGCGCGCCACACCACCTGCCAGGAAAGGGCGGGGCGGGGCGTGGTGCGGGGGGCGTGGGTGGCAACAAGCGGAAATGACGAAACACGCTGAGATCAGCACAAAGGCTTCACAATGGCCGCCATTTCGTCGCGTTGTCTTTTTCGGTCCCTTTTTCCTGTCCGACTAGGGATGCCTCTCGGAACGGACTGGAAATAAACATGCCTCGGGGGTGGAAAATCAGAGAATAAAGGCGGTGACGTGACGGGATCAGACGCCCCGGCGCCGCCCGGCGCCCTCAGTGCGCCGCGGCAGGCATGCACCAACGTGACGACATCGAGGGAAATTTCCCAGGAATCGGGGAAATAGGAAGGTCAAAGGGGGAAAAAATTGGCGTAGGGGGAAATTGAGGCAATTTTTTTTTCTTCATTTGCTTGGGTCTATTCTCCGAAAACTGGCCTAAAAGGAGAAAAACCGACGAAAAGGGGCAAATATTTGTTTGTCTGCGGGAAAAACTAAACATCCGACATCTGCACACTGGCATGCACATCGACTGCAGCGCAGGCCGAGCCCCGCAGCTGTTACGCCGTCAAGCCATGTCACTCGTCCGTCACGTCGCGTCACGCCATTCATTGTCACGTGCTGCCCGACGCTGTCACTCGGGCGTCTCGCGCGACAGCTCCGGGCGGGATGCTGCCGCCTCTCGTTGCGCGGCGAGGGAAGCAGCCGAAGCAGCGCGTCATTCCGATTTGAACCGAACGCAGAAACACAATACTGTAATTCGGTCCCTTTACGGCGCAGCAAACTTTCCCGCGTCGAAGTCGCGTGGGGCTGGTGGCGGTGCGCCCACACAGCGCTGCCAACTGAGGGGAACTCAGCGAGCGCGTGTGTACGTGAAGGCGTGCTGGTGTGTGTGTGTGTGTGTGTTTGTCTGTGCGTGCGTGTGTGTGCACGGCAAGATTGTATCGCCCACCACTGCGCGGTTCGTATCCACTCGAGCCACCCTGTGGTTTCTTTCTCCCTTTTCTTTCCGCCTGCCCTTATGATGTGAGCCCCTCCACCCCCGGACCACGGAGGAGACAGTGTGTGGAACAAACGCGCGGCGCCGCTCGGCACGGAAGGCAGGGAAGGACCTTCGAGGACGAACCGTCGTCCTCGTCTCATGCCGTATCTCGGCCTCGTTGGCCTGCCCGGGGTGGAGAGGGGGGGCAGCATCAAGCCGGGGGAGAGATCGGCCACATCAAACTCTCTGCCAATAGTAGCGCCGCCCTTGTGTCCTTGCCCTTGTCGCCGTGCCGGTGGGTGTTGGCGGGGTCACACAAAGCCCCCCCACCTCCCTTCCCCCGTGCCATGCGCCCTGCGGGGCGGTACAGCCGCACGTCTGTGGCACTCCACGCCCTGCGCAGGGCGCAGCGGACAGAAAAATAATTTCCCCCCGGCCAGCCTGGCCGAGCGCGAGCCAAGGCCGCGCTGGAGCCAAGTCCAGCCCGCTCGCGTTCGCCTGGTGTGCGCCCCGCGCCACCCCGCCCCGCGCCACCCCGCCCCGCCCCGCTCTGCCGGTCAACTATTGTTCGAGGTCATTCATATGGAAATGCAGCTGGCCCGCGGCCCCGCCCCTCCCTCCACCGCCCTCCATGGCCCGTGGGCCGGACACCGCGGTGGGCCAGATACCGCGGTGGGCCGGCCGGACACCGCGGCGGGCACAGCACGTCGCGCTCGTCCTCGCCGTCCTCGCCGCGCACTGGTCAACGGGGACGTGGCGGGGACGCCCACGGCGATAATGCGCGGGCCTGCACTGTAATGCGCGCCGCCCGGCCGGACGAATCCCTTGTTGAGTCGCTATAAATACGGCCGCGGCTTTACTGCTCGTCCGTTCGGTCTGTCTGTCTATCCGTCCGTCCGTCCGTCCGTCCGCCCGCCCGCTGCCAGTCTGTTTGTCCGTCTGTCGGTGGGCCATAGGTGCGCCCCAGGCCCTAGCCTCACCTGTTACCTAGCGCTGTTCGGTGGCGGCAGCCAATTCGTATGCTCCGCCACGCGAGGGCGCGCCCACTGGCGGGCGAATGGCGTGTTACGTGGAATGTGTACGGCCCGCTGCGCCGCGCACGTTTCCCTGGGATTTATTCGACCGGCTGGCAGGGCATGGAGGGCCGCGTAATGGCCCCATTAAGGGATTGAGGCGCCGGGCACCGCGTTTGTTTCGACAGCGACGCCAATGCCTCTGTCTCTCTCGCACCCTTGCCTTGCTGCGCCCCACGGGAGCGACAGAGACAGCGGCGAAACCAACTGTCCGGAATCAGCCTGCAGAGCTCGCCGGAGTGGAGCGAGTCGGTGGCCGGGAGAGTGCATCCTGGCGGGGAGGCGCCGCGGCGGCTGGCCAGGCCGGCAAACGGCACAATATAGAGCTCGCTGGCGGCGGAGGCGATCGCTGCCAAAATGGAATCATTATTTTATCGGTATTTATTAATGCCAGGAGATAAAGGCGGGGAAACCGCGGAGGCTGCAGCAAAGGGGGAAGGGGGGGGGGGATATCGATAAAGCGGGGCGAGGGCGGAAACAACGCGCGGGACGGATGCGCTGGCAAGGCTGGCAAAGAATAGGAGGACGCTGGTGTGCTGGCCCACTGTGCGCTGGCGTGCTGGCTGCCGGCCGTCGGGAGAGGGGAAGAGGGGAGTTATAGGTGGGACGGGGGCAAGCTGACGAGATTGAGTGTTTTACGAGGATGATTTTCAGCCTCTCTCCGGCCCGGGCCGCATAGCCGCGCCGAGGACGACATCCTTGACCCCGCGTCCCGGAGAGGGAGGGGGGGCGGGCGACGGGAACCCACCCGACCCAGAACCAGGATCCAGCGGGGCGCGTGTTACTTGGCGCTGCACAAACCATCTCGTGGCGGCGACGTTTCACTCCCCCAGTTTCATAAAGTTGGCCGTCCGGCTCTTGCCTGCTTGCTTGCCCCGCCGCGTGTCTTGAGGGCCCAGGGGGTCTTGACGGCGCGCGGCGCTGGCGCCACCCGTCGGCCCCACGCGGAACCCGGTCGGCGCCGGCACAGCGCCGCTAGAGTCCTATAGGACTCTAAGCGCAGCCACAGCGCCGCCACAGCGCGGCGGGGCGCGCCAACAAGGTGCATTTTTAAAGCGGCCGCCTCGCCCCTCGCCTCCACGGACTCGGGCCGAGACAGCGGTGAGCTCGTTAGCGCCGTAACTTGCCGAGGCCTGCCGGAGGAACACCCCCTCCCCTCGGAATCAGAATGCGCGCAGTGCACTCGCGTGTGATGGTGGCGTACATTTTGCATGTCCTCATCCTGGAGGACCGCTTAAGAGATTGTTGTCCCGCCAGCCCCGCCAGCCCCGCCAGCCCCGCCACGTACTCGGCGCCGGAATCAAGTTGGTACATTATGCTGAAAGGCGCGCGGCGGGGCGGGGTGGGGTGGGGTGGGGCGCGGCTGCCGAGCCGGAGCCGGGGTGAGGTGCTCTTTGCGCCCACCAAACAGTCAGGACGTCGTTAGGGGGAAAGAGGATAGAGGAGTTGAGACATGGAGCGTCCAGGGGACGCCCCCTCCTCTTGCTCCTGCTCTCTGCGTCACGCAGGCTCTCAGGCGGGTAGTGCGGTCGGTTCGGCCGCTGCCCGAGAACAGCGGATCGTAAACGTAAACTGTGGCCTTTTCTGCTGTTGCAGGAGCCGCTGACCACCGTATGGCAAGGTGACCGAGGTAAGGAGGGAAGGACACGTCGCTCGCAGTCCTTTTGAAGGCCGTGACACGACGCTGCTGGGTCTTTGACGCCGACTCGATTCCACTCACATTCCTAAATAATCGATTACATTGAGGTGTTCAAAAATGCTCTCATATCATTCACACATATTTTGCTGGCTTTTTTTTCCCCACAAGTAAATTGCTCCCGAAACAATGAGCCGGGAAATCACGCGCCCCGCGCGGGGTGCGGGCCATGCGGGCCGCCTTGGCAGGACAGGCGCTCCCCGCTCCGCTGTCAATGTTGGCAGCAGCGCCGGCCGACAGCGCGTCAGTGATAGCGGAGGCCGAGTGTCCTGCACGTGTCCTGCACGTGTCACGTCTCCAATAATGGCGATGTACGGCCGGCCCTCTCACCTTGACGATACCATTACCCTGACAGGTGATTACCCCCACTCCCCGCAGATGGCATCCTTTCCGCCCCGACGGCCCGGCGCACAGTGGGTCAGAAGACCGTTGAGGCGGCCCAAATTCCAGACGTGTTTCGAGCTCCAGAGTCGCTAAATGGGACTCGAATCGAACGTGTGACCCCACCATTGCAATGCTCTCCGAACGAGGAATCCATTGGTGGGGTCACACGTTTGATTCGAGTCCCAACTTAGCAAATCTGGAGCTCAAAACGCGTCCGGGATTTTGGCCGCGCCTCAACGGTCTTCTGACCCACTGTGCGGCGCGGCACAGTGTGCCCATGGCCCGCATCCGAGTCATCATGAGCTGCGACAGTCCAGACTTATGACCCTTGCACAGCCAGCGCTCAGCCCGGCCTGGCCCGGCCGTGCCTGGAGACCCCCGCGGCAGGCTGGCTGGCTGCTCGGTCCGCCCTGCCTTTGGACCCCGAGCCGCATACGTATACATACCCCTCCCTCAGCGGCAGCCATAAGCTGGCAGCCTGCGGGACTGTCCCGGCGCCAGAAATAGGGGGCGTCCCGAGCGGTCGGTCGTCTCAGTGTGTGTGTGTGTGTGTGTGTGTGTGTGTGTGTGTGTGTGTGTGTGTGTGTGTGTGTGTGTGTGTGTGTGTGTGTGTGTGTGTGTGTGTGTGTGTGTGTGTGTGTGTGAGTGCGTGCGTGCGCGTGCCACAGGGTGGAGGGCACAAACCATATTATTCTGTACATCATCGCGGCCATGCGGCGCCGTGCTCTCGCCGATCCCCTGCAGGCCTGATAATAACACTCCACGGCGCCGCCCCCAGCGGGACTGCCCCGCCTTCGCCACTGGCCGCGGCCAGGCTGCTGCTGCCCCACGTCTGGCCGGGGAGTGTAACGAGGTCGGCGCAGCCAGCGGGCAGCCAGCGTCCCGGCCTCCCCGGCGTGGTCGGCGTCGTCACGCGCGCTGTAAAAACCGACCGGGAGGAGAATTGGTTGCATTCGGGCGCCGCGGCGCCGCGTGCCGGGCGGGGTTGGCGGTGAGCCGCGCCCCCACAACGAGTGTGCGATCCTGGCACGCGTGCGCGCGCGCACGCCGGCAGGATGAAACTCGACACGCGCTCACATGCACTACCACTCGTCGCGCAGCGCACGCGCGCACCGGGCGGTGTAATCCCATTCTGAGACGCTGCAGGGCAACAGATAGCAAAAAGCGGTCATAAAAGCCCCTCTCCGCCTCCGCACGGCCCCGGCAGCCGCCGTTTTATATTCGCTTAATTCGGCAACGTATTGCCCCGGGCAGGCTGGCTGTGGGGCCGCCGCCCGGCTCTGCAAATAAGAAATTACATAAGTACATACAGCGACGGCAGCGGCGTGCGGGGCCGGCCGGGCCGGCCGGGGCAATCCCCTGAATTTCATTTAGCGCCGCCTTTCCTCTCCATTTCTCGCCGGCGTGGCGCGGCCCGGCCGCCCGCTCGGTCTGGGCGGCGGCGGTGTGGCCGCCCGCTCGGTCTGGGCGGCGGTCTGGCCGCGGCGCGACGCACCACGGACCGCGCTTCTTATTTTAATGTGAGAAATGGTGACGATTCATCTTCGCGTTTTAAGGGAAATATTCAGCCGTCGGCATGGCGAGTGCGGGCCGTGGCGTCAGCCTGCGGACTGCCGGGTAGGCAACGCGCCGAGCGCGGTGCAGCGGCGGGCCTGCCCACTGCCCACGGCGCTCACGCCGAGCCATGAACTCGGCCGCGCCGTAGAGAGGGCCCCTTCGCTGGACCGGACGGCCGAAGCAAGATCTATCGGTGGTGCTGCCACAATCGCGTTTACGATCCTCGCGCTTCCTCATCGAGCACGCCCCGCCCCGCGGCGCTCGTATCGGCTGCAGCGAACCGCGACGAGGGTGGTCGATTGGGCCGCAAAATGCCCGTCCCACAGTGGGTCAGAAGACCGTTGAGGCGGCCAAAATTCTAGACGAGTTTTACGCTCTAGAGTCGCTGAATGGGACTCGGATCGAAAGTGTGACCCTACCAATGGATTCCTCGTTTGCAGAGCAGTCCGTTCGTGGGGTCACACGTTTTCGATTCGAGTCCCATTTAGCGATTCTGGAGCTCAAAACGCATCCAGGATTTTAGTCGCCTCAACGGTCCTCTGACCCACTGTGTGCCCCTCCCCTTCCTTCCCCCAGGGCCCCCGAGGGGGCTGCTGGAGCGGTACGGCCCGGTACGGCCCCGCTCCTCCATCTGTCTCCGTCGGCGCGCTGCTCGTGCGAGTGAGAGGGTGAGACGACCCCGCGATGCACTCGGCGGCGGGACGCACGGCCTCCGGGGTGACGGCGTGACCCTGCAGGATGAAGCTCTCTTCGTGAGGCACGGCGAATAGAGTGGCATCGGGTTGAGGCACCCCGCCTAACCGACGTGTTCCCGCACAGCTGTGTGCCGCCTGTCAGCCAGGCATGGGCAGGAAAGTAAAGTAAAGTAAAGTACCGCGGTACCAGCACCGCGGTACTTTTTTGGGTAGGTAAAGTACCGGCACCGCAGTGCTGATGACGCGAAAGGGACCGGTAAAGTACCGCGGTACCGATTTGCGAGTAAAGTAACGAAAAGTACCGTCGGTCCTGTCAGCGGGCGCGCAGCCGCGCACTATTACGGATTGAGCGACACGACTATTACGCAAGTGCATGCCCCGTCGGGTACGACGGACTCCATGCGCTGCAAACCGCTGTACAGCGGCGCATCCAACAAAAGAACTTGGAGGAAAAAAAAAGAAGAAAAAATGGGGGCCCTTCTCCCACCTCCCCACACAGTAGGGAGGACCGCCTGCAACTTCGGTGGATCGGGGGAACCGGTGCATTCCAGGCGGCGACCCCAGGGGTTCTCATCTGATGTGGGCCGGGTGAAGGGCGGGGGTTGAGAGCCTTTGGTTTTCGCGGGGTGGTCAGTGGTACCCACAGTGGTACCCCCGCTGTCCGGCGCTCTCTACCGAACATGCAGTGTGAAGGGCCAGCTTCAAAGGACTTATCAACTCCAAACCGACGAATCAGAATGGACCCACTCGCGACCAATTGCGAGTGGCTGGAACGACCGGGGATCGAACCAGTGCCGAGGCCAATCCGCCGAAGCGGACTGCTTTTTAGACACCCAAGCATAGTGGACGACAAATGATCCAGACCACTACGCTATCACGACTGCACGTCTGCCGAGTGTCGGACGACGGGTTTGAGTCGCATTGGGATGAGGGAGGCAGTCGTAAAATGTATTGAAATGTTGGGATTCGATCCCCGGACCTTACTGTTCAAGTCCGACGCCTTAGCGATCTCAGCCACCACGGCTCATGGTAGATGCGGCGTCAGCCGGGCTCTAGACGCGGCAGGGATGGAGCCGCAGTGAGCGGGTCATTCGAAAAATGTTGAGAAAAAGTGGGACTCGATCCGTCGATCCCGGTACCGGGAACCGACGCCTACGTATAACACCTCGACCACCACGACTCATGATTGGGGACGGGTAATGTCAACGCCTTTGAACCGCACTGGGAGTGCGGTCCGCACTGCCGCACTCCGAGTGCGGCTCAAAAGACATGACATCACTTGGCCTAATCATAGGCCGTGGTGGTCGAGGTGGTATAGGCGTCGGTTCCCGGTACCGGGGTCGACGGATCGGGTCCCACTTTTTCTCAACATTTTTCGAATGACCCGCTCACTGCGGCTCCATCCCTGCCGCGTCTAGAGCCCGGCTGACGCCGCATCATGAGCCGTGGTGGCTGAGATCGCTAAGGCGTCGGACTTGAACAGTAAGGTCCGGGGATCGAATCCCAACATTTCAATACATTTTACGACTGCCTCCCTCATCCCAATGCGACTCAAACCCGTCGTCCGACACTCGGCAGACGTGCAGTCGTGATAGCGTAGTGGTCTGGATCATTTGTCGTCCACTATGCTTGGGTGTCTAAAAAGCAGTCCGCTTCGGCGGATTGGCCTCGGCACTGGTTCGATCCCCGGTCGTTCCAGCCACTCGCAATTGGTCGCGAGTGGGTCCATTCTGATTCGTCGGTTTGGAGTTGATAAGTCCTTTGAAGCTGGCCCTTCACACTGCATGTTCGGTAGAGAGCGCCGGACAGCGGGGGTACCACTGTGGGTACCACTGACCACCCCGCGAAAACCAAAGGCTCTCAACCCCCGCCCTTCACCCGGCCCACATCAGATGAGAACCCCTGGGGTCGCCGCCTGGAATGCACCGGTTCCCCCGATCCACCGAAGTTGCAGGCGGTCCTCCCTACTGTGTGGGGAGGTGGGAGAAGGGCCCCCATTTTTTCTTCTTTTTTTTTCCTCCAAGTTCTTTTGTTGGATGCGCCGCTGTACAGCGGTTTGCAGCGCATGGAGTCCGTCGTACCCGTGGGTACGTCAAGTACCGTCGGTACTTTCGAAGGTACCTGTAAAGTACCGCGGCACCGAAAATTTCGATAGTACTGGTAAAGTACCGCGGTACCATAGTTTTCGGTAGTACCGGTAAAGTACCGCGGTACCATAGTTTTCGGTAGTACCGGTAAAGTACTGCGGTACCGATTGTGGAGTACCGTGCCCATGCCTGCTGTCAGCCCCGCCTCGGCCACTCGATTCCAGATCGACACCGGGGCGGGGCGGGGCGGGGCGGGGCGGGACCGTGAGGCTGAGGTGGTGTGCCTAGCTAAGCGAGCGGCTACCTAAAAGCAAAGTCTTGTCCTGGCCGGGCACTTTGACGGGCTGCACGGCGTGGCCTGGCGCGGGCCTGGCGCGGGCCTGGCGCGGCGCCGAGCCATCGGCCGCCATCGGCCGCCAACGGCCCTCGCGGCTGCCCATCCAGGAACCAAATGGAACCCAATTGAATCCTGCCGGATGATGCCGAGGTCGGGCCGCTGCAGATATAGGGCTGAGCTATTAGCGGATGCCGTGGGATGGAGAGGGTGGGCGGGGCGCGGGGGGGCGCTCTGACCTGAAAACCAATTTGATCTCACTCCCTCATACCACGGGGCCTCGTACCACGGGCCACGAGGCCGCACGGGCTCGCCACGGGGTGGCGGTGGCGGAAGTCGCAAGTAAGCCTCGCCCGTCCGCGTTCTATTCCGCCAACTCAGCGAAGACTCTTGTCCAGCAAGTTGGCCCTGAGATTTACTGGCTCTCTCTCCAAGTCCTCCGTCTCCGTCGGCTTTCGCTGCATCGGGGACAGCCAAATGAACTGCGCGCTCATCCGAGACTGTGACTGTGGCTCCCCGCGGCCCCTCGCAATCTCGTTGTGTCCTGACTGACCTTGAGGGCCTCGAGGACGGGGCCGCGCCGGCCGCGCCTGCTGGGATTGGTTTCAGTGTCGCCACATAAGCAGGCAAAGACTCCCACGACGCTTTGGCGTGGAATGGGGCTGGCCGCCAGCCAAGCTATCAGTCCGCCCAGTGTGCCCACTGGACAACTTAAATTTGGCTAGTGTAGCAAGCGGAGGTTGGCAACCCTACTCCGACTCGCGGGACTTTGGCGGGGTGCTGACTGCGACGGCAACACTGATGGGTTACGTAGTTGGTGCACGCCACCTCACAGTGGGTCAGAGGACCGTTGAGGTGGCTAAAATTCTAGACGCGTTTTGAGCTTCAGATCGCTAAATGCGACTCGAATCGAACGTGTGACTCCACCAATGGATTGCTCTCCGAACCAGGAATCCATCCGGCAGGGTTCAAATGCATCTCACTCGCTCTGCGGCACACCCGGGCACACCTCTCGTAAAGTTGCTACCGCCCCGCCCCGCCCCGCCCCGCCACGCCCCGCCACGCCCCGCCCTGCCGCATCGACGGTGAAGGGCCTCCCAGCGGACACCGCCGCGCTGCCCACCTTCGCAACAAGCGGGCGCGTCTTCTCCGCAGCACGGCGTCGTGCGCGCGGCCGGACGGGCCGGGACGCGGTGACGCGGTGTAGGTTCGCCGGATCACCGCGGGTTGAATGGGGAAGGGGGAGTACAACCGCAGCACAATAAGCCTGGTCAGCAGGGGAGGGGGAGGAGTGGGGCAATTTCGAATTGTCGCGCTGCCCGGCGCCGCTTCGCTGAGGATTTGGCGCACGTCGCGGCCATTGCTCACCGCCGCCCGGGGATAGGACAGCCCTGAGTGACGCCAATAACGGCTTCCTTGTTCTGCCTTCCGTATTGCAGCGCGGCCCGGCCCCGAATCCAGAGTCGGCCCGCGCGTCGGTTGAAACCGCTCCACGCACGGTGGGTCAGAAGACCGTTGAGGCGGCCAAAATTCTAGACGCGTTTTGAGCCCCACCCAGACTCGCTAAATGGGACTCGAATCAGACCTGTGATCCCACCAATGGATCCTCGTTTCGAGACCGATCCATTGGTGGGATCTTACGTTCTGTTTGAGTCCCATTTAGCGACTCTGGAGCTCAAAACGCGTCTAGAGTTTTGGCCACCTCAGCGGTCTTCTGACCGACTGTGCGCTTGGAGCCTCGCTCCGTCTCTGGACTCAAAGCCATTTAATGGAGCCTGGAAAGACGATTCCGGCGACACCTTCAGGTGTTTCATTGATAACTAGCGGTCTGGATGTGCGAGCCGTGCCGTGCCGGCAACGAGCGGCCCTCGCGGCCCTGCTGAGGCAGCGTCCCGTTGTCCCGTCAAGCGGCGGCAATGCCGCAATCGCGACCCGGCAAGCCGGCGAGGCCTGCAATTATGCAATTACGCGTCGGAACGGCCTCGGCCTCGGTATGGCTGGCTCGGCGGCGGGGTTTTGTTTCCCGTTTTCACTCGGCCCTACTCCGCCTGAATAGCAAGTGGCCCGAGGGGGGGTCCTCGGTCCCCGCCCGGCCGCCAGCCCCGTCTGCCCCGCCTCGGCCCCGCCCACCCGTTATCCGGCCGTTCCCCAGGCCGTCTAGCGCCGCCGAGCGCCGTTTAGCGTCCGTTTAACGGCCGCTCCATCGGCCGCTGGATATTTTATCAGGCAGTCTCGGCTGTCGGGTGACGCGGGCGGCGGATGCGGCCCGCCGCAGGGCGAGGCGCGGCGCGCGGCCCCGAGGTGCGATAAGTTGGCATGGCACTGCTTTATCATCCGCCGCTGCCGGGTCGCGAACCCGAACCCTGGCCCTGTCTCGGCGGCTGTCACGCCACTGCACGGCCGCACCGCTCCCCGCACCGCGCCGCCGGGCTGCTTGACCCCGGACGACCCTGGACTTGGGGACTTTAAAGTGGAGCCAGCCGGAGAACACCAGAACCTCATCAAGGAGGACGCCGAGACTGATTAGACGAAGATTTTCAATCAAGCCCGGTCGGCTGCGCGGACCGGATAACGCGCGACCCCATTGGCTGCTGGGGCGTGTGCGGAAAGGGGAAGGGGGGCTGGGGGAGGCGCGGACGTGCCGATCCCGCCCTGGACCCTCACAGCGTGCCAACGCCACGCACTCAGCCTTCTTTTCTGCATTGGCTTCGTTTTCCTTGCCCGCGACGCCGCGCTGAGCGCTGCAGTCCGAGAGCACAGTGGGTCAGAAAACCGTTAGGGCGGCCAAAGTTCTAGAAACATTTTGAGCTTTCAGAGTCCCATTCAGCAACTCTGGAAGCTCAAAACGCTTCTGGAATTTTGGCCGCCTCAACGGTCTTCTGACCCACTGTGCGACCCTCCAGCCCCACAAAAGCCTTGCTCCAAAATGTGGCCGGAAGTTGGCAGCGAGGAGCAGGACGATCAACAACAGAGAGGACGAGGACGTGGCCGGGCGTGCCGCCGAGATGGCCGTCGTTGTTGCACCCGGAAAGTTTACTGTGGCCGCAAGCAGCTGTCCGGCGAGCTCCACCGCCTTCCAGTGCAGCAGCATTCCTTGCCGCACGTCACTCAACGCACCGCCCCCTCGGTTAAACGTTTGTTGTGCCCCGCCTGCGTCTCCTCGACCCGCCTCGCTTCCTCTCAAGAGTCCGTCGCAAAAAGACGGACTTGTTGTCGTTACGGCACGTTTTGGATTGGATGGCCCCGAGCGGCGACTCGGATTTCGGAGAGCGCGCGGGAAGCGGGGGAAGGCTTCCTCGGGAAATTGGGAAAGGGGGAGGAAGGGTAAAGGGGGGGGAAGAAGCCCCGGCTGGAAATGGAGGTAACGGGTGGAGCACCGGACGCCATCCCCGACAAGGCGCGCAAGTCGCCGGCAAAAACTCAATTATGTGGCCAGTTTTCTCGCTCAACGGGCAGCACCAGCCAGGCAGCCAGCCGGCCAGGCAGCCAGCCAGCCAGCCAGCCCGGGGGGAGCGGGGCGGGGCGGTCACCGCAAGAATCCGCGCGAGTCCGCCTGGCGCCGTGGGGGCTCGGCGAGGGTGGAGAGAGAGAGAGAGAGAGAGAGAGAGAGAGAGAGAGAGAGAGAGAGAGAGAGAGAGAGAGAGAGAGAGAGAGAGAGAGAGAGAGAGAGAGGGGATGTTTATTTTGCTGCTAAACAGCGACGCCACGTTGCCGCGTTGCCGTTCCTCTGGGCGAGCGGTGGCCGAAGGGCGTTGCTTCATTACCATTATCTGGTGAGCACGAGGGGCAGGCCGCACACAGTGGGCCGGGCAGGCCTCAGGACCCTCGGGGCTCTCATGAGCGTGGCGTCGTGTGTGACAGCAGGCTGGCCGTCCCAGTGTGTCCGGCCCAGTGCGCCCAGTCAGGCCGACAAGCAGACAGCCAATTAGCGGCAAACTACAGAGTAGGCCGGACGATGCCACTTCCTGTCTCCTCCCGCTCCTCAAACCCACGAGGCGGCCGGCCGATGTGTCACCGCCCCTCTAGTCTCAATGATCCTCTTAACGCTTCTTGAAGGCGTGAGCCCTACACTCGAAAAACTGACTTCTTGAATCAAGAAAAAAATTAACTTTTTCTTGTTGTTTCTTTTTTTCAAGAAAAAATTTCTTGGACCAAACTTTTTTTTCGTACAAAGAAAAATTTTCTTGTATCAAGATATTTTTCCTTGAAAAAATAAATAAATCAAGAAACTGTATTTTTGGGTGTAGGAACTTGTACGAGGCCTGCCTGCGTTGTTTCTACAAGGGACTGCTGGATGGCATATTACGCGGCGTCCCTGTCGATGCCCTGCATACGGTCAACGTGCAGGCAGAGGCCCGAGGTGGTGGGGGCGCCTCATCTGCACGGCCCACTCGACGGGCGTGGCAGCCTCCGGCGCGGCCAGGCCGCCTAATCGAATTGGCTGAGCGGAGGCACCCGGAGCCAGGCCTGGGGGCCGTGTCTCGGCCTCGGCTGCGTGTGCACGACACGACTGCACAGTACACCGCCAAACGGCCCGTCTCCGCGCCTTGTTATTTCGAGCCCGAAGAAAGCGGCAGCGGTGCCAGTGGCAGCCTATGGCAGCCCAGCCCTGTCGGGCCTGTCGACCTGCAGCGGGAGCAATCTCCTTTCGAAGCGGAAATTTGTCTTGTTGGCCACACGGGTGGGCTGGCGGCGGCGCGCCGCACAGTGGGTCAGAAGACCGTTGAGGCGGCCAAAATTCTCGACGCGTTTTGAGCTCCAGAGTCTCTAAATGGGACTTGAATCAAACCGTGTGACCCCACCAATGGATTCCTTCCTCGTTCGGAGAGCAATCCATTGGTCGGGTCACACGTTCGTTTCGAGTCCTATTTAGCGACTCTGGAGCTCAAAACGCGTCGAGAATTTTGGCCGCCTCGACGGTCTTCTGACTCACTGTGCGGCGGAGCCGACCCGATGGCCGGCCAGGTGGTGGAGGCCCTTGTCGCCGAGCACTCGGCACTCCACACAAGGCTTCCCCGCCTGCCTGCCGCCTGCCCGCACCACGTGAATATATTTGCGGAGGCCAAACAATCTGCTGAACGACAGGCAGCCCGACAGGTAAGCCAGCCCCGCCCCGCCCCACCCCACCCCGCCCCGCCCCGCCCCGCCGCAATGGAGTGTAGTGTCTCGCGGAGGCCGTGGCCGTCTCCTGCAGGCGCGCCGCGTCGTGCACCGATACTTAGGACGGCGGAAATGCAGAGAGGCCTCAGTTGTCTTGCTCGACAGCCTGCCCTCTCTCTCTCTCTCTCTCTCTCTCTCTCTCTCTCTCTCTCTCTCTCTCTCTCTCTCTCTCTCTCTCTCTCTCTCTCTCTCTCTCTCTCTCTCTCTCTCTCTCTCTGCTTCAGGCCGCAAGCGGCTCCTCGCGGCTTCCCAGTCCTCCAGCGATCTTCGCACAGTACCGTGCGCCGCATGCCTCGGCTGGGCCCCGCTGGGGGAGGCCATGCCATGCCATGCCGGGCCCAGCGCCGGGCCCAGGGGAGTGGGGCGGGGCACTCTTTGCTCGCCCGGACTAGCCGGCAGCAGTGTCGCCAACCGACTTGGAGCAAATGCAGTCTCCAAAGCCACGTCGCGTGTGCGGGTCGGGGTGGCAACACTGCGCGCAAACTGCACCCGCGATGCAAAACAGAGTGGAAGCAGCGCGGCGGGCGGGGCGGGGTGAAGTAGGTCGTCGCTCTGTTCTGCATCGGAGCGCCGAAACGGCGTGGCGCGGCGGGGTGGCCAGGGCGGCGTGGGCAGGACGGGGTGGCGTCGCGGTGGCGTCGCATGCCATCAGCCACGATCCTATTGTTCTTCTTTTTGCCGTCGCTACTCTGTCGCTACGTGCTCAGCGTGACGGGTCATTAATGCGTGCAGAAAATGGATGAATAAGCACGGCGAAGCGAAAGGGGGGGGGGGAACAAAACCAGGAAAAACATGGGGTAGAAAAAAAACGAGATTTCTTTGGAATGGCATTGACGTCCCCGCTGTGAGAGCGGGACTGTGTGTGCGCGTGCGCCTGGCGTGCGTATGCGTGAGTGAACGGAGGCGGCAGAGTGCCGTCCGGTCCTACCCCCGCATTATCCGATCGCCTCTCGAAGGCTTGCCTGCTCGCCCGTCAAGAACACGCCGCTATGAATGCAAATGCTGCGCCACGCCGCGCTCCGCCGTGCCTCGCCGTTCTGTTTTGCAGTCGTGCCAACCGAATTACCGCCTCAATCATGTTCGCCAACATCCGCTGACAGGTCGCATGCCGCGTTAATCCTGTCGCCGTGATGACAATTGTGGCGCTGCAGTGTTGCCGGCCGCGCGTCTGTTGGCAGCCCTGTCTCCCCACACCACACCGCCCCGCCCTTCACTTCACCGCCACACGCACTCACACAGCGTCGCAGGCTTACGGCCACTCCGCTACACTGTTATTCAACAAATGTGACGTCATATTCGTTCGAGTGTGAATTTTGTCACGTTCGTTTGAATATGACGTCACATTCGTTTGAATGTTGACCCACGACGTTCAGACGAATGTGACAACCTAATTTAAGGGCCGTGTCTCGTTCAAGCGAATGTGACATCATATTCAGACGAACGTGACAAAATTCACATTCGAACGAATATGACGTCACATTCGTTGAATAACGGTGTATACACAGCCGTTTTCGTTGCCGGCAGGATGGTGCTGGGGCCGCTGATGCTCCTGCTGCTGAGCCGCGGCCTGGTCGGGCTAGGCCTGCAGCCCCACAGCCAGCCCGACGGCCAGCTCCACGGCCAGCCCGACGGCCAGCTCCACGGCCAGCTCCACGGCCAGCTCCACGGCCAGCCCCACGGCCAGCTCCACGGCCAGCTCCACGGCCAGCTCCACGGCCAGCCCCACGGCCAGGACGACGCCACCAACCCCGAGGAGGCGCTGCACTCCCAGCCCGAGGTAAGCAGACTGGGAAACGACGCGAATGAGCTATCGGGAAAAGAAGACTGGACGGTGGAGTGAAGGAGGAGGAGGAGGAGGAGCAGGAGGAGGAGGAACAGGAGGATCTCGAGACCCGCGCTGACGATAAGACAGTGATGAAGCAGTAGCGTAGTGCCGCAGGGGCGGGGGAGGGGGGGGCGCTGTGATGCAGGGAGTAAGGAAGTCCAGAGGCGAGGAGGGAGGGGCGGAGGGTCGTTACTGAACAATGCATTCCGGGCGGAGCGCTGCGTTTATGCGTAATGGTAGTATAGCCCCCTCGCATCGCCGCCGCCCCGATTCTCGTGGCGTCAGCGTGCAAACGAGTTGACAAAGAGGGAACTGCAGGATGAGCTTAAAGATTCCGAACGATTCGTCAGGCACCGTCCGTCTCCCCCAGCGTGCGCGTGACGCAAGCGTCACCTCTCTCTCTCTCTGACCTTGGATCCGTCAATCATTCAACGCGGTCCCTGACCAGCGTCAATAATTCGTGGCGCCTTACAGCCCGTCGAGCGCTGCGAGCGGCAAACGGAACGACCAGTGGGGCGTCTCCGGCGGCCTGCGCGGCGGGGCCATGGCGGGGCGGACCGAACACGAGGACGCCGTCGTCCACATTTTAACGCGCGCGGCCCAGGCCCCTGACGGCCGGGCGACGACCCTCAACTCCGCCGTCAGCTCAGCCCGACGGCGCAATATTTATCTCTCTCTCTCTCTCTCTCTCTCTCTCTCTCTCTCTCTCTCTCTCTCTCTCTCTCTCTCTCTCTCTCTCTCTCTCTGTGTGTGTGTGTGTGTGTGTGAGGGACGCCCTTGACGCAGCCGGACACGCGGCGGCTCGTGTCAGCCCGCGTGTGATTTGTGGTGACAAATGAGTCCTCCGGCCGGCCTGCCTTCCCTGCTGGGTGCGGGCATACGCCGCCAGGACGGGGGCATTCCCCACCGCCGGTTTAGGCCGCGGAAACGCTGCGGCCGCGGCTCACTGGGCCGCGCACCCCTCGCTCGACCCTGCGCCGCCCTTGCGCGGCCAGAAGGAGCGGCGCGGCGATGAGCGTGTGCGCGTGAAATCACTCGCGTACCACCGGTGCCACCTCGGCATGCCGATAAGAGAGCCCGGACGCACAGACAGACAGACCGTATCCGTCCTGCTCGCTGAGGCAGGGCGGCATCGAAACCAGAGCGTCGTTATAATCTCCTTGTTAGGGCGACGCAGTAACCTTGTGAGCAGTAACAGCCGTCGTGGCGGCGAATAATACGACACCCTTTCCGCGCTGTTCTAGGACAGAAAAAAGGACAAAAACAAAGAAGGTGCGGGGTCGCTCCATTCCCACCGGCAGCTCGTTTTATTCCCCGTCCGAAGCTCAAACTGGAATTTAATCGTGTGCGTGAGAGAGAGCCCTCACTCGGACTCGGAAAAACGTCCCCCACTTTCTTCCCTTTTTTAGTTTCACTGGCAGGGGCCTCTATGAATCTACATTCTCCCTCGCCGGCCGCACACCCCGCTGAGTTGGCTCCCCAAACGCTCATGTCCTGCGAGCGCCGACACATGTTCCGACCGTGTTTGTGAGTGTGTGCGCTTTTGTGTAGGTGAGCGTACCGCGTGCATGTGTCTGTGTGAGAGTGTGTTTCCTCCCTATGTCCAACTCTGTCCTGCGTCCTCCAAGCGGTCCTGCTCCTCCCTCCCCCCTCTTTCCCCGTAACTGCCTACGCTCCAGTTGTGGGGCAGCGCCGGGCAACCATCCGCCCCGCCCCGCCCCGCCTCGCCCCGCCCCGCCCCGCCCTGTCATGGGTGGGGTCGGGGTGCCTTGGTTTTTGGGACTGGGTCGTGCGAACGGTGATGACCGCCAATGCCGGCTGGCAAGGGTTATCCATCCTGACGCAGCTGTTACGTCACACAAAGGGGCCGGCCGGGACGGCGACGACGGGGCGAAATAAAGTCCCAAAGTCCGAACCGTGCACTGAGAAAACCTTACAAACTATTTCGGACCTTACAAAGAAAAGTAGTTTGTATAACAAAGTATTTTGAGCATACATAAGCTTACGAAGAAAATACTTCGTAATTTACAAACTATTTCTTCGTATAACAAAGTATTTTTGTTTGTTATATGTATGCTCAAAATACTTCGTAAGGTTTTAAGAGTGTGGTTGGATGGGATGAATGCAGGGCTCGGCTGGGGCTGCCGGGCCGCCGAGGCCGGGGTAACGAGATGGCCGGCCGGCAGGACGGCCGCGCGCCGCCGGAATACTTTTTGACCACACGTCAAAGAGAATGGAAATGCGCTCCGCTTCCTTCACGAAAAAAAAGTCTCTACACGCAGAGACGTTTCCGCCAGGGCTTACCTGTGCACATTGGAGTGTTCTGAACACACAGAGCGGGTCGCTTCCGCTTCGAGGGCCACTGTTTGCGCGCCTTCCCGCGGCGCAGTGGAGGACGGGGGACCTGTCGGGGTTTTGAAGCTCAAGGCAGACATGTCTCTGCTGGGGCTGCCGCCAAGACCGAGTCGATTCGAGTCCGGCTGATGACGTCCACATGTGTCTAGGGATGTTTCGACCGCCCGAGCCACACCTTCTTGCCGTCTTGAGAGGCACGCGAGAGGGAGAGAGGCAGGCACCCCTCAGCGCCAGTTGGGCCAACCTAACCAAGCAGGCCGGCATTGTGGCCGGACAAAGGACGGGACTCTGTCTCTCTCGCACTCGAACGAGAGGGAGAGAGAGAGAGAGAGAGAGAGAGAGAGAGAGAGAGAGAGAGAGAGAGAGAGAGAGAGAGAGAGAGTGAGACAGACAGAGAGAGAGAGAGAGAGAGAGAGAGAGAGAGAGAGAGAGAGAGAGAGAGAGAGATGGAGAGAGAGAGAGGGGGGGGGGGTCGTTACGTATCAGGCGCGTCAAGTTTGGCTCCCGAGCGGCGGCGCGGTGCCGCGGCGCCCTGGCAGGCCGACCGGGCCGCGGCGTTATCGGCTGTCGTCATTATTAATCCGACGCCTCGATGACGACCTGAGCAGGGCGGGGTGGGGCGCGGTGGGGTGGGGTGGGGTGGGGCGGAACGCCCCGGGGGGAATGCCGCCGCCGGCAGCCGCAGCGCCCAAACACGAAACTTTCACACAATTATGGTGATTTATTGCAATTTTTCACCCAGAATAGCGGCGCGCTACGGCACTTTGATACGCAGCAGGCTGTCTCTCTCGCGTTCACGTGCCGCTCCTTGGGCCAGAGACACCGAGCGGCTGAAGCACTGCTCGGTGTGCTCGGTGGCCAGCCTGCTGAGCAGCTGCTGGCGGGGCGCGGAACCTGGCCGCGGTGTTGTGGAACTGTTATTACCTTTTTACCAGGGCCGCCGTGCTGCGCCGTGCTGCGCCGTGCTGCGCCGTGCTGCGCCGTGCTCTCTGCAGCGTGCTCGGCGGGACAACGCCCCCAGGCCAGGGCGCGCCCGACTGCCACGCACACGGCTTAGGCCTGTTGATACTAGCCCGGGGCTGCAAGGGGCGGAGGGGGGCACTGCAGGACCAATCACACGCACACACACACACACACATACACACATCCAGGGCAGAGCGGCATTATGTTGCAACGCTGTGGCCGCGCGGTGCTGACGGCAATGCGGCCCGGGCCAATGGGGACCGCCATGCCATGCCGTCCGTTTACGTGTAATCTTGCCGCTGATGGTGACCATCAGTTCGCCAATAGGACGAACGTCTGTGTAATGACGCTAAAGCGCCCCCCTCCCCCCCGACTGGATCCGCCCCATCGGGAGCAGCGTTCGTGCCTGGAGTCGAGACGGGGCGCACCTGTGCCACGGCCCGTGGGCCGCGGCCAGCAGGCCGTCGGTCTGCCTCTCTCGCTCCCGGACGCGACGCGCCGCGAGGGCGAGAGAGACACCGAGAGTCTGCTGGCGGGGCGGAGGGAGGTCTGCGGATCGTAGACTGCGCGGCTGGCCTCCAGCCTTTATCGCCTTGCCTTCCCTGCCGACGGACATACGGCAACCACAGAGAGAGAGAGAGAGAGAGAGAGAGAGAGAGAGAGAGAGAGAGAGAAGGGCGCGGACAAGGAGCTCCGGCCTCCTAGGGGGGCCGAGACGAAACAATGGACAATCGCCAAATGATGTGTGGTCGTCGTCTCGGTCCGCCTGCGCCCTGCCGCCGCGCCGCCGAGCTGATGACGACACGCTCCGACAGGACTTATTGGCGGCGCCCTGATTCGGCCAGGGTCCGGGGGGGGGGTGAGGGGGGCGTAAGGCCTCGCGAGGGGGGGCGCGGCGCACGAGTCGCTAAATGGGACTCGAATCGAACGTGTGATTCCACCAATGGATTGCTCTGAGAACGAGGAATCCATTAGTGGGATCACACGTTCGATTCGAGTCCCATTTAGCGACTCTGGAGATCAAAACGCGTCTTGAATTCTGTCCGCCTGAACGGTCTTCTGGCCCACTGTGCGGCGGCGTCCCGACAAGCGCCGGCCGATGCGGACAAGGAGGGAGAAGGCCTCCAAACGATACTTGCTGGCTCATGAATATTATTGAGTAGCTGGAGGCCGGAGAGAGCCCCGCTTCTCTCTCGGCCCCTTATCTCTGGATCGGTGGGGAGCAGGCCGTGGAGTGCCGGCCGGCCCTGGAGGGAGTCGTGCTCACAACAGGCACGACGCCCGCCCCGCCCCGCCCCGCCCCGTCCCGCCCCGCCCCGCCCCGCCCCGCCTCGCGAGCACCGAGCAGGCCGCGCGGTGCGTCCAGGCGGGTGTACTTTGCCATCGACAAGCACACGGTGCGGGGCGGCGCGGCCAGAGCAAAGAAAGGAAAGAACAGAAAATAGTGCGCCTCGGGCGGTTGAGTCACGCGGCTGGCTTGCGGCGTGTGCAAAGTCTTCGCGAGGGCGTCGTGCGTCCTTGTTCATGTTTACCCTTGATGTTGCTGCTGCTGCTTTTGTTTTTGCCGTCGTTTCAAGTGCTCTCTCGCTCTCTCTCTCTCTCACTGGTAGAAAAAAGTACGGAACATGTCTGGTCAACAATTTGCCTGTACTTGCCAAGTACGGAACTTTCTGTACTTTTTTCCGTACCCGTTTACATGAGCTTATGTGGTACAGGTACGGACGTTGCGTAACTTCCATACTATATTCTTCTGTACATTTTCCGTACAAACGTACAGAATTTTTCACAGTGTCTCTCTGCTACAGCTGCGCGCCCACTGCGCGTACCCGTGCCGCTGCCCCCCGGAGCCCCCCGCTTGCCGGCCCGGCGTGGGGCTGGTGCGGGACGGCTGCGGCTGCTGCCTGCTGTGCGCCGGCCAGCGCGGAGACCCCTGCGACGGCGCCCGGCTCTGCGACGAGGCCCGCGGCGTGGTGTGCCAGTACGCCGGCAGCGCGCCCACCGGCACCTGCAGAGGTGAGTGAGTGCGTCGTCTCTCGCGCTGCGAAGGAACGCCCCATCACCTAACCTTACAAACTTGTGCAACTTGTCATAGTTTTTTTTTTTTTGTTTCCCTGAGAGGCACGCACAGGCCTGCGCGTTGTCGGTGCGCCGCACCACGCGCTGCTCAGGTCCGCCCTGCAGCACTTCTCGATAAGAAAAACCAATTTTGACAGGGATTGCGTCGTAAATCCGACGTACCGGGGCGGGTCGGCCTCTGGATTGGTCTGGGTGGTGTGGGGCTGTATCGCACCAATGGGGAGTAAGTAAGCCTCACTCTGTCACCGTGCCAAACTGCAGCGAGACGAGGCTACGTGCCGTCTGCAGAGTCTGCGCCGCCGCCGCCGCCGCCGGCCAGGGCTTTACTGGCGTTACGCCGGTCCATCCTTTCTTGTCATCCCCTCGGCGAGTGTCTCTCTCTCTCTCTCTCTCTCTCTCTCTCTCTCTCTCTCTCTCTCTCTCTCTCTCTCTCTCTCTCTCTCTCTCTCTCTCTCTCTCTCTCTCTCTCTCTCTCTCTCTCTCTCTCTCTCTCTCTCTCTCTCTCTCCTCCCCTCCACTGACTGCCAGGGCCTTGAGACGCGACTACTGCGCTAAATTTTTCCATCGAGGCGACGCGGCTATTCATCAATCGAGTTCCCTTCCCTTCCCCCGGACAGACGAAGGAGCCGAAGAGACCGAAGGGACCGAAGGCACAGCAGTCTGATTCCGATCGCTGGCCTCGTCGCTCTGTCCCTCTTGCGCCCCCCGTACGTGGCGCGCCATCGTGCGAGAGAGACAGAACGACTTCGGAATCAGACGGGGGGCGGCCACTGCTTGCTGCTCTGCCTGCTGTCCGTTTTTCATCGCCCGGCCTGTCTGTCTGTCTGCCTGCTGTCCGCCCTGCCTGTCTGTCTGCCTACTGTCCGCCCGCCGGCTGTTTATCTGTCCACTGCGCAGTGGCGCCATACGTACATCCATCCATCTTGCGTGCAATTGGTTGGCCGCCGCCGTGGCTGCAGCCGCGGGGCCGCGCGGACGGACAGGGCGCCGCACAATGGGGCAGAAGACCGTTGAGGCGGTCAAAATCCCAGACGCGTTGAGCTTCAGAGTCGCTAAATGGGACTCGAACCGAACGTGTGACCCCACCGAAGGATTGCTCTCCAAACAAGGAATCCATTGATGGGGTCACTCGTTCGATTCGAGTCTGATATAGCGACTCTGGAGCTTAAAACGCGTGTAGAATTTTGGCCGCCTCACCGGTCTTCTGACCCACTGTGCCGCCCTCTGCCTCCTCGTTGCCCATGATCCCCTCCGCGGCACGCGTGGAACGGCGGCAAACCGCCTTTGGTCATCGAGGTGGTGTTCCTGACGACAAGGACAACGCTCTGGGCGTCGGAGCACAGCGAGGCGGACGGCGAGCGCCTTCCAACGGCGGGGTAGGCCGCGCGCTGCGCAGCGCTGTCCGCCGGGCCGGCGTTCCTCGAGGCGTCTCGCCGCGCACCCTGCACATTGGGCCAGAAGACCGCTGAGGCGGCCAAAATCCCGGACGCGTTTTGAGCTCCAGAGTCGCTCAACAGGACTCGAATCGAACGTGTGACCTCACCAATGGACTCCTCGTTTGGAGAGCAATCCATTGGTGGGATCACACGTTCCATTCGAGTCTCATTTAGCGACTCTGGTATGGAGCTCGAAACGCGTCTCGAATTTTGGTCGCCTCAACGGTCTTCTGACCCACTGTGCTCTGTCCGCCTGTCGCGCTGCGGTCCCTGCAGAGTGTAGTGGCGTGGCGCTGGCTTCGCCCCGACGGGGTGAGTGGTTGCCGCCGACACGCCGCCCCCGCAGGTATTGCAGCGCTGTGCACCTGTTGCAGCGCCACTGCTTAGCGTGCCGCGCTGCGCCCCGCGTCGCGCGGCGAGTCTACCCGCCTCGCCGTGGGGCACTCCGAAGGAAGGAGCGGGAAAAAAGTGAATTGCTATGGTTGCCGGCGAAGTGGCAGCCAGCCGCCCGCATCGTATTTGCATATGCCGTGCCGGCGGCAGCCTGGGGCGGCGGCGGCGGCGGCAGCGGGCGTGGCATCTAGACTCCAATTGAAACACTTTGGAGCCGAAGAGGGTCTCGCGCGCCCACACGCGCTGGCCGCATTTACAACCTATGTAGACCCCGCATTCTGTATTCCGCAGCGCGCCTCTGCTGAGGTGCGCGGTGGTCTTGCTGGCGGCAGCGCCTCGGTTTGACGACGACGGCCTTTAATTGCTCGACCTGCGCTGCACCTGGCGGAGGGGCCATCTGGCGGCGCGTGCGCATCACTCAGCCAGCGGACTCATATCGCGAGGCCCCCGGCCGGCGTGTCGCCGAGGGTACGCCTCTCTAGGGAACGCCCCGCCCCAGCCCGCCCCACCCCGCTCCGCTTCATCTGCATGCATGGCGCCGCCGGCCTGTATCTCCGGCTCATATAAGCGAATATTGCTATTGCAGCTTACGCACGTGTCCTGCTTCTGTTTTTGTTTATGTTTTGTTGTTTTTGTTGTTGTTGTTTTTGTTGTTGTTGTTCTTGTTTGGACTTAACTGGCGCGCGGAGAACCCCACCAAAAACCCACAGTACTACACGCAGGAGTGCAAATCACGAAAAAAAAAAATCCGGTTAAAAAACCGCTAAATCTTTATGACAAGTGTCGTGTCATGCAATGCATCGCACAATAATATCTCGGTCTCGGTAGCACGACCGATTTCTTGAATCGCATGCTGTGACTGTGGAGGGCGAGCCGTTCTCGGAAGAGACTGAGAGCCCTGCACTCTGGTTCTCCCGCGCAGCGCTTACCAGTGCTCCGGCCCCGCACGGGAAAAAATCATTTGTTGTAGTGATCAGATTTTTTCGATAGGCTGAATTCGATAGCTGCATTCGAAAAGTCGATACCTACAACCAAACCCCAGCTCAGTTGTCCTCTTACAAGTGGCCGGTCGTAGCAACCAGCCTTTGGTTGTAGGTGTCGACTTTTCGATTGCAGCTACCGAATTCAGGCTATCGAACAAAGCTGATCACCACAACAAATGATTTTTTTCCGTGCGCCGTCGTGTCCAAGTCGGCGGAGGTCGCGGTCCCCCGCTCCCACCTGGCCCTGGCCGCCCTGGCCGCCATGGCCGCCCTGGACGTCTCAAAGACTTTCCAATTCTGTCAGCGCGGTTCCGCCGAGCTCCGTGCCGCCAAACTTAGCCAATTAAAAAGCCGCGTCGTCGGGGCCGGTCGACCTCTGAGAGTGGAGCCCCGATCCGCGCCATCCGCACTGATAAAGTGCTTTTCGGTGGGCCGAAAATAATGCCGAAATACCGGGCAGGCGCCGCCATCCCAGGCCTCCTGCATATTGGATGGATGCGTCGACGCATACACAACAACGCGAACAAAACCAACGGACGGCGGGGCTGCCGGGCCGGGCCGGGCGAGCAAAGGGGGATAACTCCATGCTATGAAACACGGCCTCCAAATCGTGACGTCAGCGCCCCTAAGTCAGTGGTACCAACATGGAAAACCGAAACAACTGTAAAACTGGTAGCCCCGTGCAGGTATCGAACCAGCATTTCCGGGACTCCTGATTGTTACACCATCCATAGCGCTATCAGTTGCGTGAGAGGGCAGTGGTCCAGCACAGCATCTTGGTGGACCACGCAGGGTTGGTTCCCATTTTTTGGTTCAGATGTTGGCACCTCTGCCGTCGGTGCGCTGCGCAGACGGGCCACGCGCACCCGTAAGAGATATCCCCCTTTAGGGGCGAGCGGCCGAGGAGCGGCGTTTTATGCAGAGCGAGCCGCCAGGGCCTTGTATTCCCACGGTCGCGTCGCGCCACCCTGAGCCCCTCATTGCGGGATAAAACCGCGGCCAGCAAGACGCGGCGTGCCACAGTGGGCGGGGCCGGGCGGCTGTGTGGCCCGCAGAGGCCCATATCGCTGACAGTGCCGCGGGGACGCCGGGGACCGCCGCCAGCCCGCCACCACCGCACTGTGTGTGAGTCTAATAAAAGAAACCAAGTGCCATGTGTCGGTCCGTGGCTGCGCTGCGCGCTGCGCGTTGTGCGCCGTATCTGTGTGCGGGGCATTCATACGGCCGCGCTGTCTGGCGGCGCAGATGCGGCCGTGGCGGTGCGGTGCGGCCCGCGCGGAGCATTTATTATTTTTACGACGCGCCGGCATCATTCCCATATCCGCGAGCGACATCAAAGAAAAGTAATATATTTTTTTTATTTTTATTTTTTGCCATCCGTCCGGAAAATCTCGAGCCCGGAGTACACATGCGGTATAGGGGAGTGTGAATGCGACTCGGTGGTGTGTGTGAGTGCGTGTGAGAGCGTGAGCGTGTGTGCGCGTCTTCGTTTGTACGAGTGCGGTGGGTACGCGGTCTGCAGAGGGCCCCCCGCTGCCCCGCGGGTCGCTCGGGGGCGGGACCGGCAGAGCGGCGGGGCCGACGGGGCCGACGGGGCGGTGCCCCTGGCCCCCGGTCCCCTGTTGACTTGCGGTCCTCATAAGTCTCTTCCACGCTCGGCGGGGCGCGAAGTGGCGTGGCCTCTTTCTGTGTGTGTGTGTGTGTGTGTGTGTGTGTGTGTCGGGGGGGGGGGGCTGAACGATTGCCCCCTTTGTGCGCTGCAGTGCGTTGCCCGCGCGTCGCATCGTCCCCGCCTCCAAGCAGGGCTGCTTGGCGTGCCGCTATCCGCCGCTTCGCAGAGTGTACCGCCATCGGCAGCCGCGAGCACGACGACGGGGAGGAAGGTATTTACCATTCGGCCTCGCCAGAGAGTCAATACACTGTGTATGTTTACCGCAAATAAGGGCTTGCGCTGCCCGCCGCGTCCGTCGGCCGCGTCTGTCCGCCGGTACGGACTACGGCGGCTCTGGCGGCGCTGGCGCAGCGCGCAGCAGCTCATGTAGCCCCTCTTCTGTACCATGTCCCTCCCCCATTTCGTTTGCTCTCTCCTCCTACGGACAAACCATCAGTCTTTTTCGCCCTCTCCCCCCCCCCATCTCTCTCTCTCTCTCTCTCTCTCTCTCTCTCTCTCTCTCTCTCTCTCTCTCTCTCTCTCTCTCTCTCTCTCTCTCTCTCTCTCTCTCTCTCTCTCTCTCTCTCTGCCCACGTTGGTCCCCGTCGCCGTGTTTCATAAGGAACGAACGTGAATTCAGGTCGTCGCCTCCCTCGGCTCCACGGCCACCTTAATTCCTCTCCAGATAAGGCTGGCTCGGCTGGAACGTCGCAGTGTTTCCTTTTTCGACTCTCCCTCTGGTGCGCCATTCCCACGCGGACGCGGAGTGCCATTTTATTTTAATTTTTTTTTATTTTTTTTTTATTTTTTACCCGCATTATCTTAGGCTTATCGATCGCGGCAATGCTGGTCCCGCCGCTCGTTGAACCACGGCAGCCTTGTAGCTAGCGAGTCTAATTGGGACAGTCTAGTGCCGAACGAGGCCGTCGTCACGCTGTCTCTCTCGGCGGGGGTGCGGGTGGGACAGAGCCACACGAGACGAGCTCGGCTGCTCCGCGGGCCGTGTCCGCCCTTGTCCGCGGTGCACATGTGGCGGCACACTGTGTGGCACCCTGTGTGGCACCCTGTGTGGCGGCCGGGACGCCCTTCGAGTGCGAGAGGGACACAGACCGTGTTTGGACGTCTGCTGATGGTGACCGCAGCCGGACGGGTGCGGGCCGACGCTCCGACCCACAGTGGGCTGGTTCCTTCCTCTCTCGCGCACCCCTTCGCAGCGCCTGGCGACGCCCCCCGAGTCCGAGAGAGACGACAGAGCCTGCAGGCCGGGGCTCCGTTCGCCAGACGCGACAACTAATTATTGAAGAGGCTTTGCGACGCGGGCCGCGCTGCCTGCCTGCCTGCCGGTTATTAATTGCCCCAGCGTGAGGAATGCGTGGCTGTTTGCCGTGGCAAGGGCAGGGGGGGGGGGAAGGATCCGCGCGCACCGCGGCCCGGCACGGCCTCTTAGATGTGGCCCAGCCAACCTGTGGCATTATAGCCGCTATTAGCCGAATGATAGAGCACTGCAGCCCGGGCACCCACCTGCCTCCAAGTTCCTTTCATTTATCCCGCCTATTTCATTACGGGGACGTGTGTGGTGCCATATTTCCGGCCCCCCTCCGTCGCTTCGACACTGCCCTGGCCGGAGCTGAGGTGGCGGCGGCGAGGCTCCCAGCAGGCTTGCTCCGGGGGCGGCCTCGGGAACAAAAAGAAACACGCCTGGCATGCCTGACAGAGTGGATGCGGTGGCGCTGGGTGGCCCCGGCCCGACCCGGCCCGCCCGGGTCGCTGGAGAATGAGAGGAACCGGAACGCCGTCTGGTCAGCGCCGTCGGAGCGCCCCGCCCCGCCCCGCCCCGCCCCAGCACTCGCATTCCGGCAGCACCGCGGCGAAACGCTCCGGAGCTGGAGGCTGATCTGACAAGTCGCACCGCCGCCAAAATTGTGGACGTGTTTTCAGCTCCAGAGTCGCTAAATGGGATTCGGACCGAACGTGTGACCCCACCAATATGTGGGGTGCGTAGCCGCATCCATCCGTACAGAGAGACGACGCGTGGAGATATTGGTACACACGTCGGACGAGCCCTGGCCGGCGACGCGTCGGGGTTTGGGGCTCGGCCGCCGCTCCTCGCAGGGTCCCTCCCCGAGGACGCGGCAACCCTTTGGCGGTCCCGGCAGGGCTGTCAGGCCCTAAATGCCTTCTTAACCTAGAGAGCGGCCCTGGCGGCCCCGACCATGGCACGATGCATCATGAATAGGGGATCAGGCCGGGGCGGGCGGCCTGCAGCGGCGGCCTAAGGGACAGACCGACCGACGCACAGTGGAGGACAGTGCCGGCCGGCCGTGACGAGCCATGAATCAGAGTCCTGATCACCCGATCACCACCAGCAGGGAGCCGGCGCACATCTGAAGGCCAGAGCGAGGGGGAGGGGGGGGGACGGCTGTTTGCAGGAAGACCCCCATGACAATGAAGTGGGCCCCTCCTGGGGCTTTGGGACCGGCTGAGGCTGGGAGTGCGCGGCGAGGAGCACAGCGGTGGGGGCGGCAGTTGCCTCAAAGTCGGCCAAAGCGGGCCATGTAGACCGAGGCAGACGCACAGCTACCCGGCATGCTGTGCACAGCAGGTGTATGACTGCGCGCTCAAAAGAGAGGCGTCCAACTGGGGTTGCGTGTGTTGGGTCTCATCTCTCACACGGCGATACTCCTTTTGTGGTCTTTGACTGTCTTTTGTGGTTGTTATTTTTCAGTCGTCTTCAACGTTCGGAACCCGCGCAAAGGTAACTTCGACAGTTCAAAAAAGGGTGCTGACTCTTTCTTCGTCTGTTGCAGCTATCAAGGGCAGGCCTTGCTACGTGGAGAACGAGACCTACGACAATGGCGAGACCTTCATGCTGGACTGCCGCACTCAGTGCACCTGCCAGGTGAGTCCTGCCTCCGTCGCACTCGTGGAGCGCCCCGCCCCGCCCCGCCCCGCCCCGCCCCGCCCCGCCCCGCCCCGCCCCGCCCCGCCCCGCCCCGCCCCGCCCCGCCCCGCCCCGCGAGAGTGCGAGAGGGAAGAACACGGCGGTCCGGGCCTTGCCGCCCGGCCGCCTTTCATATGCGTATCGTCATCTTCCTCGGCCCTTCTCTTGTTTTGTTTTTGTTTTCTTCGCCTTGCCAGCCACCCTTGTTTGTTTGTGAATTATACAGTCGGCGACGAGGTCGCGGGCCCAGATGAATTTGCAAAGCAGCACGGGGTGATTAGGGCCGGACCAAAGGCGGGGTGGGAAGGCGGAAAGGGCGCTCCAGTCTGAGATCCGTAATTACATAATTGGCCCCGACGGGTAGGTACTCGACGGGCTGAAGCAGGGCGGTCGCTGAGTCGCAGCCCCGTGGTGCCCCGTGGTGCCCTGTGGTGAATGGCAAATTGAACCGGGTAGGGGGGCGGGCGGCGGGGCGGGTGCAACTACTTGCCCTCGCCCCTCCTTGACGTGCAGCACCTCTCTAAAGCGCCCCAGTGGCTCGGCGGCGGCGGGCGTGTCGACGAACACGGCGTTTACCAGAATGTCAGAGGGATGAAACCTGAACACGCCGCACGGCACGGACACGGCGCGTGAACACGCCGCCAGCGGCTGCAAACGACCTTGCCCTGCGTGGCGTGTGCGAAGCCCCGCAGAGCTGCTACTCCATGTATCACGTCTCGCCTCCATTGCCACGCACACACACACACACACACACACGCGCGCGCGCGCGCGCGTGAGAGAGAGCAAGCACTCACACACGCGCAGAAGCTCCCAGTCGAGGCGAGAACACGGTCTGCGTTGACCTTTGGACCTTTCCTCCATCACTCTGTCGGCCTCTCAATCCCGCCCCGCCCTGCCCCGCCCTGCCCCGCCCTCCCCGCCCCGCCTGCTAATAAACATCCGGCCCAGCGAGACAAATGGCGGCCATTGGGGCCGCGCGCCGCGCCGCTGGGCCGCTGGGCCGGCGGGCCGTGGGGCCTTGGCTGGCCGGGAGGGTGGGCTTGAGTGGTGCGGAGCCGGAGGGGAAGGCTTAGTTCGGGATGACAGCGACATGACGACTTTAATCCGCGAGGAATGCAACGACACCGCAAGCCAGTCTAGTCGCGTCGCCAGGGCGGCGTGGCGCCGCGGCGGCCCCAAGTTTGGAATGAAGTGCGGGGCGGCACGGACGCAGCGCCGGGGCCACGGCCAACAGCGAGGGGATACTGTGACTGGGGGAAAGGAAGGGCCTGCTGGAAGGGTTCATTAAAAGTGTAGCGGCGTGGCAGACGGGTCTTTTTGACGCCCTGCCTCTGATTCTCTTTCCAGAACGGCACCTACGCGTGCGCCAGCCTCTGCCCCCAGGAGAGCATCTCGCCGAGGGGCTTCTCGTGTCCGCACCCCCGCCTCGTGGAGCTGCCCGGCCAGTGCTGCCGCGAGTGGATGTGCGACAGCGATGCAGGTTCGTGGGTTCAACTACCAGCCTAGCGGCTTTCCTATCGCGTCTGTGTCGAGGGGTCTACCACTCAGCTCAGGAGTGTGCACAGGATTACCGGTTACCAGTGATTACCTACAAATGATCTCTATCAACTCTTTAGTTATGGCCAGCAAGGAGCATTTTTTGCCCGTTTTATTAAGATAAAACCCCAAAAGCCGATAAAAACCGCGAAAATTCCACTTTTGGCATGTGATTACCAATGATTACTGGACGAAGTGTACACAGGATTACCTCGGTCTGTGTTCTGGTCTTGGTTTTCCAGTGGAGCGGCCCCCGCAGTGCCCCCACCTGGCGCTGGCCTGGTCGCCGTGCTCCCGGACGTGCGGCACGGGGCTGTCCGTGCGCGTGTCCAACCAGAACCCGGGCTGCGCGCCGCTGAACCAGACACGCCCATGCCAGCTGCGGCCGTGCGAGCAGCCCCAGGAAGAGCGGCGCCCGGCGCACGCCAAGATCCGGGTACGCGCAGCGCTCTGTCCGAGGGGGAAACAAAACTTGAATTTTGGTGCACGTTTTCCTTGAAATACTGTGAAATAACGAGAAATGACGTTGAAATAACGTTGAAATAGCGATGAAATTACGTTGAGATAACGTGATATAATGTGTAATAACTTGAAAAAACGTTGAAATAACGTGAAATAACGTTTTAAAAACTTTGAAATAACGTGAAATAACGTTTCAACAGCGATGAAATAACGTGAAATAACGTGAAATAATTAGAATTTGAAATAACGGTATACCAAATTTTTCGAAGTTGTTTGCCCCTCGGCTCTGTCTCTCTCGCGCTCATGCAGAGTCGCTGACCGTTCCTCCGTTCCGCAGCGGGGCCACCACTGCAAGGCGACGCTGCGCGCCCCCAGGCCCGTGCGCCTGCGGCTCGGCCGCTGCCTCTCCAAGCGCCGATTCCACCCCAAGCACTGCGGGGCGTGCCAGGACCGGGGGCTGTGCTGCGCGCCCAGGCTGTCATCCAGCATCAAGGTGCGGGGCTTCGAGGACGGCGGACGTGGACATGGCGCCCGCGGGAAGCGGGATAGGCAGCCCGCCTGCATCCGTGCGCGGCGAGCTGCCTCGTCCCGTGCCGCGGGCGGCGTGTGGCTGGCGCACTAGTTTCCATTTCCCCCCAGGTGGAGTTCGAGTGTGACGGCGACGCCCCGGTGGACCCGGAAGCCGTCGCCGAGCTGGGCGCCGACATGTGGGTGGAGGAGAGCGCCGGCGTCACCACGCCGCACCCCGCCAGCACGGTGCTCGAGGCCGCCCCGATGCGCGACAACCTCGTCGACACGGTGAGCAGCACAGGGTCGTGTTGACGCCACGGTGACCAGCACAAGGTCGTGTTGACGCCACGGTTTCCTGTCCAGGACCCGGACGAGGAGGCCGAGGACGACGACCAGGACCTGGACCAGGACGTGGACGAGGAGGAGGACGTGGAGGGCGAGAACGAGGAGGGTCACCGGTTCTCCAAGGGCAGCCAGGGCCGCCTCTGGAGCGTGTTCAGCACGCCGCGCAAGCGCCACCACGCCAAGCACCCGCGCGCCAAGAGCACGGCCACCTTCGCCGTGCAGTGGATCACCAAGTGCGAGTGCAGCCCGTGCGCGGCGCACCCCGAGACCACCACCAAGGGCATCGCCAGAATACGCATCCTGCACCGCGTCCACAGGACTACCGTGTCGTGAGTGTCGCCGTGCAGGCCAGGATGCCCAGGATCACAGACTGCCAGTGGAAGCCGGAGAGCGAGACTCGGTCAGCGAGCCCTTCCCCTTCGGTCACTGAAAAAGTGTTTATTTTGATTAATACGTGTGCAACTAGTTGAGTGTCGTTCGTGAACTTTTCAATATTTCCATAATAATTTGAATTGAATTAGGCTTTGTTTTGTTAGGAAAGTTTTGAGCAAAAGGAAAGACGCAGAAAAAAATTATGAATATGTGGTGAAAACGTTTACAATATAGTAAGTGATAGAATTTTAAGTGTATTTTTTCCTAATTGAATAACGCTCTGTCATTATAACAGTTTATGGCAAAAGAAATAGCAAAGGCTACTCAAAATCTTTACGTCTGCCTTTTTGTTTCCTACCTCTGTTGTCTCAGTGCTTTTTTAGGTTTTCCCGATCCCAATTGTGTGGTACCATTTCCATGTCACTCCCATGCGGCTTGCAGTTTGAGAGCATTTAGCAAGACAACCAATAACTTAATTGGCCATGTTCACAATTCTGTGGAAAATTGCATATCATTCATCTGTTCGAATTACTGCTCGCATTAGCTTTCTTTTTCTATTCTAGTTTAGAGAAACACAAGAGCAGAACTTCGACGCGCCTGTTGGGGTTGCGAACGACCGCCACGTTCTAGTGTTGGAGTGTTGGTCAGTTTGCTAACCTGCTGACGAGCGGCCCCATCGCGTCTTTGTTTTTGTAGGCATTCCTGTTTTCAATAAATATGTGTGTAACGATTCAAGCAGAACGCCTGCCGCGTTCAACAGAGTAAAATTTAATATCAGATAACGGACCAAGAATTTTGTGTCATTTTATCTTAAGCAAAACTGGGGTATTCGTCTTTGTACATAACACATTGTGATACTGGTTTTTAGGAAACTACTAAACTTACCATATTAAGATTGATCTATCAGAGAATATTTACAGTGTACAAAATTTTGAAGCATTCTAGTCAGAAATAAATCTTAGGACATTGAGCGCACTGTCGTGTTTGATTCAAACATCCTTTCCATACACAAGAAAACATGTTTCGTAAGTCGGAAAAATGCGCTCGCGCGGAAAGCAAGTGCAAAAAAGGGCGAAGGCGAAGAGGCGCTAGTTAGAAAAAGGGGGCATGAAAGAGAAATAAAAAAAGCAAACAAACGCAAACGAACAAACAAACAAACAAACAAACAAACAACGGCACACGAGAGAAGAAACACTCCTCATTAAACTCCTTTAATTGTAGGCCCGCCTGGGCGCCGGGCCGATGGGCCGTGCCTGTCCGTGCATGGGACAAAAACTCACGGTTTCGTCGTTTACCCGGCAAACAGGAAAAAAGGCGGCGGCATCTTTGGGGCCATGTCTCCAGCCCTCTCGCGAATGTTGGCCAAAATACGCAGTTACATCAGCGACAAAACAAAAACGTCGAGTCTCCTCTGTTTGCGCGGCCTGGGCGGGGGTGGGGGCCCTCCGGGGGGCTGATTATCAAGAGGGCAGGGTGACCCAGTGCGGCGGGCCAAGCGTGGCGTCCATTGGCCCGCCCTTTGTGTGGCCGCGGCCGCCCCCCTGGCAGGCAGGCCGACCGGTGCGTGGTCCAGCACCACCTCGACGGAAAGGTTAATCCATTTCCTGGCCCGGCACCGCCTGGGCACCGCCTGGGCACAGCCCCCCCCAAAGGAACCGACCTCCATTTCCTTTCCGGAATGGAAAGCACGTGTTGGACAACGTAATCGAAGGGAGAGGGAGAGAAAAAAAGCGAGAACACGATGGGGGGAGGGGTTGGGGGGGGGGTATTAAGAGTTGTAAGATGGAGATCTGTAGATGTGTAGATACGCCGAGCAGGGCGGGTGGCGCGTTGCGCGGTCGGGGGTGATTTCGGCAGCACGAACCAAATCGGAAAACGGGGTGAAAAGGGAAAGAGGGAGGGTGGCATGGCCGGCTATAAAGCAGGGTCGGGACTGGCTTCGGCTGATCGGGCCAATGGCATGATCCCGAATTCTAGTCACGAGAGAAAAACGCGTGCGCTTTGTTCAGTGCGATTTCTCGTAAACTGTGCAATTTTGTCTTGAACGCAGTCATATGCGTGCGAGCAGGACGAGAGGGAGGGGGCCGGCGAGTGCGAAGGGCCGACGGCAGGGCCGAGGGGCTTCCCCGCAGTTTTAACTCATCCAATTTAATTTCCGAGGGCCGCTCCGCTTTCCTCGGCTTTCCCGGCTTTCCCCGCTGCGCTGCCGACTGGCTCCATACACTTGTCGGTGGGAAAGTTAGCCGCGCAGCGTGGCGACGGGGCGATCCGTCAGGGGAACCGCAAAACACGTTTAGAGCGCGAGACTTCATTGTTTACGGCGGTACGTAAGTTTATTCATTCCTGCTTGGGGCGGAGGGGGCGGAGGGGGGCGGCGGGGGCGGAGGGGGCGGCCAGCACGCGTGTGCTGCTTAACTCGCTTCAGCGGACACTTGCTCAAGAGAAGTCGTCCTTGCCGCCACTGCCCCTGTGGTTGCCGCTTGTTGCGGGGCCGTTGGGGCCACGGGGGCCGAGCACGCATCCCTGGGGGCCTCACACCGCATCATATAGCACCGCTCCGGGCCGCCTAGGGCCGCCACCGGCCGCCTGCAAGTCCACAGATTTACCGTTGGTAAAGGCAGGCCTGGCCGCAGCCGCCGCCATGCGTTTGGTCTCCCCCCCCCCCCCCAGCACCGGAAGCACCCGCCGAGCACGCGGCGCGCGGGGATTCAAATGACCCTGCGAGGGACCACCCCGCCGCGCCGGTCCGCTCTCGTTACCAGCCTATAGTATACCAGAGCCACGCTGACGGGTCCGAAATCCGGACAATCACTAACCTAACCTAAGCAACGCTCAGACCGCACTTTGAGTCATTGCGATAAAAAAATAATAATTTGCTCACATTCGAGACGAAAAAACGTAGGGCGTCAAAAATGAAAGTGAGGTAACCAGCTGGCCTTTCCCGCGAGAGTGCCATCCCCATGATCTTCATCGCCCCCCCCCCTCCTCCCCTACAAATACTGCTGCAGTCATTTCCGACACGACGGCCCGTAATTTCCTGCCCCCCCCCCCACCCGCGCCGGCCAGCACACCTGTTTCTATAGTACCTGGTCTGGCCTGCCGCACTGCCGTGGGATGGGGCACTCGCCGTGTGATTTCGGCGATTCGGCCAGCGCGCCCCGCGGGAGTGGTGCTTATACTGCTTCGAGGATGAAGCGGAATGGCGGCGGCGGAGACCAACTTTATGGAAAAGGAGGAGAATGTTGATGGAGGTCGTTATTTTTTGATCGCAAGGCGGCGGCCGGAACGAAGAGCAGTGAAAACGCCCTCGCCAAACTGCCGATGCTCGAAAGCTCGCCGGGCCACTGGAACACCCTTGGAGCGTGGCTCGAGGAACACTGTGTGATCATAGTGCAACCTCTGGCTTTGGGAGAATTGACATTGCGTTCACAAAAAAGTCGTTTTTTTCCTTCTCCCTGGAGACTTTATGAAGCGATGAAGGAATGTTTGAGGCTGGTTAGAGGGCCGGCAGCCCGGAGGTAGTCTGCCGGAAACGGAGACCATCGCAGCCAACAGACCTTGTTTCTCATTGGCAGCGCTTACACTGCTTGAGGACGGGTTCGCCCTTCGCAGAGCGATAAAACGGGTGCCGTGCCGGCGTCCCGGAGGGTTGCGCTCTCTCTCTCTCTCTCTCTCTCTCTCTCTCTCTCTCTCTCTCTCTCTCTCTCTCTCTCTCTCTCTCTCTCTCTCTCTCTCTCTCTCTCTCTCTCTCTCTCTCTCTCTCTCTCTCTCTCTCTCTCTCTCTCTCTCTCTCTCTCTCTCTCTCTCTCTCTCTCTGTGGCCTCAGTCTGCCAGGGCCTCGCACTGACCTAGCTCCGTTGCGCCCCGCCCGAACCCCCACCACGACTCGGCTCAGTCATTTGACGGAGTTTCGCAACAAGCCAAGTGACCGTATTAAACGAGAGCATAACTAAGAAGTTGGCCAACAATCCCACAACTTTGCGTGCCTTTGCATTGGCGCCTCACCAGTGACGCCCCGAGCTGGGCTGGTGGCGCGTGGCGCCTCGCGTGGCGCGCGGGCGGAAGCATGCACCGCTGGCGAGGCTGCCTCGTCTTCCAGGGTCCACGCAAGTCCGCCTGGCAGCGCCGCAGCGCTACGCTCCGTGCTCATCGCCGTGATTAGGCAGGTCCGCATTCCGAGACAGCCCGGTGACTCGGTTCGGTATGCCGATGCGGCGATGCGGTGGCCCCAATCGAGTCCTCCAGCGACGCGGGGGGGGGGGGGGCAGGTCGCGGAATTTAATAACGTGTGGCTTCCGGCGGGGCGGGTGGCGAGGGGCCCTGCGGCGGAACGTAGCGCGGGTCGGGAGGATGATCAGGATGCAGAAAACATGACGGCGGCAGCAGCAAGGCTTCCTCGTGCGGTGGCCTAGGGCCGCCTCGCTGTGACGGGCCACAGCCAGGACGGTGGCGGTGCTGCGCCGGGGGCGGACTGCGGCCGGGGCTCACTTGCCAGTTCTGGCGTCGCGCCGGCGACTCTCCGGGGCCCCTTTGTCCTGCGAGACTGCGAGGCCGAATTACAAAGTAAGGTGCGCCCCATTAGCCCGGGCCCCGGGCCGCGCGAGGCTCTGGGTGACCGTAACAGCCTGGTGGTGGCTTCTTTCGCTGACATGGAGGCCGTCGCGGCGCTCCCCGCGGAGCCGTGGTGGAGCCGCACCGTGCTGACAATGCGGCCGCCGAGACAATCCCCGCCAACGAGGCCCTCAAGAAGACCCGCAAGCTTGCTGGGGAAGTGGCTGCCGTCGGCCACGGTGCTGGGTCCTATGAACAAAGACCGCCATGCTTCGGGTCATTTCAACAAAGACCGCTGTGCATATGGCCGTTCTCAACAAAGACCTAAGTGAGATGTAGGTTAGAGACGGTCATTTTCTCTTTAGAACTTTACATTTACATCTTGGTTCTTTATTTTAGCCGAATCCCACTTCGTCCTGAAGCATGATCGCCTTGGCTGAGACAGCGTGCAGCACGGCGTCTTAGTCCATAGACCCATCTCGCATGGCGGCGGCCACAGCGCCCCACCGACGGCACAAACCGCGACCGCACTCAGCAGCGGCGGCCCACCAAAGTCCTCCGAGGCCCACCACGCCCACCACCGCCCACGACGGTCTAAGGCGCCGGCTCTGGTCAGCCTACTTTGCGCCTTCCGCCTCCTCGTGGCGGCCTGGCCGAGGGGGCTGGCGGTGCGCTGCAAGTTGGGGCCGGGCCGCCGGGCAGCCGGGCCGGGCCGCTAGGCCGCAGACCGCGGCCCCGCCATCCCAAAGACAGAAGGGTTTCCGGCCGGGCCCAGCCCGGCCATGGCCCAGCACCAAGAGGCGCCATGAAGCGACCGGCGCCCGACCCGCCCTTGCGCCCAGCGAGGGTCCGGTCCGGGGCCTGAACTTGCACCCCCGGGCCGACTACGATTTCCATAACAGGTCCAGCGGCAGCCCCGGGGGAACGGGGTGAAGTGAACGGGGGCTGGGCGGCAAGACCTGCCCTGGCCCTGCCGCGCACCGGCAGGCACCACTGCGTGCCACTGCGGCTCTGTACTGTGAGCTTTTCCGTCTCCGACCAGGCCGAATTCCCTCTGCCCGTGAATCGGCCGAAAATTTGGGTCCGACCAGTTTATCGAACACGATAAAGAAAATTTCTGCGAAAAGGGGTACCTCGGCGAACCGGCCCTCTGCCACTGGGCTCCACGGGGCGAGCCAGTCAAAAATTGTAAAGATTTGTCAAGAGTCGATCGCCCTACCCACGTGTCGAAAACTAATACTTCTTTGCGCTCGGCTACCACGGTCCACTGCCGTGTGATGGAGCAATAAGTCACCGGTTTGAACCTCACTGGAATAGTCAGTGAAAATCGGAAGAAGAGCGGGAAGTCGAACCTTGCCACAGGCGAGGCGACTCGACCAATTATAAGTTGCCGCTCGCTGCGACCGTGCCCGTGGCGCCATCTTCAGGGCCTGCGGCGAGTAAGTTCCACAGCCACATCACGACTTCTCGCAGGCCCTGGAGATGGCGCCACGGGTGACAAGTTTGCACGGAAAGGCGCAGGCTTTTGTTGTTGTTTGTATGGTTTGGTTCTGCTGCTCTGCCTGTGAGCTGGCCCAATCCTATTAGAAACGTCAAAAAATGACGCGACACGCTCGCAACTGCACTGCCGGAGCAGTTTACACCTACCATGAGAAAAAGAAGGATGCCGAGGCGTCGGGTTACGGCACAGAGCGGCAGCGACTGGGCAAGGATTCCATTAAAAGTTTTGACTGCTGTTGCCTAACCCTTCAACCTTGCAGAAATCCCGTCATTTCGTTAGTGTTCCATACCTTACATTTGATTTTGTTCCTGTAAAGTTATTCTTTGAGTTTTAACTCATGCTATTTCTTTTGGCAATAGGCAAGAAGGTTACCTGTTTGACAAAGAAGCCATCTTGGAGTATGTTATAACCAAGAAAAATGAAGTAAGCCGCAAAATGAAAGAGTATGAGAAACAGAAGAGGAAGGAAGAGGTAACTAATTTTAATTCACCACAATGCCTAGCATTCCGTTGAATAAATGTATCATAAAACTCTTCAAACATTATGTCTGTTCAGAATGAGTTAGCAGAGCTTGCTGCTGCTGAAAAGTCGTCTCAATTGAACAAATTCTTGAAGACCGAAAAAAATATTGTCAGCACACCTATCAACGCATTTAAGCCCAGTAAGTTTTGAAGCTTTTGCCATTTATTATTTTTTAGTTTCCTATAGAGTAATTCATCAATTTCTTGTAACAACAGCTTCAACAGACAAACCGTCCGTGTCTAACATGGCTGATGGCCGTTCCAAGCAGCTTCCTAGCTTTTGGATTCCTTCCATGACACCACATAGCAAAAAGTCAGCCCTTCCCAAACCAGTAAGTCTGATTTCATTGAGTAGCAACATTGCTACCATTATATCCTTCGACTTCTATATTTTTTTACATTTTAGGACAAGACAATTTACTGTCCAATGAGCAATAAGCCACTCAAGATAAAAGATTTACTGGATGTCAAGTTTACTGAAGTAAAGGACCCAGATGATAAGAAATCATTAATTGTGAAAGAAAACCGTTATATGTGTGCTGTTACCCATGACATACTCAGCAACTCTGTTCCATGTGCTGTACTCCGAACAACGTTAGTGTAGTTAAATTTTGTTTGTTTTACATCTTTTTCTTTAAATCTACTTTGTGCTAAACTGTGAATTATTTTCCTAGGGGAGATGTAGTGACTATGGAATGTGTGGAAAAGATCATAAAGAAAGATTGGATTCACCCACTTACCAGTGAAAAGTTAACAGAGAAGGACATTATTCCACTCCAAAGAGTAAGTGTGCCAAACTCAGTTTGCTTCTTATGTTTTGTTGCCCTCAAGTATTTATCCACAGTGTTGTTTACTAGATGTTTTCTTTTCACCTTCTAGGGTGGTACAGGCTACTCGACAACCAATGAAGATCTCGATGCCAAGCACAACAGACCAGTACTTCAAGCTTAGGACCCAATTACTTCTTTTTTATGATGTGTCAAGAAAGTAAATTCAAGTAATATTTATAATCAATTTAAGACATCAAAAAAATATAATATAAATCGTTACATCTAGTTTTCTGGCTTAGATTACGAAACCAGTCCCTGCTCCAAATCTGTACCAAGGGAGGGAAGTCGCTGGTGGAGTAAATGGCCCGTACCATTACTTGTTGTGGAAGCGCTCTTCATGTGCCACACAAAAGAAAATAGCTGATCCAGTAGCTCCGGCCCTGCTGTCTGTCGGGTGAGGCGCGGGGAAGCCAGCGCGGTGCGTTGCTTTCGAGTCCCACCGCCGGCCGGGGCTCGGGGCGGCAGCAGGCGGCAGCCGCTCGCACACGGCAGCGCGGCAGCGCGGCGGGCCAGGCTTGGCCAGGCTAAGCCTTCGGCCTGCTGTCTCGCCGTTGGACTGATTCCGACAGTCTCTCTCGCACCTACAAGGGACGCCTCCTCGAGTGCGAGAGAGAGAGAGCGACGAAAGCGACTCTCGGAATCAGTCTGCAGAGCGCGCCATACGACCGACTCTGCGCGGCCCGACTTGGACTTGCAGGCCTAGGCCTAGCTATTAGCCAAGCTGGTTTCGGGGCAGCTCCGCGTCCCAATCACACGCGGCCGCCCCGTCTAGCCGTCCGTGTGAAAGACGGAGACCGCGCCGCGGTCTCGGACGCGGCCTCCGAGCCGACTGAGCGTGTGTGTGTGTGTGTGTGTGTGAGTGTGTTTGCCCCGCTGCCGCCGCGCCCTTCCCCGCCCGTCGCCGTGGCCGCGGCGTCCGCGGCGTGGCGCGGCGTGGGGCCGGGCGGCCGGGCCTCCACTACGGCGCCTCCTCCGTAGTCAGCGGGGCCGGGCCGGCGGCGGGCTCTACGACGGGCAGGGCACCGGGTTCCCAGCTGGTTCCCCGTCAGTCAGTGGTATCTCGTGCCGTCGAAGTGGCGGCACGCCCGTGCAGTCCGCGCCACAGGCCAGTCTCGTGAATCGGCCGCCGCGCTCCGCCTCAGCGTCACGCCAATCGTGTGTCGTGTCTGTCGTGTTCTGTACTAGACCAGCGGAGCGGCCCGCGCCGCGTTTCGAACCGCCAAACGCTGGCTTCGCGCGCCACAAGGCCGGCCGCGCACGACGCCACGGAGAGCGTCGGCATGGTCGCGGCAATGCGGTGACCGGCGGTGACAGTCGCGGGCTTTGCCGGCGGTTCAGGTGCACTGAGTGCGTTGCGTTTGCAGTCAGTCGCGTTAGGCGAGGAGTGGACACACTTTTGGGATTACTGCATCGGCAGCAGCGCGGCGACCGTCATCTGCACAGCTGGTAAGACTGATGCCGCGCCCGTCTCACCTGCAGGGCAGCCCCGTGGGTGCGACAGAGACAGAGCGACTGCAGTGGTGTATGGGGAATCAGTTCCGTTGGCAGCAGTCTGGGTGGGATGGGGAGGCGTCCACTGGCCGGGGTTCCGGGGTGTCCTGCGAGGGTTCTGCAGCTTGACGACGCGGTGGCTGTGTCGGCGGGCCCCGGCGGCGTGCGGTGGCCGCTGGCATGGTGTCAGGGCATTCATTGCGGTGTGTGGCGGAGAATCACCATGGCATTGGCAGTGCTGCTTTGCTGCTGGTGGGCCGCGGCGCGCGCACGGAAAAAAAATCATTTGTTGTGGTGATCAGCTTTGTTCGATAGGCTGAATTCGATAGCTGCAATCGAAAAGTCGACACCTACAACCAAAAGCTGGTTGCTACGACCGGCCACTTGTAAGAGGACAACTGAGCTGACGTTTGTTATCCTCTTACAAGTGGTCGGTCGTAGCAACCAGCTTTTGGTTGTAGGTATCGACTTTTCGATTGCAGCTATCGAATTCAGCCTATCGAACAAAGCTAATCACCACAACAGATGATTTTTTTTCCCGCGCGCGGTCTCCTGACCCTCGAGCCTGCCTGGCTGCTGCCAGAGCGGTCCAAGACCCTCCGCGTCCAGTTGGATGTGGCCAGTGTGTGGTACAGTGCGTCAGTGAGTGGAAGGGAGGGGCCCTGGGCTGGGCGCCGTGGACGGCTATGGGCGGACCTAGGCGGGTGGAACACACCCAGGTGAAACCTGAATAGCTGGCTTAACTCCCCTCCCTCCCTCTGTCTCTCCGGCGGTGGCGGCCGGGCCGCGGCGTTGCACGGTGTGGCCCAGTAAACAGCAAGGGCGCAACCAGAGACGGGGTCAGGTTAAAGTTGCCTACTTTACAGGGGCAAGGTGCGACCTTTCCGCTATCTTTCGGGCGCCCCCCCCTTTTTTCCCCTGGATCCGCGCGGAAGGAAAAGGCGCGGCAAGGGCCTGGCGGCACGGCAGCCCGGCCCGGCAGCCCGGCCCGGCCCCTTGATAAGGTCCGGGGAATGAGGGAATGACAGCCCCGCTTTACATAACAGTCCTTCCCCCGGCCTTCGCTGGACCGTCCGACAACCTGACCCGGCCGCGCTGCCTTGCCGCAGGCACCGAGTGAGTGGCGTGCAGCTGCTTGGGATGGGGCGCACGACCTGCATCGCCAGAGCGCTATCGGAAACTGAGTTCGGCCATTTTCACAAAGATAAACACAACTGGTATGCGGAGTTTCGAGTGGAGGGGTTGGGCGCGCCTGGAGCCTGGAGTCCGCGCTGCTGCGCCCGTCCTCGCTCTGACGCTCTGTAGTGTAGGCTTGGCACTCCGCCTGACGCAAGTACAGTGAGGAGTTGGAGGATGGGACGGTCGAGCGTAAGCAGTGCTGACCTGCCTTGTCTTTTACGACTCTCTTCTCGACGTGAAGGTGAGAACCTCCGTCACAGGATGGTGATGTTTCCTTAGAATTGTTGGCAAACGAGGCCACATCTGGTCGTTGCAACTTACAGCGCCCGGCCACCCGGTTATTGTCTTGTTAACACACACACAAACTCACTGTCTCGTCACAGCAAAGGCCAAAGTCAATTGGAGCTAAATGGCGGGATAGTCGAGCGCGATTTGCAAATCAATTATGTTTGTCTGGAGAGAGGCGCGCTCGGTCGCGCTTACGGGAATCTGGCTTATCTTGGCGGGCTGGCCGTGATGCAACGGATAGCAGCAGCACCCCAGCGTCTGTGCCTGTTACAACGCGCCTGGGAACGGAAAAACGATCGAAACCGCAGCGGGCATCGAAGCGGCATGCGGCTCGTGGCCGCGGCTCGCGGCTGCAGTTTGGCGCACTTTCTGTCCGGCGGTTCGGCGGTGTTTACCTGGCGACGCCGCGGGGAGGGCCGCCGGGACAAACAACGAGGGTGCGTCGTTGTTTGTGATGTGCAGCAGCCCAACCGACCCAGTGGACCGCGCTGCCCTGCACGCAAGGCACTACGGCGGGGAGGCAAACAGACCGGGGAAGTCCGCATGTGTTGTTGACGCGTACCTGACGGCCGGCTGCACGCCGCACGCGCCGTTGTCTTTGATATCGGAGGTTGTCGGCTCGCCCCGAGGCCGGCCGAGGCCCGCGCCATCATCTCCATCAGCCTCGTCAGCCTCACCGGTGCGGAGTGATAATGCATCGAGGAGGGTCGGCCTGGGGTCCCCGCTTGTCTCGGTACCTTAGCTTGTTGCGGCATGGCTCATTGAGGCCTCGACTTCGACCCCGCGCGCGCCCGCCGTATCTAAGAGCCGCCCAGCACCACTGCAAATTGGTGTTCGAGTCGTCACTTTCTCACTCTTAAAAACTTCTTGACCTTGTCAATGAATTGCTCGACAATATTCCCCCAATTTATACATTCAACTTTTTTTTTAAATTATTTTAAACGGACTTTAAGGTTAGTATGTCGCGTGAGAATGCTGTTCTCAGGAAGTCCTTGGTCGCAGGATCCTTGCCGCCGCCACACCTCTAAATGCCGAAATGCTCGGATTATTCCATGATTGTTCTCACGCCTCGCCGGGGCACCCGTGCAAAACAACGACCCAAACATGGCCCATCAGACCGCCACGCGTAAGCTCCTCGCCAAAGTGGCTTCCTACGATCACATCAATTTTGCCAACGGTTTTCCCCGCGCTTCCTGCCTCACCGGTCCGACCAGGACGCTAGAGCTTGCGGCCCCGCACCAACACACGCATGGACGTGTGTGTGAGTGAGTGAGTCGCACTTCAAAGTTTGCGGATCAAACAAGGCGCACTGTGTGCTGGTGAGTATCGGCAACGCTAGGGTCAACGGCTGTGGGAAGTGGAAGGTTTTGCACTGACGGGGCAGGGGGAAGGGAGGGAAGTCCTGTCCACGGATCCCGCACACGTCTGTCTCTCTCGCACCCATGAGCTGTCTCGTCCAGGTATGACGGAGGCCGAGCGCTGTGGCGGCGACCGCCTTCCTTCAGTGTTGCTTTCGGCGACGCGCGCCTCGCTGGTTGGCGTACATCCCACCGTGCACCGCCAGGGACCCGGCCGCGGCCATCAGCGACATCGGCAGCGCATGACACGGCCGCGTCAAGCGCGTCAGCCGATTGCGTAACACGAAGCAGCCACGATCAGCCGCTAGATAACGCCCCGCCGGAGCTGGCAGCCAGCGGCCGGACAGCCAGGCCGGCAGCCACCGGTGGTGCTTCCCCCTCTCTGTGGCCGCGCGCCGCGCTCTAGCCGCGCAGACCGAGCTTCCGGACTTCCTGGCGACTCTCATGGCGACTCGCAGACCGCCAACATAGCGCCTGCAAAGCTGTGCCACGCCGCGCCACGCTCGGTGCAGGTCGGCGGTGCCGGACGAGGTGCGAGGCCTGCTCACAGTGGCCCAGAAGACGGCACAGGCGGCCAATACTCTCCACGCGTTTTGTTTGAGCTCCAGAGTTCGCTAAATGGGACTGGAACCGAACGTGTGGCCCCACCAATGGATTGCTCTCTGAACAAGGAATCCATGGGTGGGGTCACACGTTCGATTCGGGTCCTGTTTAGCGACTCTGGAGCCCAGAACGCGTCTAGAGTTTTGGCCGCCTGTGCCGTCTTCTGGCCCACTGTACTGCGAGGTGCGGAGCGGCGCGCCGCGCAACCGGTCCCAAACTTGCCGGGCCAGCGGAATCAGAATCAAAACATGACGGCATTCCAGTTTGGCCTAGTGCGGCCGCGACTCAGAGGTCGCAATGGCAGTGACACTCAGATTCAATGTTGAGTTTCTCTAGGTCATTGCACCACGGCGCCGTGTTCGATTCGCCCCCCCCCCCCCCCGCCCTTTTCACCCTGCCCTTCCCTTCAGCCCTTGGCAACCCAGCGCCACGTCGGTTGTAGTGGTATGACATTAGGTTGGCAGTACCGTCCAGAAGTTGGGTATGACAACTAAAGAAGTCGCTGCCTTGTAACCTACCGATACTGTATCCTCTAACTAGCCTATGAATAATAAACCCGCTCTCTGGTGTGTTCCCCTCTGCACAAGTGTGTTCATTGTCTGATCCCTGACTTACCAAACTTGGCTTTAATCTTTTCTGAACACGAATAGAACAGGCGTCACCTGCAGGTTGAACAGCGCTCTGTCGCCCTGTCTCTCGTGAGCGCGGGACAGTCGGCACTGTTCGGAACAGTCGGACTGGAGCTAGCATGAAAGTCAAGCGAGGCTCGAACGAGACCCGCGGCCGATGGCCGATCCGATCTGGCCTGGCCCAGCATCCATTACCCCGTCCTCGTCCACCCCGACTCACAGTGGCCCAGAAGACCCTAGAGGCGGCCAAAATTCTAGACGCGTTTTGAGTTCCAGAGTCGCTAAAATGGGACTCGAATTGAACGTGTGACCCCACCAATGGATTCCCTGTTAAGAGAGCAATCCATTGGTGGGGTCACACGTTCGATTCGTGTCCCATTTACCGACTCTGGATCTCAAAACGCGTCTAGAATTTTGTCCGCCTGTACGGTCTTCTGACCCTCTGTGCGACTGCTCGCTGCTCGCGCTGCCGTTGTCCGCTTTCATCAGCTCCGAGGCGATTCTGCCAGACTCTGGCCGCCTCTGTCGAGTCGGCCCGTCGTCCGCGGCGCGCCGACCCACTGGCCTGCCGACTGGTTCGGCCGGCAACTAGAACTAGACATCCTGCACCATGCCATAGGACGGGCCGCATGGAACTTTCCTGTAGCCTTCTGCAGCACCAGTCTCCAGTAGTACAGCTCCGGCCAAAAGCACGCCACGGAGCCACGCCGCCTCGCGCAACCTGACCGAAATCTAAATTTCGGCGCGGCCTGTATGTACTGCCTCATTTGGCCAGCTCATTAAAAGCTAAAAGCAGGGCGTTACTTGTCATTGGCTTCGCAGCGGCGTTCCCCCCGGCCAAGAAAGTGGCGCCGTCGCTACTCCCTGAGCGAGGGGCGCGCTCTGAAAGTTAAACCTTCGGTGAGCCCCCTGGCCGTGCGCGTGGGGTATTGACGTCGGCATCCCTCCGCTGACTGAGAGTCCCTCGATGGAGACGGCCGATAACGCCGCCGCTGCATGACAACGAGACGAGGACGGCGAGGGCCCTGCTGGGGGCAGCAGAGCAGCAGACTGATGGCGCACCTGGGGCGCCACCGCGGCAGCGTCGACAGCGGAAGGGCATAGGGACAGCGTGGTCCTCGGCCGGCTGGCCGCGGCTGGCCGGCCCCGGCCCCCCTTGCGTAACCGGCCCTCTTCTCTGATCATTCAGGGTCGTCGGCCGTGACGCTTATCAACGCCATCCGGGGCAACGTTTGGCCGCATTGTGACGAGCCGTGACGAGTAATAAGCGAAAACTCGGAGTGGTACAACAAAAGAGACGCAAAGCGCCAGTGGGGTCGGAATGACACCGGTTGCCCAACAGCGTGGGGGCCCAGGGGCAGGGTTGTTAACGTCGTTAATTTAACGATTAACGGCGTTACGGTAACGCCGTTAACCGTTAATTAACGTTATAACGTTAACGCGTTAAGTTAATGGACGTACTTAACGCGAAACGCCGTTAAACAACAGACACGGCCCAGCAAAGCAACCCGTGGCTCTGCGCCGCGCTGCGCTCTGCGGCGCTGCCGGGCGCGGTGCGTGCGTGCGTGCTGGTGCGTGCGTGCCGTCGCGGCGTCCACGCGCAGAAGAGGAGAGACGGACAGAGTTCTGGTGCGTTCCGTCCGTGAAGTCGCCGGGCAGGGGACAGACAGACGGCCGGGGCGGCCGGGCCAGGTCACAGCGGCGCCAACGAAAAGGTCCCTACCTCGCCTAATGATATGCAGGCCAGCTCCGAAAATGGACGCGTGTATAAGCAAACTGTTGAATGGCGACTGTCCTGTGTTTGTGAGTGAGCGATTGTGTTTGTGTGCACGCGAGTAGTTTGTGTGTTCGTGTTTGTGCGTCAGTGTGGGTGCGATATGGCGGCAGGGCAATGGACGGTGCTGGTCAGCACGCGAGTCTGGGAGGGTCGCAGTCTCGGTCGCAGTGCAGCGGTCTGCCTGCAGTCTGCACAAGATGCGCTGCTGCACGGGGTGTGCCCCCCCCTCCCGCGCAGCGTGCGCGTGGCCGACTGCCCGAGGGCCGAGAGATGCTTCGGCCGGGATCTTTCCGATGCGTGTCGGGCCGCTGCTGCAGCTGGGCGTGGCGTGGCGTGGCGTGGCGTGCCGCGTCGTCGTCGTGGTGCGCGTGTTTGTCGAAGACTCTCGGTAATCTCGCTTCCGTTCGCCGGCGTCGCTGTAGCATACTGACTGGTCCATTCCGGCGGCCGAGAGGAGGCGTGGTGGTCTAGTCCGGCAGACCCGAGCAGCCCCCTGTCTACGACCGCCGGAAGACTTCCCTCCTCCTCGGCGGGACTTTGCGGCGCCCTGTCCAACTTATTACGCCCACGTATTTAACACGTTCTCGCAAAATCACCCCCCCCCCCCAGCCTCCACGGCGGCGACGTAGTTGATGGACTAGGCGGCGGCGCCAAGCCAGGCCAAGCCACGCAAAGCCACGACGGCTCGAGCGCCGAATGGACTCGGTACGGCTTCTTACCCATTACAGTTTCTCTCATTAGCGCCGAGGCCCCGCCAGGGACCGATCGGCCGGCCGCCTGCGCCACCCCGTTGTACCCGTCGGCCTGGCCGGCGCAGGGCCGCACAGTGGGTCAGAAGACCGCGAGGTGGCGGCCTAAGTCCCGGACACGTTTTGAGCTCCAGGGTCGCTGAATGGGACTCGAATACAACTTATGACCCCACCAATGGATTGCTCTCCAAACAAGGAATCCATTGGTGGGGTCGCACATTCGATTCGAGTCCCATTTAGCGACTCTGGAGCTCAAAACACGTCTAGAATTTTGTCCGCCTCAACGGCCCTCTGACCCTGCGCTGTAGCGGGGCCGCGCAGGGCCGGGGCCGCATGTGGCGGGCAAACGGAGCATGAGTTAAGGGCTCCAGGTGAGGGCCGGCCGGCCAGGGCTGCGCGGGGAGTGCAAACACAAAGGGCTTGCTTCATAAATCGCTGTAGAAAAGGGAATAGGGGTGAGGGTCCCTGCTAGCAGGATGGCCAGCCCTCCGATCAATGGCGGGGCGTAGCGGCGGGCCCTGGCGGCCGATCCGCGTCTGTTTCTTTCTTTTTCGCGCGCTTTTCGCTTCGCTGCCCACCTGCGTCCCCGCGATCATTAGGCACCTCATCGGCATAACAAGACTCCCTGCAGACTGATTCCTTACAGCGTGTCGTCGCTCTGTCTCTCGCGCTCCTATGCCGGAACGCCTCACAGTGGGTCAGCAGACCGTTGAGGCGGCCAACATTCTAGACGCGTTTTGAGCTCCAGAGTCGCCAAGTGAGACTCGAATCGAACGTTTGACCCCACCAATAAATTGCTCTCCAAACGAGGAATCTAATAGTGAGATCACACGTCCGATTCGAGTCCCATTTACCGACTATGAAGCTCAAAACGCGTCTATAATTTTGTCCGCCTCAACGGTCTTCCGACCCACTGTGCGCCGCTCGCGCGTGAGAGAGACAGAGCGACGATCCGCCTCCTGCCTGCTGCCACAGCTGTGGCCGCGACGCCGGGCCTCCTTGACTAACGCCTCTCCGTTCTCTCCTCGCCAGGTTGCCGCGGGCGATGACGTCCTCACGGGGTGCCGCCCTGGGCGTCTGCTGCGTCTGCTGCGCGCCGAGCGTGCGACGCGTGCCGCGGGAAGCGAGCCACCAGCCCTCGCTGCACACCGGCTGACGACTTGCTCGCCGCCACGCCACGCGCCCCGCCGCGCGCCTCCCCCCTCGGTGCGAGGGGTCTGGTTCTCGTGCAGCCGGCGCGCCAAGACACCGCGGCAGGGGCAGCCACCAGGGCCGCCTCTCCGCAACGCCGCCGCCAAAATTGTGGTGGCAACTTTAAACCTGACGCCCAGGCGGCCCCATGAGGTTAGTCCCGGCCAGCCGCAGCGGAACCAGCACACGGAAAAAAAAATCATCTGTTGTGGTGATCAGCTTTGTACGATAGGCTGAATTCGATAGCTGCAACCGAAAAGTCGATACCTTCAACTAAAAGCTGGTTGCTACGACCGGCCACTTGTAAGAGGACAACTGAGCTGGGGTTTGTTATCCTCTTACAAGGGGTCGGTCGTAACAACCAGCTTTTGGTTGTAGGTATCGACTTTTCGATTGCAGCTGATCATCTTGAAACTTGTCTTGATCTGCCGTCTCGAGAAATAGGTTGCCGGAGATATAAACAAAACCAATGCATACTATGGGGGGTTGAAACGCAAGCTTGAAAGGAAAGCTCGGCAGGCAGAAGCCGGTTGCGACACATCTCCTGGCCGTCGGCAGCCCGCACCGCTCGCCACGCGCAGCCGCAAACACTTGAAGCTGGGCGTGCTTGGCGTGCTTGACGTACCCCGAGCGAGCGGCGCCACGCCGTCTGTTTGTGCCGTGACGTAAGGCAGGGGTTGGTCCAGACGCCCCCCCCCCCCTCAACTTCTGGAATCGAGCTTGGCGCCGCGCGAAGCCACGCAGAGCTGGTCGCGTGATTTCGACGAACAGGTCGTGACTGCGCGAAGCGCGCTCGCTGCCTAGTCAATCCGCGCGCGACACACGTGGACACGTGAGACTTAGGGAAATCCCGACTCGCTGGAAGGCGAGGCGGCCTTGGGGCGGCTCTCTAGCCTCTCTAAACGCGAGGCGGCCTTGAGGCGGCTCTCTAGCCCCTCTAAACGCGAGGCGGCCAGGTGGCTCTCTAGCCTCTCTAAACGCGGTCGGGCCGTGAGGGCTGTACTAGGGAGCCTCTTTCAGAGGGTCCCTGGGCTGTACCGCCGCCACCACCGCCACCGGCCGGCCGGCCGGCAGCCGCGCATTGCACTCGCTGCTTATCAACGTGGAGCTGCCGCCGAGACCAAGGGCGCGTTGTTTTTATTTGTCGGATTCTGCAGTCGATGAAGAACCAACCACAACACGCCTGTCCAGCCTATGTTTTAACACATGCGACCCGGTCCAGAAGGTTCATGACGTTCAGGGGGAAGTCTAGGCAGGAGGAGGGGGATTGCCCTTCTCAAAGGTCGTGTTGCTCTTCCGACGCCGGCGCCCCGCTCCGCCCCGCGTGGCGCTGCCTGGCGGCGAGGCGGCCAATCACAGATCAGGTTGCACCCAATCACCGATCTCATTACGCCGCGTCCCGCCTCGCCGTCCCTGGCATGCCATCTCTGTCGCGCCGTCGTCTGTTTTTCCCTCATTTGTGGCCCCGCTTTATTTCGACGCGCAAATTATTTCGAGGAAGTAGCTGCACCATCCCCTATCTCATCATTTCTCAGCACATCGACGACTGTCTTCTTGTTATTGTTGTTGTTTGTTTGTTTTTTAAATGAGGGAATGGTTTGCTGACATTCCTTTAGCAAACACTCCACAGTGGGTCAGAAGACCGTTGATGCGGCCAACACGTTTTGAGCTCCATAGTCGCTAAATGGGACTCGAATCGAACGTGTGACCCCACCAATGGATTGCTCTCCGAACGAGGAATCCATCGGTGGGGCTCGCACGTTCGATTCGAGTCCCACTTAGCGACGGTGGGGCTCAAAACGCGTCTATAATTTTGGCCGCCTCAACGGTCTTCTGACCCACTGTGCACTCCCCTTCGAGTTGTCCCTGTATCCGGGCCAATCGACGAAGATGCCTCTGTTGCAGTGCTGCGGCGAGTCCCCGTCCGGCGCCGCGCCCGGCCAGCCCGGCCAGCCCGGCCCCGGCATGGCTGCGGGCCGCGGACGGGGGGCCGCGTCGTCGCCGGGGAACTCGAGCGACTCGGGGGACTCGAGGGACTCCGGCGACTCTGGACGCCGACGGGGCCGACCCTCCAGCAGCAGCGACGCGTGGAGCTGCAACGGCCGCGGAACAGTGTAAGTACTTGCTTGTCGTCCTGGCCGCCTTGCGTCACGGGCGGTCGGCCCCGTCTCGCGTTTCGCCCCGCGGCCCCAGCGGCAGGGCGGCACGGCCCCGCCGAGCCCCGCGCCGCGCCGAGGCCTCGGCATTGGTAGGGGCGGCGCTGATTCTTTGAAGCGAAAATACGAACACACCGCGATGTCCTGCTCTTGCAGTGAGGGGCAGCCCGGCGGGGCAGCCTCCGCGGGTTGACTTGGCGTTCGCTCCCCCGCCAATCTGCTATACAAGTGGCTTGGCTCGCGAACCTGAGAGGCTTGGAGGGCGCGAGTGAAAGCCCGCATCCGCCGCGGCGGGAGGCGAGATTTAGGGTTTCTGCGGGATGGCGAGCTAATGGAACCTAATTACAGGGTGGGGTTCGTTTCTTCTCGAGTCGATCTGAGTCGGCCCTGCCTCCATTGCACCTGTGCAGCCTCGCCGTCGGCACCCCTTTGCCGCCTTCGCCAGGCCGGCGCACGCGCAGGGGAGGCGGCGCTGGGGGTTCCGGGGCGCGGCGGGGCGGGGCGGGGCGTGGCGGGGTGGGGCGCGCGCAGAGTCCCATGCTGTGGCTCCTCAGGTGGTCACAGCGCTCCGCCAGTCGGGCCGCTAAGCCCAGCGCCTCGCGACGCGCGACCCACCCTGTGCACCCCTGGAGCCTTGTACGCAGACAGCCGAGGGCCACGGGTTCGATCCCCGGCCGGTTCGGTTTGGCGGCGCCCTCCACGCCTCACGCGCAACACCCGCACAGTCAACATGTAAAGCTGGTGGCCCCGCGTAGCGCCGCGTAGTTCCGTGTAGTCCGAGTGGTTCCGGGTAGTCTCGGGTAGCGCCGCGTATTTCCGTGTAGTCCGAGTGGTTCCGGGTAGTCTCGGGTAGCGCCGCGTAGTTCCGTGTAGTCCGAGTGGTTCCGGGTAGTCTCGGGTAGCGCCGCGTAGTTCCGGCCCGCGCCATTCGGCACTTTGTATTATGTCGGGGAAGAGGACTGGGAATCATTGACTTGTCTAGACAAAAACCTATTTTGCGTGTAGCTTGTTGTCTTTCTTTAACAAGTGTTCGCAAATAATAATCCTTGCTGCTTCTAGCTGTCTCGTTCGACCCGACTCGTTATTTACGCAATACGCTCCAGGCGTGGCGGTGCTCGTCGGGGAACTCATAACCTTCCCGCCGCGCTCCGCCACGTCGCGATGCTACCCGTCGGCGTGGCCAGAATGGACCGAATCCCATTTCGCTGATAACTCCTGCAAACGCCAGCCGGGCCGGGCCGGGCCAGGCAACTCGGCGGGGCGCATCGCGCGCTAGGTTGGGGTTAGGGTGTCAGTTCCGGTCTCACCACGCCCCACGCCACGGCCAGGCTGCGCGTCTCATCCCCAACAAGGCCCTGGTCCAGCCCGGCGTCGCACCCCGGCCGCCCCGCTCCACCCCTCCCCCAGCCTGCCGCAGCAGCACAGCCACCCCGTCCGCTTGCCGGCCGCGGGGTTCCGAGACCGCCAGACCGGCCCTTTGAGGTCCTTACGTAACCCATGTAGTCATGGCGCTGGCGCTGGCAGGGGCGGCGGGCTAGACGCAGGGAGGAGGGGGAACAGGGGGTGAACCTCCACAAAACAGCGCCGTCCTTGGGGGGGCGTCCTCGCGTCACCCGGGCCTTTCTGCTCAGCTCGGCGATGTGCTGACGTCGTGGCCGCGGAGCCGGGGTGGCGGTGGCGCTAGCAGCCTCCGAGGACCGCGCCGTGCGGTAGGCGTCCGCGCGGGCCGCGTCCGTTTCCGTCATGGTGGCGCGCAACTTCGGCGGCGCGGCGCCCTCGCAGGGCGGCCACGGAGGGCACATGTCGCACATCGGCGACGCCGGCCACTCCCAGGACGACGGCGGCTACTCGGGGCTGCTGGAGCTCGAGGACGACCGCGACGAGTACCTGCCGCTGGAGCAGCTCAAGCCGGCGCACCTGCATCAGCTGCACCAGCTGCAGCAGCTGCAGCCGCAGCACAATGTCTACTACGAGCTCACCTCCACCGCCACCAGCGTGGAGGCCATCTCCAGCATGGCCAACGAGTAAGTGGGCCTGTGGGAGCCGGGTCCGCTGGTGCGGCGCTGGTGCGGCGCTGAGGCGGGCCGTCGTCCTTACGGCCGCACGCCGCGCCGCCTCGCGCTAGCGGCCTCGCCGCCGTGACCCTCAGCGCCCCGGCCCCGCACTCACATGCAGAGTGCAGCGCGCAGCAGTGGGGCGGCCCGCCCTGCCCCGGCCGTCTGCCCGATGCAGCCAGAGATTTGAACGCAAGGAACCCGACAACGTCACGGCCTTTGCCGCCGGCCGCCCCTCGCTCTCCATATTCAAGCAGCACGGACAAAGCAGTTCTGGGGCGCTCACAGCCCCCCCCCCCCCTCTTCCCTCCACTGCACCGCAGACGCCACACTGCATGTGATGTGTTATGTTCCAGAAGTTCCTGCTCCGCCCACACCTCCATGTACCTGGGGGGCTCTCGGACCGGGGGTGGCTGTGGCAGCGGCCTCGACGACGACCTGGACGGCCTCGGTCCGGGTCCCGGCACTAGCCTGGGCGCCCTGGGTCAGTGCGGGCCGCACCAGCACCAGGCTGACCACGTCATGGACCACGCCATGGACCTGCCGCCCCAGGTGGATTCGACACGCAACCTGTCCAAGAAGCGCAAGGGGTCGTACCAGTGAGTATCCTAAACATCCTGGCGGCAACAGCTGGCGAGAGAGGTCTGGGCGCTGGCGTGCGCGGGCGGCATGCCGCCTGGCAGGGTAGGCCGCGCGCGCACAGCGGAGTGCTGCTGGCAGACGCGTTGCCTACGCTGCAGGGGCTCGGCCGCTCTGGCCGCCATTCTTCCCCTATTCTCTCTCTCTCTCTCTCTCTCTCTCTCTCTCTCTCTCTCTCTGTTCCCGCTGTCCGCGGCTGTCCACAGCCCCTATTTGTCTGTCCTCCCTCTCTCTGGACGCGCCGGCCTTGCTGCCGCGTTACGACACAAAGGGATGACACGGCCAGGCAGGAGTGCTGTAATTGTGGCGTTCTTGTTGACAGCGATGGCAGCGACTTCGATGACGACACGGAGGACGGCAAGTCGTGTCGGACGGACGATAAGAAGTGAGTATGTTCGGCCGGCAGTGGCCCCTGGCCCCTCACCTGGTGACGTCACTGGGCAGGGAAGCCCTACACCCCAAGGCCTCGCCCCGCCGCGCCGCCTTCCTGGTGTCGGCCTCGGCGTGGTCGGCCGCCTCTTAAATCAACCCCTTCCCCACCGCCGGGCTGCGCCTGGCCCACTCCCTCCCGGCCACCCCAAACAATCCCCTGCCCAAGGCCGGCACCATGCCGGCACTGCGGACGACGCTGCGACTTGACGAGTGTGTCCGACTTGCAGGCAGAACCACAGCGAGATCGAGAAGCGGCGGCGCGACAAGATGAACACGTACATCACCGAGCTGTCCGCCATGGTGCCCATGTGCCACGCCATGTCGCGGAAGCTTGACAAGCTGACCGTGCTGCGCATGGCCGTGCAGCACCTCAAGACGATCCGCGGCGCCGTGCACTCGTACACGGAGGGCCACTACAAGCCCGCGTTCCTGTCCGACCAGGAGCTCAAGCACCTCATCTTGCAGGTGCGCCATCTCGAAAGCAATCAATTCTAAACTTTTAAATGTCAAAACGGAAATTAAAGCCGACGAACCCATGTCAGTGTATTAGGGAGGGATCGGGGGCTCAGGAGGAAAGGCGGGCTTCAGTTCCCAGAAACTCTATTATTTCGCCCTACTTGGCCTCGCAGACTCGCAGGCTCGCAGATGAACATAACAAGCGGAGACAAAGGGGCGGTGGATATCCACCCCGCCCCCTCCCCTCTCCTCCCGGGTGCTGTTCAACAGGGTTATTCTCGGGACGGGGTTCGCATTATGTATCCTTTGCTGAGTATTCCAAAATAAGCGCTGCCGTCGCGTCGGAATGGGCCAGACCTGGGCCACCTCTGTGGCCACACGCGGTGGCCACAACCTGGCCCGGCCAACACAGGCCAGCCCTGGTAATGCCGGGGATGGGGCCCTATGACCACGCTGTGCGCTCTGTTCCAGACAGCTGAAGGCTTTCTCTTTGTAGTGGGATGTGACCGCGGCAGGATCCTCTTCGTCTCCGAGTCCGTCTCGCAGGTGCTCAACTTCTCGCAGGTGGGTGCGGCAGGGCACGCGTAGCTCGCGTAGCGCGCGCAGCTGGTCCTCACCGTCTCGCTGGTTACAGGGCGACCTCCTCGGCCAGAGCTGGTTCGACATCCTGCACCCCAAGGACGTGGCCAAGGTGAAGGAGCAGCTGTCCGCCTCGGACCTCAGTCCCAGGGAGAGACTCATCGACGCCAAAAGTAAGTGACCGTGGCGGGAGCGGGAAGGGGGAGCTGCGGTTGTTGTCTGTCCCCCTCTCTCTGACTGACCGCTCGGCCCGCTCGGCCCCTTGGCCCGCAGCGATGCTGCCGGTGCGCACGGACGTGCCCGCCGTGGGGTCGCGGCTGTGCCCCGGCGCGCGCCGCTCCTTCTTCTGCCGCATGAAGCGCAAGCTGCCCACGCACGTCAAGGAGGAGGCCGACACCACGTCGTGCTCCCGGAGGAAGAAGCCGCACAGCGCAGGTCGGCCGCCGCTCCGGCGATAATGTCCTTCGGAAGAAGCACCCCACCGTCCTCGTTCCTGACCTGTTGCTTGTTGTCCCGCAGAGCGCAAGTACAGCGTGATCCAGTGCACTGGCTACCTCAAGTCGTGGGCCCCGGAGAAGATGGGCCTGGAGGAGTCAGAGCTGGTGGAGGGCGAGGGCGGCGCGGGGGCGGGGGGCGCGTGCCTGTCGTGCCTGGTGGCGGTGGGCCGCCTGCAGCCCGTGCTGTCGCCGCCCCCGAGGCCGCGGCCCGGTCGCAGGCCGGCCAACACCCGGCCGCTCCAGTTCACCTCGCGCCACGCCATGGACGGCAAGTTCCTCTTCGTGGACCAGCGGTGAGTAGGCTGGCCGCGCCGAGTCCTTGCCTTGGCCCTGCCGCTCTACGGCGTGCGGCTTGCTTGTTTGCAGGGCCACGCTGGCGCTGGGCTTCCTGCCGCAGGAGCTGCTGGGCACCTCCATGTACGAGTACTACCACCCCGAGGACGTGCCGCACCTGGCCGAGTCCCACAAGGCGGCGCTCAACGCCACCGACGTGGTCACCACCAAGGTACCGCCTCCCCAATATTCACTTAAATGGTCACTTTTGACGAGTTGTCTCATGGGTATTTTTCCTGCACGCAGGTGTACTGGTTTAGAAGTAAGGAAGGATCCTACATTAGCATACAAAGTGAGTGGAAGGCGTTTAAAAACCCGTGGACCAAAGATGTAGAGTATTTAATAGCAAAAAATTCTGTGATCATGTGAGTACGCCAGCGCTGTCCGCGCTTCCGTTTCCTTCTTCTCTTGGCGTGTAACGAGCCGAGGCACTAATGACGCCCTCCCCGGCCGCAGGACGGACGGCAGGCACTTGGACATGACGGCGTCCAGGCCCAAGCTCAGCGCCACGTCGCGCTTCCAGGCGGGCTACGATTCATTCTCACAGCGTAAGTGTGTGTGTGTGTGTGTGTGTGTGTGTGTGTGTGAGGGGAGGGGGAATCGGTCCATCGCTCCGCCGTGCGTCACTGTCACTTGCGTCACGCGTTAGTCGCGTTGGGCGCCTGCCTTACTCGGAGTAGGCAAGCCCGCTGCGCCCTCGAGACGATCGGGTTGCCTGCCGTGCAGGGTGTTGCTAAGAGCCCACGCTGGCGCCGCTCTGTCTGTCCCTCTCGCACTCGGGTGGCAGAGCGGCACGAGCGAGACCCACTCAGAGCTTGGCGTGGTTTGTTCCCCCCGCAGCCGGCGTCCGGGACGAGAACCTGCAGCGCGACATCCAGAGGATCATCTCCTCACACGTGGAGGCCAGCAAGATCGGGCGCAAGATCGCGGACGACGCGCTCGACTCGCAGCGACTCCGCGGCAACGGGGACTCGTCCTCCAACAGCACGCCGTCGCCCGCGCACCAGGAGTGCAGCCCCGCGGAGGTAAGACGAGGCCAAGGAGGCCAACACGTTGCTCGTGTCGGTCGTCGGTTTCATGCGCACCCGCCGCCGCTCTTGCAGAGCAAGCAGTCCCCGAGCATGGCGTCTGACACCGGGCGACCGCCTGGCTCCGGGCCGGGGCCGGGCTCAGGGCAGGACCCTCTCGCCAGCCCGCAGCACGAAGCCAAGGACATCAAGACGCTACAGGTGGGCTTTGAAGTGACCCGCGTGGGGTGCGTGACGTCACCGTTCTCACTCGCGCCGTGTTGGTTGCAGTCCCCGCTGCCGCTGCCGGCCAGCCCCGCCAGCCAGGTCAGCCCTTCCCTCCCGGGCGGCAGCAACGGCAGCACCGGCGGACAGGACGCCGACGCGGCCTTGCGGCAGCACGGCGTCGGCATGGCGGCGGGCACCGTGGACCCGTCGGCCTACTCCTCCATCAGGAACAACGTGACGCTGTCCAGCCTCGCCACGTCCGACCCAGGTACGTAGCAATCAGCAACCCTCCTCCTCCTTCCTTCCTGCCCGCGTGCGCCCCCCCCCCTTTTCATGGCCTTGGCGTGGACCCATTTTGGTTTTAAGTCCGTCAGAAAGACGCCCGCCGAGAAACGCGAGTCGGGCCCAAAGCACCCCATGTCCAGCAGCAGCCCGTGACGCTCGGTAGAAGGCTGTGTGTGTGTTTTAGGCTTGTCCGGGCTCGCCAACGAGGACGACATGCTGGAGATGATGGGTCCCGTCATGCCGGAGTCCCCGGGCCAAGGCGCGTCCAACGACGGCAACGATGAGGCGGCCATGGCCGTCATTATGAGCCTGCTGGAGGCTGACGCGGGGCTGGGCGGACCAGTCGATTTCTCCGGTCTGCCCTGGCCTCTCCCATGAGGTCCGCCATGGCGCACGCGACGCTCGTCGTGCTCATCCACAGCGTCGAACGCTCGCACCACGCACCCAGCGCGAGACTTGCAAAGTGCAGTCAGTTCCATAAACTGCATCCAATAACTAGGAAAACGAAGAAATGTGGTTCAAATTTTGTGGGTTTTTTTTTCCACTGCTTTGCTCATTTAATTAAAATATGTACATTCTCTCAATGGGTTTAAGTCCCTGTGATGTCACTTGAAGCCTTGTTGCCCTACAACCTCTTAAGCCATGGAAAAATCCCACTGGCAAATGTTTGAAAGTGGCTGCTTTACGTTGGATGGCGAAAGAATCAAAGGAAGAATACAGATAACGCATATGCTGCTCTATATTTCCTTTACATTAGGACATTGTCATAAAGAACAATCACAAAAATACCAATTTGCATATGTGCCATAGAAACAGCAGGAATTCATTTTGCAGCCATCTGAGATCTCCCAAACCATTGAACATAAAACCTAATCAGTCAGTCAACGATATAATGAAGTTGGTAATAAAATTGATGAATATGTCTGTGCACTTTGTCACAATGCAAGAAGAAAAAACAAACAAAACATATAATACAGCAGTAAACATAATTGCACTTCATTACAAGAATATATTTTTTTAAAAAATTGGAGATACATTTGTACAATTGCATAGTTGTCTCCAAATGTAACACAACAATATGACACTTTAACAGAAGTCGTAACCTTACACTAATTGCACAAAAATAACAATTACTGGCCACTTACAGTGAAAAATACACAAATAATTTTCAACATCTGCGTCAGAAATAAAAGTTTCTCTATTCACTTGAAATATTTGTACTCAAACATAAGTAAAATAAGGCCCAAGAAATGGGGGAGGGAAGGGAATGCAAGAGGGAGGGGTCAGTCTCCTACAACTTGCCCAATTGAGCTTGTTTAATTAATCTTTGCATCACATTGGAGATTTCATCATCTGCTCCTACTTTCTTCTTACCCTTAGGTTTCTGATTCTTCTCAGCACTAAGATTTTGCTCCGAAGCTGTCCTTTTACTAGGAGTTCCTTTGGGGGTTTTGCCTTTTTTAGTATGACTTGATACATCCTGCAAGTCAACCGAAGCTGCCTTCTCGTTAGGTTTATTCTTCTTTGAACTAGATTTTGTACTGTTGACTAACGATGATTTTTCTCCATCAGAATGCTTCTGCTTCGTGGCAGGTTTCACAGCTTTTTGTTTCTGCCTGATTTCCTCAATTCTCTTTGTAGTGTTAACATCATCTGGGCCAGAGTCACTGGATGAGCTATAAATATTTGAAGCACAAGGCAAACTTGATTTTTCAGTGGACTCATTTTCACTCTTGTGAAGAGTCTTCTTCCCTTTTATAGACTTATCTTTCCCCTTTCTAACTGGAGCCAAGTTTTGCAAGGCAGCCTTCAGTGCCTCATTTTCAGCTTCATCATCCGAATCATCACTTACAGGTATGTTCTTCCCGTCTTTAGTACTGGGCTTCGGCTTAGTTTTCTCAGCTGCAGTTGTCTTGGTCTTCTTAACTACAACATCGGCATTCTTGCCTTTGGACATTTTGTCAGCTTTAGTTTTAAGCACCGCCTGTGCAGCAGCCTTCATTGTTTCATTTTCAACATCGTCAGAACCATCTGAGTCAGGATTGTTCTGGGGATTTTTGGAAGTCGCTTTGGAAACACTTGTATAAACGCTTTCACTTGACTTCGGTTTAGATTTCTTGGCAGGGGTTACCTTTGATTTTCCCTGAGCCAAGTTTTGCATGGCGGCCTTCAATACCTCATTTTCAATTTCATCATCCGAATCATCGGTGTCAGGTTTGTTCTTCAGACCTTTTAAAGGTTCCTTGGAAACATTTGTTGAGGTCTTGGCACTAGACTTCAGCTTAGTTTTCTCAGCAAGAGCTGCCTTGGTCTTCTTAACTAAAACATCAGCACTCTCATGTTTGGACTTTTTATCAGCCTTAGCTTTAAGCACCGCCTGTGCAGCAGCCTTCATTATTTCATTTTCACCGTCGTCAGAATCGTCCGAGTCAGACTCGTTCTCTGGACCCTTAGAGGTCACTTTGGAAACACTTGTTGAGATACCTTCACTTGCCTTCAGTTTAGATTTCTTGGCAGGGGCTATCTTAGATTTTCCTGTTTTACTAACTGGAGCCACATCTTGCATGGTGGCCTTTAATACCTCATTATCATCATCATCCGAATCGTCAATGGCAGGTTTGTTCTTCATGGCTTTTGGAGGTACCTGGGAAACAACTGTTGAAGTCTTATTACTAGGCTTCAACTTGGTTTCTTTAGTCTTCTTGGCTGGAACATCCACATTTTCAGATTTCAAAGTCTTCCCTCTTGTGGCTTTGGGAAGAGAAGTTCCACTTGATGCAGTCTCCTTTGCCTTCACCATAGATTTGATAAAATCTGTGTCACTGTCACTATCATCACTTGGTTTGGAATTCATGTGAGAAACAGTCTCCGTTTTTTTCAAAATAGATTTCTTCTCGGGAATAGCTGATTTCGAAGAGGCCATCCTATCATTAGGAGGCAACTTTAATGGCTTGCTTTTGCTGGGTTTGATCTTTGAAGGTCTGTTTTCTGTTACTTTGAGCGCAGCAGCTTTCATCACATCCAAATCAACATCACTATCACTTTCTGGTCCTGTGGTCCGATTCTGGGCACCTTTACGAACATGCTTAGTGACAGCACTACTCATATTGGAGACCTTGCCTGGTAACCTGTCTTCATCTGAACTGCCCTCACTTTCTGATTCAGAAGGGCCATGATTCACAATGGGTGAGGCAGTTTTGAAAGGGGACTGAATGACACCCATAGACAGTAGAAGTTTGTTTTGGACAGGAGGCTCAAAATCACTATCAGAATCATCTTGAGGTAGTTTCCGTGGCACCATCTTAGATTGAGCAGAAGCTCCATTTTCTTCATCGGACGAATCACTGGTATCTATGGATTTTGACGAAATAACCAACTTTTTAGGAGGAGTAGAATCAGAATCACTGTCACTATCCACCTTCTTGGCAGCTGAGGACTTGATGGGGCTGGCCAACTTTTTGGGTGGTGGGGAGCCTAAATGACGGTCACTTTCCACCTTCTTGGCAGCTGAGGACTTGATGGGGCTGGCTAACTTTCTGGGTGGTGGGGAGTCAGAATCACTGTCACTTTCCACCCTCTTGACAGCTGAGGACTTGATGGGGCTGGCCAACTTTCTGGGTGGTGGGGAGTCAGAATCACTGTCACTTTCCACTTTCCTGGCAGCTGAGGACTTGATGGGGCTGGCTAACTTTCTGGGTGGTGGGGAGTCAGAATCACTGTCACTTTCCACCCTCTTGGCAGTGTAGGACTTGATGGGGCTGTCGGGAGGACCAGGAATTTTGCCTTCAAGGCTTCCAAACATCAAAGGAACCTGTCTTCCACTCCTTCTGGTACCTAGCTCAGAGTCCATCATAGTTCTACTTGCAGCAAAGTATTCGATTCCAGGAGAATGAGCAATGCTGACAGAGTGTAACTCATCTTTACGAGGAGAGTCACCCAAATGTTTCTTTGGTGAGGATCTGAACGACTTCTGCCCGGGAGGAATGATGTCCTCTGATGTCAGGCTACAACTTGCTATTTCCTTTATCTTTTCTTTACTTGGAGAAGACCCTAACTTGTCTCCTTTGGACTTTTTTTCCTTGGTTAATGAAGTCTTATCTTCTTTTGAATTTTTCTTGGTCTTTAATGCAAGTGTGTTCTTTACTTCAATACCAACACTTGCTTTGCTATGATGAGCCTCATATTGAGGTACAGCGTTCAACTGAGAATCGTTAACACTTTTTGCTACTTTGGACTTTTTATCCTTCACAGGAGGGGACTCAACAATTTTGGCAGTAGTCTCTGCTTGCTTTGAAATTTTCTTAAGAGAACTAGGGGGCGGTAAATTCAATTCAACAGACTCTCTCAACTTCTTTTTCTTGGGTGTCTTAACTGGATGAGCATCTTCACTAACATAGGGACTAGGCTCTTGAATGCTGGTCTTTAATTTCTTCGTGGGCTTTTCTACACTTGGTTGTTGACTCTTATCAATAAGTTTTGAATTAACTTTCGATCCATCGGCTGATTCCTCACTGATTGCTGTTAAATCAGAACTTTTGACTTTTTTCTTCTTTTTGTCAGATTTCAAACTTGCAGAAAGGTTTTTGGCTAAATCAAAGTGTGTAGAATCTGCATTCGGTGGGGGCAAATCTTCAGGTAATTGGCTGACATCTAATGAAAATCTTGGAATGAAATCAGTTTCATCTACTGAGCCCATGCTGACCTTCTTCTTTTTCTTTTTCAATGAGGATAACTCTGATCCAGCAACACAAACATTAGCATTTTTCTCTACTGGTATTATCAAATTCTCAACTTCCTTCTTGGATTTTTTAGCTTTAACTTCTATGTTTTCATTCGACTGCTCCAGCTTGTGCTTGCGGCTCTTCTTTGTAACTTGACTAGAAGCTTCGGTTAAGTTAGATTCGTCAGGTACAATTTCCTTTGATTTCTTCTTAGGTTTTTTGTCTTGCTCACTTAATCCAGTGACAACATCCCTGAAAACAGAACCCATACTTAAAAAATAATGTTCAACACCTAAGTAGATGAATTGGTGAAAAAGCCAACAACTTTAAACTTACCCAATCTCCATTATTTTTCCTTTAAAGAAAGGAAGTTTACCACCAAAATTCTTCTCTTTCAGTTTAAAAACGACTTCTTGATGCATCACAACTTTGTTGCCTATCCATTTTGCTGATTTAGCATCTGCTCCTGGCCGGGGGCATGAAATGTTGAACCGCTGATAAACTAGAATACCTACATGATCATTGCTGATTTTGTTAACTACCCCTGCAAAAGAATTCCAAATTTGAAAACATGTAACAAAAGTACTGAATCTTAAAGAACTGCCACACGTACCTTTCAAAACACAGCCAATTTCAGGACGAAAAGAGTAAAACTTGGCTTGAATTTCAATGGCAACACCACTGCCTTCAGCAGAAACGGAGGCTGATTTGCTAAGAACTTTCAACTTGTCATAGCCTAAAAAAATGCCATCCAACCTGTTAACAGAAATTAAAGACATACAATTCAGATGATAAAAGCGCCTCTTCTTTGCAGAGAACAGTGGTGCTGAAATAATCTTGTCAAAGTGGACTACAAATGTTAAACATTAAAAAAAGAGTTAAGGCCAAATATAAATACCTAACAGCTGAACTGCGGACATTTGCTTACAACTACCATGAGAAATCTCACGAAAGGAGCCTTGTGAGTGAGTAATCGTATTGATTGTGAGAGCACCTGCAGATACCCCTTCACCACCTAACTTTCCAACGATAGACAAATGGCATTTACTAGACGCATAGCTATAATAAATATTCGATACGCAACCGAAAATGGGCAAGCAGCAGAATGGCATTCAAATATAATTATGTCGAAAGAGCGGTACAAACTAGCAAACGTGGTGTACAATGGGAAACCTAACCTCCCAACCTCTCACATTAGTAACCACATGAAGCATTACGAATACAGACAAGCCAGCACAAATAAAAATTAACAGTGAATCATGGGCCAAATCTACGATTGGTGGTAAGCTAGAAGGTAACTTCAACAGAAACTTACGACTTGTCGTAGCAATTCACGCTCGCATTCAACAGATCCCGGACGGCGGTCTTCAGATCCTGAAGATGAAATGGTTGAAGCACGACGGTTATTTTCTTCAGGTCTGAAAATACTCTTGAATGAGGGTCTGCCGCCAACGCTTGCAGTTCGCCTTCCGCCCATGGAATCACCGCTCGCATCTTGATTCTAAACGGAGCTTCAACTTCGCGGTATTATTCGCCCACACTTTTTGAACAAATCTGCCAAGGCCAAACACACTGCCTTCTCGCTTCTTTGATGCAATCAATGAGGTCGGAGGGGAAGGTGGCAGGAGAGGGAGGGGAGGGGGAAGTGGGGCGCGACTGGCGCGTGTACATTCCGACACAAAACCCCCGAAGAACTTGTTGAACATTTTTAAAGGGTACGTCAACTTGTCATTGTTTCCCTTCGCGTTTCTTTCCCACACTTTTATTGAGCCTTGTCGCTCGAAAATAGTAAGAGTAGGCTCTTGCCTAGTGATTATTTTCTCTGCGCCATGAGAGGAATGCAATGTTTAAGGTTCATAATTGTTGTCAAAAACTTCAAGTATGACTTTTGACAGAATGATTCACCTGTGTTATCTTAATGCCAGTGATAAGGATGCTCCTATGAATTTTATTTCGGGTCGTTCCGCAGGTAAATTTTACAGAAATAATTCCATTTCAGTTGAGCTCAGCAGATGAGATCATACCTTATTAAGGCCATGGTGTTCTATTTTTGCCTCATATAACAAGAACGTCAGAGGTGTGCTGCATTTGTGGCAAGGGGAAACTTTTCTCACCTCAATTTCTGATGTGTGCTTTAAGTTTCAACAATATTTCTCTATCCTAACAAGACGAGCGCTGCAACAGGTTGTTTCATGTTCTGGTTAATTAATTCAGTCTGGACTTGCAAGCCAAATTAATTCCTATGGCCTTTGCCTATTAAATTTAATGACTCTTGTCGTCATAATCACTCCTAATTGCCATTAATTATTCTTTAAATTGTGGAGGTAACTTTATGTATTGTATAGACTGGCATGGAAGAGGCGACTGATCGTAAGGGTGAGGGGGATGGCGATTCTGACTACGATGAAGACTTGGCCATACCTGAGGAATCATTGATGACATCACCTGATGGGGGTGAAGTAACAGTTACAGCATCCTCTGATGGAGTTGACACAATTTCTTGTAAGTTCCAACAGCTTTTCTCACATTTCCAATTACATCTTTGAGGACATGAAATGGAAAATCGGTTCAAATTTTAGCTTTGCAGGCTTTGCCATTTCAGTCTTTGTATGACACTCCATTGAAATTTAAATCACCTCAGCGAATGGTTTTCATTCCTGGTAAGGAAATAGCTGTGGATATTATCAATAATGAAAGAACTGTGACAACACATCTTTTAAATCCCAACTTGTAAGTTTTTTAACTTTGTGAATTGCCTTATTAATCTTCTAACTTCTCAAAAAATTACTGCAATCTGTTTTTTAGGTATACAATACAATTTCAACATGGTGATTTTACTTGGACTGTTCAAAAGCGGTATAAGCATTTCCATCACTTACATAACCAGTTAAAAATTTTCAGGTTTGTTTACAATTTATCACGTTCTTATTGGATCTACATGTAACATTGTGGATTTTGTAATTCTATTTTTTCTGTGTAGGACTACTTTGAAAATACCCTTTCCTACCAAAACTCACAGAGAGAGAAGAGCAAGTTTCAAACATGATTACCAAGGGCGTAATAGGGGAAAATCAAAAAGTTCTTTGCCAAGGTAAACTGTGTGATACACTTTTCACTTTCACATTTAATTACATGTTCAGACACAAATCAAGACTATCAATGTAACTGTTTCATTTTATAGGTTTCCCAGCAAGCCAGATGCTTTACTCAGATATGATCAAGTTGAGAGAAGAATATTGGAGCTCACTGAGTACTTACGGAACCTTCTCAGAATCAATATTTATCGTAATCACCATGAAACAGTAAAACCAGAATAGATTTTTTCTACAAACTTCAATTATAACCTAATATTTGAAATTTAATTTTTGAAAATTTCCAGGCTAACTTTTTGGAGGTGAGTTCTCTCTCTTTTGTTAAAGAGTTGGGTGTTAAAGGTAAAGAATCAATGATTAAGAAAAGGACAGGCAGCACCCAACCAGGAAGAGCAGGATGCAACTGCTGTGGGCTTCTTGATTCTGTCATTTGTGTCAGGTAAACATTTGTCCAAGATAAATGTTTTCTGTGCCCAAGCTTTTAAGCATTTATTTCTGTATATACTCATATTTTTTCGCCCAACTTAGGTGCAGTTACTTGTGCACAGATATTTGTGGGAGGTGGCGGAACCGTTGGTTGGTATGCAAGGATACTTTTCTATGTTATATCAGTCCTAAAGATGGCAGAGTTCGATCTGTTATTCTTATTGATTCTGGTTTTGAAGTTTCGTCTGGGGTATATACCTCAGGACTTCACCGAGGATTGGTTGTAATCACTCATAGCAGGTACATTTGTGTTTGCTCAGCTACAAACATCATCATTTGGCCTGTTGTAAAACTATATTTTTTTCATGTTTCAGACAAGTAGCCATTAAATGTGACACAAGAAGAGAAAGTAAAGAGTGGATGACCTTTCTTCGGGACATCTCCTACAACCAAGGTGTGGAAACAAGTGACAGTATATTTTTTCAATCATGCCTTCCTATTATTGTATATTGTATTGCATTTATTTGTGTAAACTGCAACAGCTCATGAATTTATCCAACGGAATCGAATGGGTTCCTTTGCTCCTGTGCGGATGGACACTCAAGCCTCATGGTTTGTTGATGGATCCTCTTACATGGCAGCTGTTGCTGATGCCATGGAAAGTGCCAAAGAGGAAATCTTCATTGCTGATTGGTGGCTTAGTCCTGAGATATACATGAAAAGACCAGCTATTGATGGAGAACACTGGAGATTGGATAAAATTATTCAGCGCAAAGCAGTAAATAAACTTTGAAATTTTTTACCTGTAGTTCAAGTTTTTATTTTTAATAAATTCTAATTTCCTTTTAAATGTTTTTTTTTTTTTTTTTTTTTTTTTTAAAGGCTCAAGGGGTGAAAATTTTTGTATTGTTGTACAAAGAGGTACAATATGCCCTTGGTATCAATAGCTACTACAGCAAACAATGCCTTGTTAAAGGGCATTCTGAAAACATCAAGGTCATCAAAGATCTACTAAACAAATTAGAAACTAAAAGGAATTTAATGATGATCACTTATGTTTACATTATTTCTACAGGTTCTCCGACATCCAGATCATGCTAAAGCTGGGGTATTTTTGTGGGCTCACCATGAGAAGATTGTAGTGGTTGACCAAACGTATGCTTTTGTTGGAGGCATAGATCTGTGCTATGGAAGATGGGATGATCATCACCATAGGTAAGTATGGCTGCAGTCAAAGCAAAGTGTTATCATTCTTCTCAGGCTCCTCTGTGAGTGTCTGTCATCTCTCTTCTATTTTATTTGAACACTTAAACTGTTGGAGTGTGATACAACTTAAACATGATGTCACATTTGCCTTATGTGTTAACTAGATGCACATCAGTGCAAAATTAAATAAATATTCATATGTTTGGAAAATATTTTAGGAAACACATACTGAAATGAATTACAAATGAAAGCTTCAATACAATAATGTCTCTTTTTTTTTCTGGAAAGCACACATTCCTTTTATTGGGACTGTACAGAGATGTGCGGTAAGTGTATTATCAGCTAGCGCGCCATTGGATTTCCCCACCTGCACAGAATTCAACCTGTCATTACCACTGCATATTGTTTTAATGTGTGTGGGAGTCAATTCTAAACAATGCATCTGTGAATGCACATGCTACTATGCTACTGTTGCATCTCTTTTTTCTATTTTTTTCAAAAAGAAATGTTTTGCCCTTTGTAATTGTATCTTCTTAAGTACTTTTCTAAGAGGATATGCTCCACAGTTCCTTAGGATTGTGTTTTTATTTTACTCACGTCTTGTATTTTTCCCAGGCTGGTTGATTTGGGAAGCATATCACAAAATTCAAGAAACAGTAGTGGGTTTCGAAGCAGTCAAACATCTAGCAGGCCCAGTGGAAATGTTCAACCCCTTATGTCTCTGGCTGCTTCTGCAAATGCTGTGGGTGCTGGCTTAATCAATGCCACTGCTAAGTATGCTCTGATTCAATGAATATAGTATGAAATAATATAATAATTAAGTCTAGCCATTTTCTTATTGAAAATTGTCACTTATGTTCCCAAGCAATAAAACAGATGAAAGATATTCTAATCCAGATGTCATACCACAACAAGAACATCAAATGCCAATTCTTTCTGAAGAGGACCTTGTTATGGCCTCTCAAGTCCCTGAAAACATAAAAAGAAACACCCCTGAGATGCAAAGAAAGAATATCTTGGTAAAGGTGAGGCAATTTTCCTCATGTAATAATTCCTTGAATGCCTGCAAAGTCATTCATTACAATTCTAATTTTGCAGATGAAAACTCGTGGAAAGGACATTTTAAACAAGTTTCATGTTGGTGATGACAATGCAGGATTTACTGATAGTTCAGATCAAGCTGCAAATTCAAATGAGCATTCAGTGTCTTACACTCATGGTGCCCAAATGCAGACTAATGTAAAATTTAATTCAGATTTCATTGGTGCTGAAAAACCAGTGTATGTTGAACCTCAGTAAGTTCTGGATTTTAATAAATTTACATTTAATAAGGAAATTTATTAAGTTTTGGCAATGAGCAGAGATTCCATTCCAACTTCCTTTTCAGACCTGAAGAAAAGAAAGGAGTGAAAACAAAGGTCAGTGGCAATTCTTTTATTGATGGACTGAGTGGATCTGCAAAATTATGGATTGGAAAAGATTATGTGAACTTTATAGTGAAGGATTTTAACAATTTGGATCTACCCTACCAAGGTACATTCTATAAATTTATTCGTTTTTGCCAGTCATGCAAAATGTGTGCATTGTGTTCTTTGTATTTTTTAAAGACTTTATTGATCGATCAACCACACCTCGAATGCCCTGGCATGATATTGGTGCCCTTGTGCTAGGTGCAGCTGCCAGAGATGTTGCAAGGCATTTTATTCAAAGGTGGAATGCAGTTAAGGTAAGTAGGGTGGCAATTGGTTAAACTGAATTATGTGTAAGGCTCAGTTTTATGGACTTTAATATTTCAGACCGAGAAAGCAAAGCTAAACCACATGTATCCCTGTCTGCTTCCAAAATCATATCAAGATTTGAGATTGAATCCACATGTGAAGCCTTTTGATGGATCTTCATTATATAATGTTGATTGCCAGGTGATTGTCAGAACTGCCAGTAACTTCTTTTTGTTGTGTTTTCACAATTTGACTACAGTGTGTATTGTTTTCCAGGTTCTTCGAAGTGTGAGCAGCTGGAGTGCAGGATTTTTGGACTCTGAGTTAGTTGAGCAGAGCATTCATGAAGCATATGTAGATGTCATAAACAAAGCTAAGCACTATGTTTATATAGAAAATCAATTTTTTATAACTGGGGGTACTAATGCTGCATCAGTTGTGCGAAATCAAGTGGGTGATGCCCTATTCAAAAGGATTTTAAGAGCTTACAAGTAAGTGAAATGTCTGGTACTGGTGTATAAGAACTAAAAGACCACTTTTCTGACACTCCCATATTTTTATTTTTTAAATTTTATCAGAGAAGGAAGCATTTTTCGTGTCTTTGTTGTTATGCCTCTTCTTCCTGGATTTGAAGGGGAGGTGGGCCAGAGCACTGGAACTGCTCTTCATGCAATCACACACTGGAATTACTCGTCTATCTGCAGGTAACTGTAACTATCATGGTACTTTTGCTAATTTTCCTCTATATTCTCACTCTATCATACTCCTTGTTTCAGAGGGAAGGACTCTTTGGTACAACGATTGAAGGATGCTGGTATAAGAGACACGGAAGAGTATATCTCATTCTTTGGGCTACGAAATCATTCCATTTTGCAAGGTGGCATGGTAAGTACCCCTGGTCTATTATCGTCTAGCTATCATGTAAAAATAAACTCCTGCTGCTTGACAAGAACTTAATGTAAAATGATAAAAACTTGTATTTCAGGTAACTGAACTTATTTATGTTCATTCAAAGCTTTTAATTGCTGATGATGCAATTGTAATTTGTGGATCTGCAAACATTAATGATAGGAGTTTAGTTGGAAAACGGGACTCAGAAATTGCCATTTACATTCAGGTTTGTTGCAACTCAAAAGCATTACTTCAATTTAAGCTGCAGTTATATACGTCTTTTCACTAATTATTTTTATCTTTTTAAGGATAGAGACTTTGATCCATGTACTATGGCCCATGAAGATTATGTTTCTGGACGCTATGCAGGATCATTGCGACGCCATCTGTTCAGTGAACACCTTGGATTACTGGATTCTGATAGAAATGTAAATATAAGTGATCCTGCAAGTGATTTCTTCTACCGTGAGGTTTGGCTGCAGACTGCTGTTGAAAATACTGCCATCTATGAGGAGGTAATAAATGCTACGACTACATTGTACTATCACAGTTGCGCTCTGCATTGAAATGCGCGTTAAAGGTATACTTCATTTTGGGCACTTATAATGTGCATAACATGTATCGAAAGCAATGTAAAATGCGCTCAAAATGCATTACTGTTTACGGGCATCTCAATGTCGAGTGCTGCTGGGGTTGAGGATATGGATCAAAAACTGTATATTATGATTTCTACTATTTGCAGGTATTCCATTGTATTCCATCCAATCAAGCTAATAGCTTTGCATCTTTGAAGAAATATCAAGAAGAAATACCTCTTTCTCACTCTGATCCAGTAGCAGCTATGAAGAAACTTGAAGGAATCAAGGTATTTAAGAAACCTCTTGTGAACTGAATTTTAATTTTTTTTTAAACCCAGAACAATTTACTTATTTTTTTATTTGCAGGGGCATCTGGTGAAACTGCCTCTTGAATTTTTAGCTAATGAGGTTCTCACACCAAATCCAAGTACTGTTACTGGGATGATGCCAACCTCACTCTGGACATGAGATGATAGTTGATATGTCAGGTCAATTATTATGATCCCTGAGCGTGTTTCAACTCTTTTAACCCATTGTACACTTACTTCCCAGCGTGGGACATTGCATTTATAGGGCCGGAAACCTTCCCTGTTTTTACTTTTTTTATTTCTTGAGCACTGAATTCCATTCAAGTCTACTTCATATGACTAATGTTCTTTTCCTATTTCCCGTTTGTTAGGTATATGATTTAGTTTTTCATGCGTGCACTTTTTTGGTGCAACTACCCTCTCTACTTGGTATGCCAAAGAGGCAACATGTGTGGTAGGCAGCTACTGAGGCTGTCTTTTCAGTACTTTACAAAATCAGTATTGCTGAATGGATGCATTGCATTCATGTTAACTTTGATGTAATGAGCCTCGGGTCTATTGCCCTAAGACATTTATTTCATTCCATTCTTGCCATGACTATGTACTATACTAAGAATTGATCAATGCCTGGCTTTAAGGGCTGTAGTACTCATCATGTGGTACAATGATTCTTGCCTGTTAAGTTATGAACTTGTAGAGCTTTAAGTTAACATGTTGCTTTTTACTTTTGTTGTGTGCTTGCTTATGTATTTTAATGAAATGTTATTAATAATGAATTATTGAAGTTTTTGTTTTTCAATCATTGTCTTTAATTTCTGTACATTAGGATTTTCCATTTTTCATCCAGAAAATATACACATGTTAAAAATTAATTAAAAGGTTTTACTATAACACAGATATTCATATTTCAGGCAATAATTTTAAAACATTAAATTTGCTTAGACAACTGCACAACACAAAGTTTTATTGGCTTTCTACTTTCAATAGAGGTTGGTAAAAAAAAAAGGGAGATGATCCATTTAAAATCCATGGGGGCATCCATGATCGCAAAAGTAGCAAATTAATATTTACATAACTACATGTAACTCTGCCCAATCTGAGCACAATGTGTACATACAAAATACACATTGAAAGATTATACAACATCAAGCTTCTCTATTTGAGAGAAAAAACAATGGCAACATGATGTCAAGTCAGAAACAATTTCATACACAAAATACAACATGAGCCTGTAACAAAAAATTACAAAGGTAAAATAGTTTTACGAGTTACACAAGGACTCAGTGGTTAGTTAATTGGAACTCGCTGGTTCTGGTTTAGTTGCAATAGGCTTCCCATTCCCATTGGGCTGAACCTTAGATTGGCTGTTACTTTCTTGTATCTTTTTACGAAGACTTGCACTTTCCTTGATCCAAGGATGGTCTAAAACCCCTTCAAGCGATAGTCTGTTGTTTGGATTTAGCTGCAAAAGCTGCAAAAATAGAGAAGATATTTAGAAAATTTACTGAATAACATAATAAGAAGCAAATGGCGACAACAATGCTGGGTGAATACACAGCCTCACTTTTGTAATTAAATCCCTTGCACTGCTGGAAACATGGTCAGGGAATGAGTACTGGGCTCTGGAGATTCGAGCATAGGTTTCCTCATAGGTTTCTGCCTCAAATGGTGGCTTCCCAACAAGGAATTCATAACAAAGAACACCCAAGCTCCATAAGTCAACTTTGTGATCATGAGGACGGCCCTGCACCATTTCTGGAGGCAAATAGTCCAACGTACCACATAGTGTGTCTCTCCTGAACAAAACAGCAACAAGTTTTTACAAATTCCAAAAGCAAGATACATATGAGGTAACTTAAAAAGACTATCAGTAATCTAACCTTGAGCTTGGAGCATGAACAGACCATCCAAAATCAGCAATCTTTAGTTCACCCTTTGCACCTAGAAGAAGATTTTCAGGTTTGATATCACGATGAATAACCTTTTTGCTATGGCAGTAGTGCAAAGCGTCAGCTAGCTGTTGAATGTAAGCAGCAGCTCTGAAAATTTGAGTGTATTAAGAGAGTAAATATTTAGGAAAGAATTGGATATCTACGTTCTCACGGCAAAACTTACCTCAATTCATCAAATCTCTTCAAAGGCTGTGCCTGAAGGGCTCTGAAGAGTTCCCCATTTGGAGCATATTCAAGGATAAGATAAACTCTCTGTTCGTCATGAAAATAACCATACAAACGTAAGATATTTGGATGCCTGCAAAGTAAAAACAATTAGAAATGTGCCGACCAAGATACATATGTAATGTATTTTAGAGATTATTAATTACAGAAGATTTACCTAAGATGTGATTGAATTTCTATTTCTCTGCGTAACTGGTGCTCAACATTTGCCTTCTGCAACTGCGACTTAAAAAGAACCTTCAAGGCTATAATGAACTTGGAAGTTTTTTCTCGTGCTAGATAGACATTGCCAAATTTTCCTTTGCCCAGGGCTTTACCAATATCAAAGTCTGAAAGTGTGAAAGTCCGCCTAAAATCAGAAAATAAATGAAAGCAACGGGTTGATGATGAAAATATACCGGAACAGAGGTAAAATAACTTACTGCTTTTCATTTTTCTGGGCGGTTTTCTTCTTGTCAGGCATATCTTTCTGTTCACATGATTTAGTTGCTTTGCATTCGCTCCTGCAAAATTAACAAGCTTGAGTCGTAAGCAGTAATTGTGCTCAAGGATTAAAGGACCACGAAATTGTATTAGACATTACTCACTCTTCAGGAGAAGGCACTTCTAGCTTACAGTCTGTAGCTTTTCCAGAGGAAACCAAAGCAACTACACCTATCTTCAAACTGGAACTCTGACCACTCTCAGAAGTTTGAACATTTGAATAAGCAGGAGCTTGACCTGTAATCTGATATACTTTTGCTTGTTGTTGAGAAGAAACCAGTCCACTCGCTGTCTTGTGTGTTGAACCAGTTGAAACAGCAATCACTGACTTTGCTGCCGGCTGAGTTGGTTTCATTTGGATCTTCTCTGCCCCAGGCAATTGCTTTGATTCGGGCTTAGAAGTAGGAACAGATGCTGTGGGCTTAGCAGCTGGAATTTTGGAGGCAGCAATGAAACCCGAACTAAAAATAAAACAAAACCATGAAATCATCAGATAAGTAACCAACATTAGACAGAACTTGAATAAATTGGTTCGCTGCAACACTTACCTCTTAATGACATGGACTTGTTTAGTTCGTTGTTGGGACGGCAACACGGCTTTGTTCTCCTTGCCGCTGCCGCGAATCATGATTCACAGAAAATAATACCTATGACAATAACATCAGCAGTCATAGATGGTTTGCAAATTGAAAATGAGTGACAAAACCAGAAATCGAGAATGAGGCATTAATGAGGTCAGGATTAAATGGGGCTCTAGTAAAATCATCACATTAACGCTATTGACGTAAGCAAGCGCAAGCTATAAAATGCATGAATGATGTTAAATTAACTATCTATAACCGTTGCCACAAAGGCCTGAGAAGGAAGAATGAATGTAAACGAAGTCGAGCGGTAACCCTGCATCTGAGGTTTCCTCAACTGAAATACCTTTACCTAAGAATCGAATCTCACTGGAAGATGTCTACTTGAGACCAGCAGCACGCAGAAATAAGTTAAAAAGCTGAGCTCCAGCAGAACTTCTAGCCTCTAGTACCGGTTTTTCTTTTCAAATCGCAGGCCTAGAGGTCCAAGCATGCAACCCTTAAAAACATTCATGTCCCCAGATCCATGCCACTGTCTCGCGTCTGCAGCTCACCGTTTGCTACGAAAAAAGCACAGTGTGTTGGATTTACACTCCAAAATAAGATAGTTTCTCGTCTGGTCCTGCGCGTCTAGTTTTAAACGAACACTTGGAGGAGAAAGAGACAGATCGGGGGATGTCAACATTCTTAAGTTGGTGTCACAACCATTACGTATGACGTCATCAATCTTCCCTATTTCCCCCGGGCGGCGTATCTGATATGGTTTCTGACTGGCTGTTGGCGAGCGGCTCCGCCGTGTTTTGATTGACATTTCACCAATTTGAAAGAGATTTATATGTTCTGCTTTATCTTCAATTCTCTTTAAATATGTACCATCATTTCCTAGAACGGCGGTAGTGAGTCAGTGAGTTAACTTGTCTCTCCGCACTTGATTGTAGTATTTGTTTATTTAGACAGCAACTAATTCTACTGCTTATTGATATGATAAATAATGAAACTATTAAGGAGTTGTAAAGTGTGGATCAATTACAACCACAATTTCTCACAGTGCGGTTCAAACTCCCGTTAATCCCTCTACGTAGGCTTTGATAAATTTGCATCAACTTCCTTGGAGGGAAAGGGGTAAAGGTTACTGAAGATTTGCTTATAGGTTATATTATGTATTTTTGTCCTTGCTCCTTATCTTACATTTGTCTCCTTTTATTTCATGTATTTACCTATTTTATCATCGTTTTTCTTGATTCTTTCTCGTAAAATTCTGTTTTCTGTATTTTATTTTTTCATTTACTGTTACCCGTTTCCAAAAGTCAGTAGCTGTGTATAGTTGTTGGACGTAATTATATACAATAGTAAAAAGAATGAACCCTGTATGCTTTTTCTCAATTTTGTACCTGACGTATGCTTTGAAATAGTGTGTTTATTTTAACCTAGTGTATACAAAAGTGAACATCTTCTGTGCGCAGGTAAACATGGCAGATAGTGATGATGACAGAGATGACGGACAGAGTGGGCCAAGTTCTCTCCTCATTGGAGCACTGTTCGGAAACATAGATGAATCTGGAGAGTTGGAAGACGGAATCTTCAGCAATGATGAAAAGCAACATCTTGCATCGCTCAGTCAACTTTGTCTTCAATCTCAACTGTCTGGTTTGCTGGAAGATGATGATTCAAATAAAACCCCAGAAAATGCTAATAGCAGTAGATATGCCAAAAGTGATGATGACTCTGATAGTAGTAGTATTCATTCACCAGGTAGAATTAATACAAGAAGACGGTCATCAGCTCAGGATAGTAGTAAGTTTTTAACTTAAAAAAAATAAATAAAAATACATTTTTGAAACTTTCTTTGAAACTTTGTTTTGTTTGATTTAGCGGATTACAATGTAAAGTCACCAAGTGCTCAAGACTTTTCTGATATGAATGAGGTTGCTGATGAAGAAAATTTTCCTATTAATGGTGATACAAATGGAGTTTCTTCTCATACTAGCCCCTTAAATGCCTCAAGCCCCAGCAATTCTAACTTGGCTACTCAAGAAATCAACGAAAATAATGAAAACGACTCTTCACCTCCTGAGGCAACAACAGCACCTTCAAATGTTGAAGAGGAAATGGCGAAGTCTCCCTCAGTTGAACACAATAATCCAGTGGTTACTGAGAATCTCGCCACAACTGTGAAACAAGAGGAAGAGCCTACTCTAGTGGAGACTCAAGTGCCCTCTGTGCTAGAAAATGCAGAGCCAACCCTAGCAGAGACTCTGGTACCCTCTGTGCCAGAAGCTGCATTGCCAATCAGCTGTTCCTCTGATGACGTTCCTCTGGTGACGTCTCAAGATTCACAGTTGGTGAAAGAGGAGACACCACCAGAGTCTTCTTCTGAACCAATTGTCCCAGATACACCTGATCCTATTTTAACATCGCCGAAAAGAGATCCAGAGACTGCACTTCCGGCAGCTCCTCTTACCCCTCCTTTGGTTTTGTCTCCTGGTGCTGCTCCAGTACTAGTGACGGACATCAAGCATGATAGCGCTCAAGATTCTTCACCAGATCATTCACCAACATATGCTCCACTTGTTCCTATAGAACTTGATGAAAAGCCAATTATTGACGATTGTGAAGAAGCAGACTTGAAACACACCCCTCCACCTGTAGAATCTGCTGAAAAGAATGTGCCTTATGTTTCTGATTCCCTTAATGTCCCCAATGCCCCCAACACCTCTGATGCCCCTAATGCCTCCAACACCTCCGATGCCCCAGACCTCCCCAACCTCCCTGGAAGTGGTGAGAAAAAAGATAAACCAGCTGCATTGGACTATGATGCTGATGATGAAGGAACTGGTGCAAGAGAAGACAATGATCTAATGCCTCCACCTCCCATTCCTAATGACAAGAGGTCAGATGGTGAGGATGAAAGTGAAGAAACCTTGGCAAAAAAGCGAGAGACCCCTCTTGCATCAATGCTTCCTTCTAAATATGCTGGTATCAACGTAACAGAGATATTTCCAGATTTTAGAATAGACAAGGTGAGCAGTTCAGCATAATACAAAAATTCCAAATTTTAATGCATCCCTTGACTTTGCTAAAACACTGACCATTTTCTTTGTTCATTTAATCAGGTCCTGAGATTTTCTCGTCTTTTTGGCCCTGGCAAACCAAGCAGTTTACCCCAAATATGGAGAAGTGTTCGCAAGCGGCGAAGAAAAAAGAAACATAAACGAGACCATGTGGATCATTCGGACTCAGGTTCTGATTCTGAGAGACCTCGTCAGAAGTCAGGGTGGGACTTCAATTATGCTCCAGAACCAGATCCTAGTCAATGCCGTTCTGATGATGAGGTACATATTTGGTTACCATTTACAGCTTCTAGCACACAAGAAAAAATTCAATAGAAAATGCCTCAATTATTTTGTCATACTGGTTTTAATATCTTTGTGCAATCCTCTATCTGCATAGGAGAAATTGCTGAAGCCTGTTCAAGATGACACACAAGAGGGCAAACAAGAACAAGGGGAAAACAATGACATGGGCCCACGCGTAGCAGACTGGAGGTTTGGTCCTGCTAATTTTTGGTATGACATGTTAGATGTCCCTGAAACAGGAGAAGGTTTCAATTATGGCTTTCGTCTCATGGAGAAGGTACTGTTTTCTCTCATATAATTTGTTTGTCTTGTTTGTGTCATGAAGTAACCTTAATTGTCTTGTACCTACCTACCTTTGCAGAATGATAATGAAGACAAGAAGGAAAATCCATTTCCTGATGATTCATTTCTGATGGTCTCACAATTGCATTGGGAAGATGATGTTGTATGGAATGGTGATGACATAAAGCACAAGGTAATTTCATTAATTATTAATTTATAGTCTTTGCAATACTTTCTAACAACCTTTTTCTGTAGGTCACCCAGAAGCTGAACTCCAAAAATGTTGCTGCTGGGTGGTTGCCAAGTGGATGCAATCGCACAGCTGCTCAAGCTTTTAGTCAACCAGGAAAAGGGGTTACACCCATCATGGGTGCTCCTAGTCGCCATCCCTCACAAATGGGTTCAAAATCAGCTAAACCTGGGTAAGTGTGACCCCTTTGCAGATAAAACTGCAGTTTCTATAAGAAAAAAAAAGAAAAACGTAAGGTGTTCTTGAGATTTTCTTACCCCTTTGATTTCCTGTCTTAATTAGAGTTGGAAAGTCTGGTGTACAAGGGCCAGTTACACCTCAAAGACAAGATGACCCTCAAGATGATACTTGGTATTCTATTTTCCCTGTTGAAAATGATGAACTGGTTTATGGCACCTGGGAAGATGAGGTAATCTTTTAAGATTAAAAATTTTTTTTGTCCCATCCTCCCTTTGAAGAGTTGAGCATAAAGGCAAGCATTTTCTCTCTCTTCAAAATTATTTGTTGGTTTTCAGATTATTTGGGATGCAGAGAATATGACAAAGATTCCAAAACCAAAAATTGTTACACTTGATCCTAATGATGAAAACATAATTTTGGGTATACCGGAGGATGTTGATCCAGCTCAGCAACGGGCTAATTCTGCAACTCCTGTGAAAGTTAAAATTCCACATCCCCACGTTAAGAATTCAAAGATTTTGTTGGGTAAAGCAGGAATTATAAATGTTATGGAAGAAGATTCACCAGCACCTCCACCAAAGTCTCCCGACCGAGATCCTTTCAATGTGTCTAATGATAGGTACGTAACATATTATGCACCTGAGCTTCACAGAAAATGAATTCAGACTGTTTTCTCCCAACTTAGTGAGTGTCCTTTTTTCTTTTAATTAGTTACTATATGGCCAAAGCATCAGAATCTATAGTACGCCTGAAACCTGTTGGTGGGAAATTAATCCAGCATTCTATTCCTGTGGTTGAATTACGTGTGCCATTTGTCCAAACATTTATGGGCGAAGTTAAACTGAGAAATTTCCACCGCCCCCCAATGAAACGGTACTCACGGGGACCATTGTCCCAACCTATTCACCATCCAGTTCATCCTTTGGCTAAGATCATCAAAAAGAAGGCGAAGGTAGTTATTTTCAGGTTTTGACTATCTGAATGCACATCAACCAAACCTTTTAAATCTATAATTTTTGTACCTATTCAGCAAAGAGAGCAGGAGCGCATTGCTTCTGGCGGTGGTGATGTCTTCTTTATGCGCACGCCAGAAGACCTCTCTGGCAAGGATGGACAATTGGTGCTAGTTGAATTTTGTGAAGAGCATCCACCTCTTACAAATCAGGTAAATCTAGTTTTTTATTTTCCATATTTACTCTTTTTTCTTTGGTTGGAAAGCTGCAATTATATCCCAGCACGGTATCATTATTGTCACTTATCCAAGCATATGATGTTTTGTTGCTTGTAGGTTGGCATGTGTACAAAAATAAAGAACTACTACAAGCGTAAAGCAGGAAAAGACCAAGGACCTCCTCCATTCCGGTATGGTGAAATAGCATATGCTCACACATCTCCCTTCCTCGGTATACTTTCTCCTGGACAATGTGTTCAAGTGGTCGAAAACAATCTGTATCGTGCACCAATTTATGAGCACAAAGTGCCCGAGTGTGACTTTTTAGTCATCAGAACAAGGCATAGCTATTACATACGAGAAGCTGAAGCTCTGTTTACTGCTGGTCAAGAATGCCCCCTTTATGAAGTTCCTGGCCCTAACTCCAAGAGAGCTAATAATTTCATAAGAGATTTTCTTCAGGTATATTTATTCAGATTTAAACCTCATGTTAAGATTGTCCTGATGTGTAGCATAGTGTCACTTTTTATTTTGGCATTTTACAGGTATTCATCTATAGATTATTCTGGAAAAGTAGAGATCCACTACGCCGTATCAAAATGGATGATATCAAAAAGGCATTCCCATCTCATTCTGAAAGTAGCATACGCAAACGTTTAAAATTATGTGCAGATTTTAAGAGAACGGGTGTGTTTCACTGCAAATTTCTTGCAGTATTCTATTATTTTAAATTTTTTACTTAGTTTTAGCTTTGAATTTTAATACATTGACTTCAATGGTTTAAATGCAGGAATGGATTCCAACTGGTGGGTTATCAAACCAGATTTCCGTCTGCCAACTGAAGAAGAAATTAGAGCTATGGTGTCACCTGAACAGTGTTGTGCTTATTTTAGCATGATAGCTGCAGAGCAGCGTCTGAAGGTAGGTGATATTTTCGGCAGTAACTTTTCTATTTTAGTAGTGGTTAAATATTTAACTGAGATATTGTCTTTACTCTATTAAGGATGCTGGATATGGTGAAAAGTCTATTGTTGTTCAACAAGATGATGATGATGAAGAAATGCAGCTCAAAATGGATGATGAGATCAAAGTGGCCCCATGGAATACTACCCGTGCTTACATTCAGGCCATGAAGGGAAAGTGCTTGCTGCAGTTGACTGGACCTGCTGATCCGACAGGTTGTGGTGAAGGGTTCTCTTATGTGCGGGTTCCAAACAAGCCCACAGTAAGTTTTTCATTATTTATTATTTCATTATTTCATTATTAGTTAGTAGACTTTTCAGAAACTATTAATTGTAAATTTCTTTTTTCCTTTGCAGCAAAGTAAAGAGGAACAAGAATCACAACCCAAACGAACAGTCACTGGAACAGATGCTGATTTGCGTAGATTGTCCCTGAACAATGCCAAAGCTTTGCTAAGAAAATTTGGTGTTCCTGAAGATGAAGTATGTACCAATTCATTTTGTGAAACTCTTCATATTATTATTATTCTGTTCCAATTATCTATGTTTTGTGTGATTTAGATCAAAAAATTGTCTCGATGGGAAGTCATTGATGTTGTAAGAACTTTGTCTACCGAGAAAGCTAAAGCAGGAGAAGAAGGAATGGATAAGTTTTCCCGAGGAAACAGATTTTCAATTGCAGAACATCAAGAAAGGTACGTTAATCAGTTCTGAGGTGTTATATTGGTCCAACTCCTGCATGGAAATAATCCTTGTTTTTCTTGGCAGGTACAAAGAAGAATGTCAGAGAATATTTGAACTCCAAAATAGGGTACTTGCGTCGGGTGAAATCCTTTCCACTGATGAGGGTGAAAGTTCTGATGAGGACAGCTCTGATGTGGAAGAGATGGGTAAAAACCTAGAAAACCTTCTTTCCAATAAAAAAACATCTACTCAGGTATATTTCAATTTATTTCAATTTCAATCTAAATCACATTGTGCTTAAGAAAATAAGATTTGTGCTTCTATAATTGTAATTTCTCACGGGCATTTTTTAAACAATTTCTATCAGCTATTGTTGGAGCGTGAAGAACAGGGGCGACAAGAGTTAAAAAAGATGATAGAGGCAGGCAGTCAGGATTCTCGGAAAGTCAAAGATAAGAAAAAAGATGATGATGATAGCCACTCCTTATCGAACTTTGGTTCTCAACCTGGTAAAATTTTTGTTGTTGTTGTTTTCTCTTCATCTTTTTCTATAGTTAAATAATTTACTTGCATTGGATTCTAGGTCGAATTTTAAAGATTAACCGCATCTTCCGGGATGCAGATGGGAAGGAATACTCTAGGGTTGAATTTGTCCGTAACGCTGCAGTAATTAATACCTATCTGAAAATTCGAGAGACTAAGGACGAAGCTTTCATTAAACAGTTTGCTACATTAGACGAAGCTCAGAAGGAAGAAATGAAAAGAGAGAAACGTAGAATTCAAGAGCAACTGAGAAGAATTAAAAGAAATCAAGAGAGAGAAAAATTACTTGGTGAGTTCAAAGGTTTGATAGCGTCATATTTATTTCATAGTTTGCGGGACTGTGTTTTACCTTGTTTATTACATGCCCCTTGCTTTTAGCTGGCGGTGGCTCTGACACATCTCTCAGTGCCATGGGACTCGGTAAAATGCACACGCTGTCTCCACCGTCGCCTCGCCGCATGAGCATTGACATCGAACGTGAGCGTGGCAGGGACATGGAGCGAGACAGAGACAGGGACAGGCTCGAGAAGGAGCGCGACCGCAGCCGTGAGCGAGACCGAGACTACCACCCGGACATGGACCGGATCAGGAATCGGCTTGAGCGAGACATAGACCGGGTTCGGGATCGACACAAACGTTCCTTCGGGGATCACATTTCACCAAAGAGGAAGAAGCAGCCAAGGCTTAAACCCGACCTGAAACTCAAGTGTGGTGCCTGTGGAAAGGTAGTTCTCTCTTTTTGACTTGTGCAAAATTTTAAATTTTTCCTAGGTTTGTAATTTACGTTAAATCTTTTTTTTTTTTTAGGTCGGTCACATGCGCACTAACAAAGCATGTCCCCTGTACTCTTCATCGGGTCTCGGGGGACCACTTTCCCTCAATGTGGCTTTGACAGAGGAACAAGAAGATGAAGAATTTGAGCGTCAGTTCAGTGCAGATGATCAAGATTTAGTAAATGTTGAAGGCACAAAACTGAAACTCAGTGGGAAACTGATAAAGGTCAGCGTTTTTGATTTGTGAGAGCCTGTCATGTTCTTTGACATGTTTTCATGGAGTTGATTTTACCATTCTCTTACTAAACAATGTGTTTTGTTCGCAACTTCAGCACGCAGAGGAGATCAAGAGACGCTCTTTAGTTCTAAAGGTACCCAAAGATGCTGTTAACAGAAAGCGCAAGAGAGCTGGTGGAGAGCTTCACTGTGATTACTTGAAGAAACATCAAAGACCAGCAAATCGGGCTCGCACTGACCCAGTGGTGACTCTTTCCACTATTCTAGAGGAAATCCTAAATGAAATGCGCGATCTCCCTGATGTTCAGCCTTTTATTTTTCCTGTTAATACAAAGGTCAGTTCATCCAATTTTCCAATTTGCCATCTTTTAGGACAGTTTTTTGATTTGTTGATTAGCGTTACAAACTACTGGTTGATAAACTCGGCTGATAAATTGAATGATAAAATATATTGTGTAATTGAACTTACTTAACTTTCATTTACTATTTCAGAATGTTCCTGATTATCTATCAATAGTAAATCGCCCCATGGATCTGCAAACTATTCGAGAAAATTTGCGTGCTAAAAAGTACCAAAGTAGAGAAGAGTTCTTAGCAGATGTCAATCAAATAGTCGAAAATTGTAGTCTTTATAATGGTAATGGCATGTCTTACATTATTAGTAATTTCTACTACTGCTTCCAAGAGAATTGTCTTGATGATGTCTTGTATGAAACTTCTAGGTGCAAAGAGCTCATTGACTGTTGCTGCAAAGCGGATGATGGCCTTGTGTGTTGAACGGATAGGAGAAAAAGAGGATAGACTGATGAGGCTTGAAAAAGCTATTAACCCTCTGCTTGATGATGATGACCAAGTGAGTATTACATTGGATTTTCAATTTTCATCATCGCTCACTATTTCTATTTTATTGGGTTTGTTCATTGTTTGTTTTAGGTTGCGTTGACATTTATTTTGAACAGTATTCTGAATGACAAAATAAAGTCTATGTCAGAATCTTGGCCATTCTTGAAACCTGTGAACAAAAAACAGATTAAAGACTACTACAACAAAATAAAGAATCCCATGGACCTTGAACAAATCAGTAAAAAAGTTACTGGTATGTTCTCTAAATGTGTATGTTGTCTAGTTTAAGCTGAAAATCACATTATACTGTAATTTTAAATTGTTTTGTTTCCTTAGCCCAAAAATATCATAACCGACTAGACTTCCAGAAAGATATTGAACAGATACTTCAAAACTGTGTTACATACAATGGAAAAGAATCAGTTTATACTAAAAAGGCAGAGGCCATATATAATACCGTTGTTTCTCAACTAAATGAGTATGGAGATCATCTTGACCAGCTGGAAAGAAACATTAGTTTGGTTCAAGAACGGGCTCTGGAACAAGCAGATGTGGATTCTGTGGGAACTTGGCCTGGTGATCAGGAGCAGGATACTGAAAATGATCTCGAACATCCTGATGATAATTATACCATCGACCATCATCTTTCTGAAGTATGGCTGTTTCATTTTTTTAAAATCATGAGTAGAATTCATGCTCTGCTTTCAAATTTTTGATTTGTTACATTTTTATTTTCAGAGTCAAGCAAACTCCTCTGTGAAACATGAGATGGATGAATTTGAGTATGTAGATGTAGATGGTGAAGAAACTGGTGCACCTAGAGTCACTAAGAAGGAACTTCTAGAAGAAGGTAGGCTTCTAAAAATAATTTTGTCTGCAGCCATTTTGTTCTAAATTTTGTTGTTCCATGGATTTATGTAATTTGTGTTGCAGATCTTCATTTCTCATCTGAAGAAGAGGAGATGGAATATGTTGAACTAACCAACGCCAATCATGTAGATTCTCGTGTCGTGAATGAGCTGGATGATGACAGCCAACAAGTTGCGGAGGCTATGGTTCAACTTGGAACAATGTGTTACTACCCACCTGAAAATGTCCCTGATGGAGCTGTTGAAGGCGATGGAATGGATGCATTTAAGATTCACCAACTAACCCATCATGATCAAGGTATGTAAGATGAAACACTATGAAATACACTGCTTGCCTTGTTTTTTCTTGAGGGAACCATCTTTACAACTGTACACATTTTTCTAGGAGAAGGGTTGGATTTGGACCCCAACTATGACCCATCAGAATTCTTATCGTTGGGTAGAGCACCAGCTGCCGTACCAGTTCATGTAGATGACTTACAGTTGGGCTTGAGGGATCCAGGAGTTTCTTGCGAACAAGTACCGACTGAAATCCACGATGATTTGGCTGTGAGTGAATCAGATGATGATAACCATGAAGAATCTCATTATGTTCAAGAGCCTAAAGAAGTGGATGAAGCTGAAGAAGGAGATTTATGGTTTTAGATTTCTTGTAGTAGCCAGAAAATTTGTGCAATTGGAAGTGTTTCAGAGGGTGTACTTCATGTTGTATTCTGGTGTACTTCATGTTGTATTTTGTCAGTCATTTCCTTTTTCTTGAGCATTTTGCTCTTCTTTAAGGTAAGAATTGCTGCAGTCATTGATCATACATCGGTGTTTTTTAAAACCCTAGTTTTATTCTTTTGCTCTGTACATTGGGGTCAATTCAAATTTAATCCTTGTGTTTGATTCGTATTTATGCCAGAGTGATTTGTTACCAGTCCTTCATGGTTTTCACTTCAGTCCCATCTATAAAATCAATACTTGTTTCCGCAATCAAAGAGAAGGGCGTACAATGCCGTGCTTTTAAACCTTGTCTAATTGTAACGTCTCTTTTTGAAGAAGCTTAGAGATTATTTTGTTTTTAAACAAAGATTTTCAATTTCTTGCACACATGTCTGTTGGTAATATGTTATAAGTCCTGGAAGTGTTCTTTTAAGCTGAAATGTGATTTGAGAAAAAAACCAAACTGCAGGACAATGCATGTGGGTACCTTATCCAGTTCAAATTCTGTCTGGGTGAAGATTATGCTTGATCTGTGATTTAGCCTAATATTCTGTTGTACAATTTTGAAAGTAGATATCAATAAGGATTTTTTTCTTCATTATCTTTTTACACATTAAAAAAAAACTATAATAATTTTGTTATGCTCCAGTTCTATAAATGTTAATACTGTATGTATATATTGCTAAGGCACCTTATGCTTGTTTTCTTCTTTTAAGATTTGGAATGATCTACAATTTTACTTTGTTTTTGTTTTGTTTGATTCTGAATCCTTATATTTGTTTTCATAGAGCTTGTGTCTCTCATTTTATGCAGAAAATCACTCCAATTATTGCAATTAATTTGTTTGAGCTGTTGCTAATGATTTCTGATGCCTTTTCACTGTAGGTTCATTCACGCTCCATGATGTCCAAGTTGCGAAGTGTGGTTGGTCGGTCTGGGGATCCGGACGCATCAGAAGCTGACGATTTTATCATAAGAGCGGCCTTTGATTGGCCCTGGGGCGTTCTTGCCGTCCGGATGCGGCTCACTACGCTTTTCGCTACTGAGGCATCAGTGTGAGTGTACCTTTACAGCTACAAATGAACCAAAGAAAACCATCTTGTTTTCTTGATACATCTGTGCTCCTTTACATTTTTATATCCTCTTGCCGAAGGTGAAGGAAGTTTTCTATCTTCTAAAGAGATTATTTGTCAAATGACTGTAGAGATTTTATTCCTTCCCGCTTCTAGAGGAATCCTCCAGGGTTCTGAATCCTAGATTCTTTATCCATGTGCTGCGGATCATCCCATCATTGACTTAATTTAAGACTTGATTCGGTTCTGTGCTGCATCATTTCATTGTAAATGCTCCCACTTAATTTTAAGATGACTAAAGAAGGCAGGGTTTCTTAGTTTGTGTTTTCATTAGTTCCCTTATGGGAATGTATGCATACTTGTTCTGATAAATCAACTTAGATATTTCTGCCTGACATGTGCGGATACATGTGCAAATTGTACATAGATATATGTAAATACAATTTTTTAATATATATATTTAAATATACTGCTGTGTATCCAAAGTCTTTGTTTCAGCTTTGCTAGTTAATAATTACAGTTATCATAAATTTGTCACATGTATATGAAATTAATTGACCTTGTTGTGTCAAGAATGTAGCAATCAATTTATGCACTGATTATTGTACTTAATTGAAAATGGTCTCTGATTTGAGTAGACCAATTGTGAAAGACTTGACTGATTTAAACAAACAAATAAAAAAAAAACACCTTTAAGTGAACTTTGTTTTGTCATGTACTTTTATGGAAAGTCAGTTGTATATACCTGTAGCATTGGTAATCTTGTAATCATAAATAATCCTTGAGAAACATGGAATTTTGATTTATATTTTATGTGTATATGTGATAGTGGAATAACTGCAATTATGCTTGTCAGGCATGAAATAAATTTTAACTTTTGTATACCTGTTTTCTATTTCCTTACGAACCTAATCTAATTGACAGGTTGGTAGTGTTTGAAATTCTCGCTGCTTCACCTCCTTCCAACTGCGGCCAAGAGTGTAGATGCGGATTTGTCAGGCTTGAGAATCACCCCCACCATGTACGTCGACGTCACAAACGTTTGTTTTGTTCGTCGTTTTCAAGCATTCGCCTTCATGCTTCAGCCAACTGTCTAAAATCTTAGCCCTGACACATTCTGCCTGCCTCACGCAGCTCACTCTTAGGTAACTCTTGGGCTTAGGCGCTCGAAAAGTCAGCAACTGAGCATGTGGGGCGTGTTTCTAGTAACAACTAACAAGTCCTAGCTAGAAGCCTACATAACCCCTGATAAGTCCTGGTAAACACCCCTTTCAGAGAGGTGCAGAAAGAAGGAGGAGGAAAACTTCGAATCCAATTCACAAATAAAGTGTCTTTACTCTCGTCACAACTCAACACTAATTCACAGCAACATTATGTACTTTGTACAGTGGCAGAAAAATATGTTTGCAAAGGACTGAAAAATACAAAAGAACTTCCCCACCGCTGATCTACCTTGCACACAAACCAATTTCCTTTCCTTTTCTGCCATTAAATGCAACAGTAGTTTCTACTCCGTAGATACCTATTTTCGTCACAACAATTGTAAAAATAATGAAATAAAGATGGGAAACAAAAAATACTTTCCTGATTTTAACAAGATAATACTATCACAACAAAGCTGTGAGATATGATTGTGCACATTTTAATCAAGCCTAGCATTTTGTTTAATAATTGCTGTGGCAGTGATTATTAGGCACATCATGCTCATATGGATTTGTATCATGCACTGATGTACACAGCAAAAACAATTTCTGGGATTAATAAAGTTGTTGAAACAGGGCCCAAATAATAAGTTTACTCCCCCCCCCCCCGCCGCCAAAAAAGGAAAATAGAAATGGAACAGAAACAAAACTCGATAAACAGGTCAAACCAGCATGGCGCGACCGCTTAAGAATACTTCATTAATGCCAGTTAATTAAAAATAAAAACACAAGGAAAACAAAAATCTGACCCAAAATATTTACTTGTCAAGACATATTTACAATCATAATTTAACAAAAAAAAAAAGGGGGTGCAACTGCATTTCCATAGTATTGACGGTTTTCCGAGAAGTACATTAAGAGGTCTGTGAATTGACAATGACATAATTAGATGCTCCAGATATGGATACAGAAATATTAATTAGAGAAGATTGGGCATAATTTTGATACGATAGAGAACAGCTGATCCAAGACATTCAGTTCCCTTAGGTAACATAACCAACAGAGGAAAAATAAAACCAAAACTATCTATCACATTTACTTTTTTCCTATTTACATACTGACCTACACATTACTAAATAACAGTATCTGCACAAACCACACTTGCATCTCATGATGCTTCAGCTGCTAGAAGAAAAAGCCATTATCAGAACAAATAGTTTATTTGGGCTGCACTCAGTATAAAAAAATAAAGACAGCAAAGAAAATGCTTCCAAATGTTAAAGGCCTCTTAATACTCTATATGTAATCAAAGAATCAGAAGAAAGGCAACAAACGTGTTTGCAATAGGTGTTTGTTGACTGTTCTAATTATACCTAATGTCTCCACTAAAACATGTTTAAAGCCACCTATTCAAATAAATACTGTCCCATAAAGTAAGTAATTGTCACACTTTGAAGCCACACTCCTTGTCTACGATACCAAAGAAACTTCCTTCGTGATAACACAGAAAGAACAAATTTCTTTATCATACCAGCATTTTCAATTTATCATAATTATATAACTATTTATGAGAGGAAAAAATTCTGGCTGTAGCACACCAAAACAATTGTCAGCCTAAGGGGAGAGGGTGACAACAAAAAGAAATGGCAGTTACTTGAATTGCTCCTATTCAGTATGAACTCGCTCATTGGAAACATTAACAGGAAGAAAACTAAAATAGCAAACAACATAACCAAAAACAAGAACAGTGAGTGATCAGACAACTTTAAAATGCTAAAATTCTAGAAATATGACCTTGTAAAAAAGGAGAATCAACAGTTAAAAGAAAACAACATGATTTGCAAGTGGAATGTCCATGCAGAAAAATTTGAAAGCCTGTTTTCATAATTTGAATTTTTTTTTTCTCTTCTGATATTGGAAAGGCAATAATTTTTATACAAAGTCCAAACGCATATCTACAGCTGAGCTAGTTCACACACACACACACCCACGCACACGCACTCACACTCACACACACTCTGATACACACAGTATCCCAAATTCAAATTGCTTCCACTAAAGATTTTTAAAACTCTCACAACTCCTCTTTCTTACAGACCCTCTCTCATAAGAGACTGGAAAACTGGAAAAAGAACTGATTTTAAAGTAGACAGAGTGATCATTTAAACTTTTGCAAAATAACAGATTTGAATTTTTTTTTTAGGGTAGCCCAAATTACAATGACAAGGAAGGGAATCACAAACATATCACTACAAGAATGACAAAATCACAACGCTTCTAACAAGAAGCCATCCTCCGCAGCACAATATATAACAGAGACATTCACATATTTAACAATATTCACAGTACAGACCTACCTACATGTAAACTTGCACACACACACACACACACACACACACACACACACACACACACACACACACACACACACGCACACAAAGAAGCACACATGTGTCAGTAAAAGTGCATTCCCAAAATGAGAAGATGTAAATCCATAAACTCAAAAAAAGAGGAGGGCAGCACAAGTTCTAGAGAAGAAAAAACAGGGGTGGGAGGAGGAGGAGACCTAGACCATCCATAAAAAAAAATTCATTATCTTGAAATGTGCTTTAATTTGACAATTAAGTTTGTGTGCAGATGCATGTAAAAAGACAAGAGTCAGACCAAAGCACCAAAAGCCTAGGTCAGGAATAGTACCCCCCAACCAAAATACGTAAAGCATCCAAATTTTTCATATTTCAAAGTTGTTAATAACCACATAAACAAAAGAATCAAGATAGATACCACATTTGAGAATTTATGCAACATCAGGCCCAGAAATGTGTTCAGGTTATATTTTAGTGAAACTACACATCTTCTGATGTGGCGGATCAGCAGTACTCTGGTTATTTCTCTTTGGCATTGAATACATACATATACCCTTCAAAAGGGAATAAAAGGATGTACGAATTACATAAACTCGTTACATTTGGGCTTGCTTATACATCAGGGAGTCAGAAGATAAAAATCTTAGAATAATTTCAGTCATTGAGAACTGTCAAGACCAAGTGATGTGCTCTCGACAGACACGCGCGCGCGCACACACGCACACGCACACACACACACACACACACACACAAACACGCCAAAATATAACACAGTTTTTCACATAAAGGTGCAATGCAAACTACCACATATTGATTCAGTGACACTTTGGAAAATCCACAAAAGAAAGTATTCCAAACAGAAACATTGTTTATAAGTGTGAGACAGATTTATGGAAAGAGAGAGATGGGGAATCCTTTTTCATATCTCCTTAAATCTTGTCATGGGCACAGGCAAAAAAAGAGAGAGAAACTTCCATTATCAGAGATTTCAGAAAGACCAAGTCCACTGTGGTTAAGTGAGGTTTGGTTTGCCTTGAGAAACATTATCAGCTCCATCACTTGCATAATGATAAAATTAGTGATGTGGTCCCTTCAAAAAGCAACCAACGCTTTTCCAATTCATTATCTAGAGAGCAAAAGCAAGTATTTTAACCGTGAACTCCAAAGAAAATTAGAAAAAAAGAGGTAGGGATTGATTTTAAACATGACACCGCACCAATAGTTATCAATGTAGGTGCAATTACCACCTAATCGTCATTAAGATAAGAGGGGACATCAAATGAATTTAAAAAGTCTCACTGTCATTATGGACATAATAGAAATTGAATCATAAGATAAATTTGTTAAATGCTGCAGCAACCTCACAAAGACTACATTAGAAAAAAGCAAATCAGGCCTTTGATGGGACTCATTACTCTGGAAACTCCAAGAACTGTGGTAGACTGACTGTAGGAGACAGAATGGGAACAAGTAACCAATCACCGGGAGATAGGCACATTAACAGAGAAATTTCGGTAATCAGTCTGTGCAGATGCTGCAGCGATGCTTTGTGTGATCATCCAAAACCGCTCATAATTGGGAAAGGCTTCTAAACAATGAAGAGGTAGTTTCAGTCAAAAGTGAAATTGTACACAGCATCAAAGCCCACCATACACAATTTTTCATAAAAGTGACAAACCTGTAGGAATTGAAACTATTTGAGAGCTACTGATATCAACATGATTAAAATAAGTAGACACTGAACTAATATCAATATAAGAAATTGAATGACACAGTGTCATTTCTGACCATTAAACTTGCTGCACAGCTACAGCATGTTGTTTAAAAACACACACATCCATTCACACATTTCATAGTCTAGACACTACTAAATACACCAAGATTTTAACAATTTGACACTTTCATAATGACCTAAATTCAAGCAATGTTTTGCTCTAATAGAAAAGCCTGTAGTACTTTTTCAAATCTTAGACATTAATAATAATATCTAAAAATACAGTTAAGTTAAGGCGGGAGAATATAAAGTCAAGATACAGGAATTATGAAGCCTATGATAGACAATCCATAGTGTATTTGAATTCCTGTGTGATTCTTCTAAGAAACAAAAGAAGCTTTACATTAAAACATACACTAGAATATAAGACAAATCAAATCACAGACCAACCTTTTAACAGATAATAGATTATATTTAATATTATGAACATACTTCCTCTCACACAAAAGCCAGCTTAAATTACAATTGTGGGTCAAATCAATTACAGTACTAGACCTCACACTACAAAATACAACAATGTGCAATGATGAAAGGCACAGTTCAAATTAGCCTGAGACACGCAGCAGGACGGAGATCAGCCACGAGTTCAAAGGACTGGTTGACTTCTTACAATGGCAAGTAGGTTTGAGATGTGCATCCACATGACTAAAACACACAAGCTCACACCTAACACAGCAACATTAAACATCAATGTATCAAACTGACCAAGAGCAGTAAATATATGAATCGTAATCAGAATAAGTCTCTTCTATTAGAAAAACCAAACAAAAGATAAATTTTAAAATAACAGGGAGATGATATCATCCACACGTCTTCCAATCTCTGATTCCACATGCAATGGTATGAGTTGGTTGGAATGCTTTTACAGTAAGAACAACAGAAAACCATAACAACTACTTCACATTGGGTTAAAGAAACTTTAAGTAATTTATTAGTCAGACACCTTGATAATGACGGTGAGGTGGAAATAAAATTTGGTATCTTGATGTTGAGCCACTTGAGGATAAGGAGATGGCAATTTGGACAGTCTCCACTCTTGAACTGCAGATAACTTCATATGCTTATAAAGCAGTAGGCCCTGCCCTAGAACAAATATTCACATCCACTGCTGCATAGCCACATCATTGGGATTTAAAGTTTGCAAATAAAGCATGACACACTTCTGGATTCCATTTGGCTAGAGACAAACTAGCAAAATGATTCTGACTTCACAGGGCACAATGGAGAGCAGAGTTGTCAACGAGTGGAGAAAGAGGACTGAGACCATTGTGCCTCTTGCTGCGTTCTACTTCATAATGAACTTCCATGGAAAGTCCTGGGAAGATAAATTCACAACATAGCAGTGAGATAAGATAAAATTAATAAACATCAAAATGGCAGAAACTGTAACATGAGATACACACCAGACTGCCTCCTAGAGCCGGAGCGGAAATTGTTTGCCACACTGCCACTCTCAGGTATGAAAGCCGCAACCAGGAGCGCACAAATGACAAGTAGAGCACCAAACACAAAAGGAGGCCCGGGGATCAACTAGAACAGATAAAATTACATTGATTATGTTTACAACATGCACAAACAACAAAGTGTACCTTGCAAATAGAATACTTGAAAAACAGAAGAAAAGAATAACAAATTGCACAAGGACACTCTGTAGTACTGCAAAATATTGGTATGGGGTAAAGCAAGTAACTCAGGAATAAAAATGAATGAGTCGATGAAACTAAAGAAACAGGAATTCTACACTCAACAAAACCACCTACCTGACTAATGATAGCCCACACAGGCTCCTGATATGGAAGCATCAACAGAAAAATTGAGAAATGATTTTTTTAATAAGAAAACTTTATCTTCTGACACATTTTGCCCCAATACAAGAGAACAGCCAAGGTAGACTGTTTAAAAATAAAGTTAGATAAAAGCCAGTCTTTACATAAATAACAGTAATTACCTGGGGAAAGTTATCTGCGTGACCAGCGGTAGCATTGTCAAGAATATGAGTGGTCCTTGATTCATCACGGTGCTTCCCATCATCATTAAGGTCAACATGGAAGAGGTAAAATATTACACCAAACATAGCTGGACCTAGACCATTGCAAAGACCACGCATTCCAGTCACCATCCCCTGGACCAAGCCTGAAATCAAGCGTAATTTAGATAATGACTTTAGTGTTTGCTTGAATGTGAAAGGAACTTGAGGAGAACAATACCTTGATTGTCAGCATCTGAGTGCATTGACACAAAGGCACTAATGGCAGGGTAAGTAATGCTGGAAACTGAGGCCAGAACGCCCGCAGCCCACATCATCCTATGGAGAAGGGACAGATTGTTTATCTTTCATATGAAGGGCAGGCCCTTACTTGACATAATGTAAATAGAGGATGCAAGACATTGGCAACAACATAAATTAAATTTATGCATGAACAGGTACTTGCCACATTTGAGACCCAAACCCAAACCACATCAATTGTAGCATTTCAAACAGCAGTCCAACCATGATGGTATGCTTAGATCCAAGCTGTTTCATGAGAACTCCTAAAATCATTTGAGCACCAACAGAGAGCAAACCAATGGTTGCAATGAACACAGCCACCATCACCTCATTGAAATCCATAACCTGGAGGTAACAATTTGTTTAGTATAACATAATTTTAAAAATTTAATTAAATAAGGTGCAAAATTCATTTAGGGCATACCAATTTTAAATACACGAAAATACAGGAGTACTGTCCGGCTTCAGGTAGATAAGATAAGAAGACAGTAGTGCACAACATAAGAATTGTGTGGTCCTTCCCAACTTTGCGTAGTGCCTAAAATACAGAGCAATATTAAAGAAAAAAATAAACAAAACAAAACAAAACCAATGTTTAACCTCAATATATATAATTTTGATGATAATGTAATATGGCATTTTAACTTACAGCAAAAGGATCCGCTTGTTCCCAAGATATAGGTGCCCCCCAAGATGATGGGCGCACTTTTTCTGGTAAGGATTCTGGTACAGCCACAAGAATGATAAAAACATCAAGCAAGGCAATCGCAGTGGCAACAGCTACAACAAGATTCTCGCCATATGCATTCATCATGTATGCCCCAAGAGCAGGGCTTATAACCAAGCTTGCGGCAAATGTTGCAGATACCTAAAGTCAACAAGAATGCAAGATAGTTACTTTTGTTTTGTTTCTATGAAAGTCAAGTAGAATTAATATGAAAGAATCATAATTTACCAAGCCATATGCTAAACTTCGCTCATTTTCTTCAGTGACATCAGCAACATAGGCAAATACAACTGAGAAGGTAACAGCAAATACTCCAGAAATGCTTATCATGGCAAAAAACCACCTTGAACACAAATTACTATGGTTAAACACAATAATAGAAATGAGCTACCAAAAGATGTCATGGTTTAACAGATGAAGTATTTTACAATCAAGTATTCTGTACAAGGCAAAAACCTCTGACATTAATATAAAATTTTGCTCACCAATGATTAATGGACATAAGTGGAATTGGTACACATGTAAAGAACACTGTGACTAGAAGAAAGAACTTGCGCCCCCACACATCAGACAAAGCTCCAATCAGTGGTGCACTTAGGAAGGATAATATACCCTGAAAACAAAACAGAAGCAGTTACTAGTAACACACTTTGTGAAAAAAACACTGTCAACATGAAAATGTCAAATGAACCTTGAAGAAACAAAAGAAACAAACCTTTATGCCCATGATGAGACCATTCATCAAGAATGTATGTTCTGGGAATGTCTCTTTCAGCACCTATGAAATCAAAGTAATTTAATATACAGAGAACAACCTGTTACTTTTTAGACTGGTTGAGAACAATCTTGTCTTACCGAAATAACGGGCATAGTTAGAAGGCCCCATGCAAAGAATTCCAAGAAAATGACAACCAAGGCGTGGTACACGCTGGGCTCCCCGATACCTGAGGTCTGTAAACAAGCAACCAAAAAAAAAAAAATCTTTAAAAATTGTAAAACAATCAACTAACACTTCATGTTTCATGAAGTTTTATGCAAATAATGTATGATTACTAAGAGCATAAATAGTTATCCAAGAAATAATCTACATTACACAATTTAAAGGTAAATGATAAAAACAAAACTTGAGTCAGTTAATGCAAGCTACCTTCCTTTCAAACTAGTTGTACAGGCAGATCAACAAAACAACAGAACACCCATCAAAAAGCACAATAGCTCATATTAGTTGGTATTGAATGAACTATGTCAAAAAAACATCTATAAGAAGCACAAGGATTACAACAGCTACATAACATGCAATATGAAAGTAAGAACTTCTTGTGTTCATCTTATGTTCCACCAGATTTCGCCACTGACATACCTGACTTTCAGGACAAGCTATTAAATGCAGTCAACTTAGTCCTAAGAGCACAATTTATCTATAGGGTGTTGTCATTAAATTTTACTCTCACATGCAAAAGACTGAAAAGCGTCTATGTAAAGAGCAGTGAAATGATTAGTTAGAGCCTTACATCTAACCAGATGCAGTCCTATGGCGTTCCTTACACGAACACAGCAAATTCACAAACAGACCTTGTCCAAAACCAAAATTTTCATTAGTGTTAAATTATTTCAACACAAGTAAGTTTTGCTTTCCCTCCCCCATTCTTTCCATTTTCCCCTCTTATTTCCCATTAGACATGAACCTTGAGATGCTTCCATATTCGCTGGCATGTGTTGCGTTGCTTTTTATCTTGAGGTTTTGCTGTGGTATTCGGAACAGCAATTTGTTGACATGGTGTGTGGTGAATGTTCTCAAAGTTCGAATTTGGTAAGCCCTCTGCAACGCCAAGTTGAACACCGGCCTGTATGCTACACACTGTACTTGTGAAGGTACTGCTTGTGCGCCTGGATGAAGGGCTGTCCTCATTTTCAGGCGCTTCCGATGACGATGCAACAGCCTCTTCATTCGAAAGGGTACTTGAGGGTGGTAGACTAGTAAATTTATTTGACTCTGTGTCATTTTGACAAGGGCTTGTACTGCTTGTAACTTCTAAACTAATGGTACTCAGTTCCACATTAGTCATAATGTCCAGTCCATAACCGAAGTGTTGGTATTTCAGGAATGTAGATTTCACATAAGTCTTCTATCACAATCATGAAACACGACACTGGCGCACACAACACTCCACTCTGCAGATGATATTCAGGTGGCAATGGACACACATCACCACCACTGTCACTTGAGCGTCTTTTCGTCACGGCAGGTACATGAACCACTCTCCGAGCCCTGCACAGGCACCACTCCGCCCATCAAGCGCCTCGAGCGGTGGGCAACATGAGGCACGACGACGCCAGGACGGCAGCCAGAACGCCATAGGCTGCCAGGATCGCGACCAGCGCCGTCAAGCCCGGCCAGACCGTGCCGAGTTGCCGAGCGAGTCCAACAAACTGAGCGCTTTGGGGGTCTAGCAGCCGCTAGCCGGCCGAGTCGGGCGGCGGGCTGCGGCGGGCGCACACAACGCCCCCCTCCTCCTCCTCCCACCGCGCCGCTCGCCTTCCCCTTCGCCCCTTTATGCCCCCTCCACGCCAATGTGTAGTCAACAGACTGGTTCCCATTACAGGAAGACATTCACTGGCATCCACACATCAAGCAAAAGGACGAGAGCGGCCCTACCCCGGCCGACACAACAAAACGCAACGCCCTGAAAGGCGCCGGGGGCCGCCGCAGGGGTCAAGGGCACGGATGCGGCGCGGCCGGCTCATGCCACCGACTGCAGTGCAGGCGGGGCACTTTCCTCGGCCGGCCGCCTGACCCCTGACCCACCCTCGCCCCCTCCAAGAGAATCAAGTAGTTGGACGGCGTTGTTTGGGGGATTCCTCATTCCTCGTCCTCTGCGACAGCCAGCCGCGGTGCGGCGGGGAAGGCCCGGCCACTCGCGCGCTGCGTGGAGCCGTGGCGGCCCGGCTTGGCTTGCCCGGCTTGCGCGGGGAAAGGGGAAAGGAGAAAGGGGTCACGCGGTCAAACTGCCACCCGCCCCGCCCGCCGATCTGTTGGTAGCTTCACAAATCATTCATCAGTCGGCCCGGCCCCGGTCTGCGGCCTACCGCCCGGCCCGAACGATATGCTGCGGTTATTTTGAGCGGCGCGGACCAATCGTCACCGAGCAAGGCGTGCCCGCGAGCACGGAACTAAGAGCGCAGCGCCGCGCTTCAATCAAGGCGGCGGCTGCACGGCTGCGAACCTCGCGGGGGAACGAAGAAACGGTTCCGGTTGAGAGAGAGAGAGAGAGAGAGAGAGAGAGAGAGAGAGAGAGAGAGAGAGAGAGAGAGAGAGAGAGAGAGAGACTCTGGAATGGAATGAGCCTGGCTGACGGCGTCCGCGTCCCCGCGGCCAGATGCACCGCAACGCAGCGACGCGCCGTGCTGCGCCGTGCCCACGCCGCGCGCAGAGGCGCAGCAAGTAGCAACCCAAGCACAGCGGAGCGCCCTCCCTTCACTTGGCGACTTGGCGCGCCGCCAGACAGCGCGGCGGCGCAGCGCAGCGCAGCGCGGCGCCCATGGGGCGTAATTTTGGAAAGGTTGGGCCGAGCAGCCGCGAGCCCTCGGCGGGAGAGAATGGGTGCGCGGGAAGGGCGCGGGGAATGACAGCACGCGATGCGATCCGATGGCCAAGGCCGGGGAGCAGCAGACTGATTCCGAGTGGGGAGTCTCTCTCTCTCTCTCTCTCTCTCTCTCTCTCTCTCTCTCTCTCTCTCTCTCTCTCTCTCTCTCTCTCTCTCTCTCTCTCTCTCTCTCTCTCTCTCTCTCTCTCTCTCTCTCTCTCTCTCTCTCTCTCTCTCTCTCTCTCTCTCTCTCTCCCGGTGTAACAACCGACCAGGGCGCGAAAGAGTTCGGCGGGGGCCTCGTCCAGCGGAAGTGCCGCCGGCAGGGCGTCGTTGGTCCGGATGGCGCTGGCTGGGGCCGGCGCGCGGTCGCGGTGACGGCGGCGAGCCGGCCAGTGACACCGCGAGGACCGCGACCAGAACCGCCGCGGCGACGGCCAAGGCAGGCCAAGGCAGGCACATGGCATGGTGCTGTCAAGCCGGCTGTCTCGCCGGCCCCACCTCACCGGACCAGAAAAACGGGACACGGACACACGTAACGCGGCCGCGTAACGACGAACTTGAACTTGACCGGGGCGGAGGCTGTCGAGCTGCGACAGGGTGGCGGCGGCGGCGTGGCGGCAGCAGGCTGACGTCGCCGCGCGTCGCGTGAGCGGCTTGACGGACAGCGCCGCCTCCAAGCGCCCCCTCGTGCAGCGCACCGAGTGGCGACCGCCGCACGCGCCGCACCAACGCCGAGCGGAGGGAGGAGTAGGGCAACTTGCCGTCTGGTAGGTACAAAGAGCTCTTCCTTCGAGGACTAACGCCCTCATTTTTCTTCCTTTTCGCAGTAAAATTCGCCATGTGCGTGTCCAGGTGGCGCTGGACGGCCGGACAAGGTGAAGCTATGCAGCCCGGGTAAAGCCCGGTGTTCTCTCTCTCCGTCTCGCGGGAGGGACCGAGACAGAAGCAGCCGCCGCTGCCGCCGCGGGCCCACGCCACTCGGAACAACAGCGACCGGACACGACTACGACCGGTGATAAGTTAGCTGCCCGCGGCAGGGCCTCTAGGCCGAGCAGCCGCGGCGGGATGAGGAGGGAAAACCATCGCCACATGAGGGGGGAAAAAACAAAACCACCGCGCCTAACCTAACCATCGCCACATGAGGGGGAAAAAACAAAACTACCGCGCCTAACCTAACCTAACCACCGCGCCTGGTTGGCCCAGGTTGGAAGCACACCTTCGCCATGGAGACAAGCTAACGTTCAGTTCAGGTGGCTCGAAGAAAGGGCGATCGAGGTGCCAAAAAGATTTTTGATACAAGACCTTCTGCCGGCCACCACCACAGGGGGCAGGCCAAATGGTGCTATTTTTGAAGACTCGGCTGCTGTTGGCAAACGGCTCGGTCCTGTCCCCCACCAAGAGTCTTGTGTTTGTAAACTTGGGACCATGCTTTGGAAAGTAGTCTGGCAAGCTTGCACAATGCACCTGTCAGTAAGGTAAAATTACAAGTCAAGTTGCACTTTTTCACTCCTGCAAACATTCAGGAGTTGAACTTACAATTTGATTGAGAGTGAAAATAGTAGAAAGATCCACAAATAATGATACTAGGACTCTTGTTTCTGCCACTAAAACATTTATAAGGGGTTTTAGTAACACCAAATCATGATTATTTTTTTTAACAAGACAGCAAGTGATATTTAAGTGCAGTCATTGGTACACAAAAATTAACCCTAAATGATTTATACAACTTACAAGGCTCATTAACACGAGTAACAAAAAATTAATATGATTTTTGGGATGCATGTTTAGAGCCCACAAAAACAATAAGTACAATTTAGGGTTATGTGATTTATGACCCAGGCAGAAAAATGTGCAAAAATACAGTTTTAACAATAAAATCCAGTATTTTTAGTTAACAAATTTATTTTTATTTTTTTGAATAAAATTAAATTTACTTTACACAAACATTCAAAAATCTGAAGTAAGATGAGTCATACAAAGCACCCCCCACAGACATGGGAAAATAAGACAATGGTTAAAGGTAATTCCCACAGATTCAGCACAAACTTGAATGTTCGAATAACAAGGCGTTTATTCAAGACAAGAGGGTCGCTACTGTTCGAAGGGAAAGAGCACTACAGCTACTGTTAACAATACTAACATGTGGACAAAATCCCACACACCACCAGGGGGTCATGGGCACACAACCATTCCAGATGAAAGGCCTATGAGCAAAACAAACAGCTCGGTATAACCCACAAACTGCCCCCAGAAAATATCTGTCAACGTAAATACCACTGACATCATAGTTTACACACGTAAAACGAAAATAAAGCCAAGTTAAGAGTGATAAGGACACACTGCAGCGGATAGGCTTCTGGTCAGCATGGAAGCAGACACAGCGCCCATCGTACAACCACGACAACTCAGGTTAGGAGATTTTTTTTCACGCCATCGGACTGCATCGCATTAGAAAGCTCTAACCAGATAAAGTGCTACCTTCAGGAAAGCAGCGCAGGAGGCCTGAAAGAACAACAACTCACCGTCATTACTCCGTCCTTTAGTATTGTCTTCCTACTTCTTATTATCATCCCTGCCACCTTTTTGGACACTTTTGTTGGCATATTCGTTGATGGTTGACATATAGTACCGTTATTTTGCCAAACAATACACACGAGAAATAAGTACACTTAGCATACAACGGGTTTTGTTTGCCATTTTGTCACACAGAGGAATCCATTTACTGCCATAGCAGACTTGATCGAATTCACTGCCACATGGATGTTTACTCAGCAGACGTGCGCTGCGGGCCCGTTCCACTCGCTGGCAGCGCCCCCTCGCGCCCCGCGCGGCACCGCGGCACCCAGCGACCGGCAGCGACCGGGCCGTGGCGTTGGCGCGCGCTTTTGAAACGCTGCGCCGCACCGCGTCGCGTCGCCCCGCGGCTGTGCAGCTGCGCGTCGAGGCCGCGAAGGCTGAGACACAGTGGGCCAGAAACGGCGCTTCGTCGCTGCGCCGTCTCTCTCGCGCTCGTGGAGGCGTCGCGCCGGGTGCGAGAGAGGCAGTGAGCGGATGAGCCGGTCGTTGTGGTCACTGTCCGCGCGGTGTTGCTAGGTGTTGCCACCGGCCTGCGGGCCCTGCGGCCTGCGGGTAGGGGGTGGTGCTCGAGGGGGAGGCCGGTAGGGACCGTCTGCAAGCCGCCGCCGCGCTGCCAACGCCAGCCGCTTGGGGGTAGGTTTTCCTAAAACAGACCCACCCGGACGGTCAGCACCACCAAACACAATCACCCAGAGTGCCTGCTGCTTGCTCGTCTGGTGCAAAACGACCAGAGGGTCATCGACACGGGCGCAGTGTCGCATCCATCGCGGTGGCGGCTTTAATGGGCTCCAGCGCTCCATGCGCAAGGCTGGCAGGACGCACCCTCCGTGCGAGGCCCCCGCCGTGCCCACAGCTCGTGCCCACAGCCCGAGCCCACAGCCCGAGCCCTCCCACTGACCCCGCTGACCACGCACGGGGCCTCCGTCGCGGCACACCGCGCACAGCATCACAAAGTCAGCGGCGTCTCTCCGCGCCAGCCCGGCCTGGGGTGAGGTCGTTAGGTCCGAGTCTGTGTTTGCTGGAGTGTGTGCGGCTGTCCCTCCCTCCCTCCCTCCTCAGTGCCTGCTTTCCCCGCGCAGTGTCCGGCCGGTCAGTCCGGCTTGCTGATCAAGGTGCGTCCCGAAGGGGCGCGTGGCCGAGCCGAGCGTGCATCTCCATTTCCAGAGTTCGATCTGTCCAGGAGACATGGCCCCGATTGGCGGAGCCCGTCGGCGTCGGCGCTGCCCGCCGGTGCTGGCGATTATCTTCGTCGCCTTCCTGACGCCCGCGGCCGCGGACCTCGGTAGGTACCCGCCATCGCAAGCGGCGCGCGAGGCGTCAAATTGTCACCCTCTCCGATGATTCGCCACTTGAGCGGTCTCCTGACCGGTCGTTGATTTGAAGGAGGTACTGTGCCAACTGTAATCTTATCTGGTGACGCAAGATGTGGCATCCGGCTGGGCCGGCCGGCCGGGCCATAGAGCAGCAACCCTCGGACCGAATGGCCACACCGACTTATTCCGAGAGTTGTTTTCGTCGTCCTGTCTGTCTCGCACCTACACGGGACGCTCCCTGGGTGCGAGAGAGACAGAGCGACGACAACGCCTGTCGCGATGGGAATCCACGCCGCCGAGTCAGGGGACCGCGCCGGCCGGGCCGGGCCGTGGCGAGCCGAGTGCAGACGAGTGCTGCAGACATGGCTAGTATAGCCGTTCGGCCCCACGGCGGCGGCGATGCCGGGACGGCCGGCCGGCATGGACCGCGCCGCACAGAGGGTCAGAAGACCGTCGAGGTGGCCGAAATCCCGGCCGCGTTTTGAGCTCCAGAGTCGCTAAATGGGACTCGAATCGATCGTGTGACCCCACCAATGGATAGCTCTCCAAACGAGGAATCCATTGGTAGGGTCGATTCGAGTCCCATTTAGCGACTCTGGAGCTCAGAACGCGTCTAGAATTTTGGCCGCCTCAACGGTCTTCTGACCCACTGTGTGCCGGCCGGATCTGGTTGACCTTTGATCGGCGCGAGTTGCCGGCAGCTGAGGCGCCATGGGCGAGGCTCCAATGACGGAGCGGGAATTTTCAAAGTGACCGCCACTTCATAGACCAAGCGGGCCGCGCGGCGAAGTGCCCGGGGATGCGGAGTGTCTGTTGAATCCGAGGATCCGACGAATTCCCCCCTCTCTCTCTCTCTCTCTCTCTCTCTCTCTCTCTCTCTCTCTCTCTCTCTCTCTCTCTCTCTCTCTCTCTCTCTCTCTCTCTCTCTCTCTCGCTCTCTCTCTCACTCACTCTCTCTCTTACACGCGCGCACACTCACCACAGGCGACACAGTGCCCCTACGTGAGGTGGTCGACCTGGTGTTGCTAAATCTTTGATGAACGCGCGACAAGGCATGGCCCTGCTGCCCTTCGGGCCCTTGCTCAATGACGCATGGCCGCGACGTAAACACGGCCGAGGGTGGGGTGGGGCGTCTGCCCGGAAAGGGTGGCGGGGAGGGTGGCAGGCAGCACAAGGGCGGCAAGGGCGTCTACCTCTCCCGCTAGGGCTTCGCGTCCTTTCCCTTGTCCCCTGGTCGTGCGCCCGCCGCGGCCCTGTGCAGCGCGGGGTGCAAGAAAACGAAAGTGCACCCCACCCAATCCCTAGAGCGGCGCTGGGCCGCGAGACTCCGCGACGTTGGGGGCGGGCCGCCGTCACCACCACACCTCCCGCAGCCGCGCCCGGGCCATTTTGCGCGCCGTGCCGGGCGGCCCGGTGACTCAGCGCCCGAAACGGAGCGGGGCCCGTCGTGGGGCTCCAGTGCAGTCTCCACTGGCAGGGTCACAGGGCGGCCAAGGTGCCCGCCGCGTCGCGTCTGTCGCGTCGAGTGCGGAGCATGGCACGGCGCCGCGGCGGGCTGGCCGGACGAGAGCCGCAAGCCCATGTCAGCGCTCGACAGGCTAGCCGGGCCGAGCCGCACCCGCCGCCGCTCGCGCTCATTTTATTTATTGGCCGCGCCTCGCCGCGCTGGCATCGGTACTGGGTGGGGCCTCTTGGCCTGGTGGGGCGAACCAGGCGGCCTTCGCTGCCTTCCGCGCCGGCCTGGCTGGGCGCGCTGGCTCATTGAGCCCGGCCCGTGTGCCGCATTCATGCAGGCATGACCATGACCAGGGCACGCGCCTCGAGGGCCGCCACCCTATGCACCGCCCGGGGACGAGGAGGGCGGCCCAGCGTTAACGCGGTCCCCTGCTTGCGGACGGCACGGCCAGGTTGGTCTGCAGGTCTGGCACGCGCGGCCGCCCACATGCAGTGCTGGCCGCGCCGTGGAGGCCCGATGGACGTATCGATCTTGTGCTTCCGGAGTGAGCTGGGCGGGGCGGGGCGGGCTGCCCATTTACTCGCCGTGGCGCGGACTGCGGCTGTGATTGCGAGCTGCGACCGCGTCCACGGCTGGCGCGGCGGGTTCAAATGACGAGTCTTTTTATTGAATTTTGAAGATGCAAAAAAATTGCAAAACTTTTAGAAAAAGGTCAAAAGATTTCATAAATTAAATTTAAAAAAAATTGTTCGGAAAAATTTACTCAAATTTCAAAAAAATTTGAATATATTTACGAAAAATTTCAAAAAAATTCACAAAATTTATAAAGAATTGGGAAAAAATTTGATAAATTTGAACAAATTTGAAAAAATGTCTCAAATTTTGGCAATTTTGACAAAAATTTGCAATTTTACAAAAATTTAAAACAATTCTAAAATTTTCAGAAAATTTTAAAAAAAGGCAAGAAATTTTCTAAAACGTTCACAAAAATTTTGAGTTGTTTCCCCCTCAGAATTTCCTCATTTTCTTCCACACGGCCTGCGCGACCAGCCGATGGCCGTCAGCCCTCAGCGCGCCACCCCCTGCCCTGCCCTCACCTGCCGCGCCCTGCCCCGGGCTGGCCTGGCTGGCCGAGCTGCCCTGCCCCGGCTGGCCTGGCCCTCACGGCCCCGTCGAATAATACCCACGCCGGAAAAGAGCGTCCCACCGCCGTCGCCTCCGGGATTTGAACCCGCGAGGACGAGGACGGGCAGGCCGCTCCGCAGCGCCACCGTGCGCGTTCATCAGCGTAGGCCAAGGCGCCCGGCGAGTAGGCCTGCCCGTTGCACCACCGCGTCACGCAGTGTTGCCTAACCACCGCTTCGCAGGCGGCAAGGCAGGCGGCCTGCCGGAGGAGCCCGGCGTTGCGCTGCGGGGAAGGGGAAGGGGCCTCCGCTCATCTCCGGAAATACATTTTGCGTGGCAACGCGAGCACAAGGCACGACAAGGTGGTGCTGTACCGGCACGACACGGCACGACGGCACGGCTTGAAGTCTCGCGAGGCGGTGCGACGCGGGCGTTGTCAAACCGGCTGGATGCCAACGCGATGAGAGCGGTTTATCGCGGAGCGAAGCGCGGCCCAGCCAGCGAGCCAGCCATCCCGGCGACGAGGAAGGTCGCGCCGTCCACCACACGCAGCAGTGAGCGACCTGCAGACTCAATCCGCTGAGTTGCCTCGTCGCTCTGCCCCTGTCGCACTCACTGGGCGTTCCATTAGGGTTCAAGAAAAGACATTGACATTGAAATTGGTTTATTAGGTCCTCATTAATGGGGCTATAAAGCCCCCTTAAAAATTCAGACCCTTGAAAGGGCAATTTCAGCGAAATACAGAGCGACAAAACGATTCTTCGAAATCACTCGGCGGGCTCACCACCGCCGCGGTGCCTCCTCCTTCAAGACCCGCACGCCCTTGGCTGTGTTAGCCTAGCCAGCACTCGAGCTGGCAGATGCGATGCTCGTCCTGGCTGTGTTAGCCTAGCCAGTACTCGAGCCGGCAGATGCGATGCTCGCCCTGACCATGGAGAAGGACATGTCCTTCTCCATGCCCTGACAGCGGCGCGGCCCCGCTGCCGTCCCATCCTCCGCGTGGTGGTGACGCGGTGACGCGGGCAGGGAACTCCCTGCTCCACACCTCCACCCGACACCGGCACCGCCGATAAGAGATAAAGCCTCGGCCCGGTGCACGCCATGCACGTCACCGGCAGCCTGCTGCTGCGGCCGCAACGAAGCCGCGACCTGGTCCAACCGGAAACTCGGCGGCGGCGGAAGGGGAAGCTAAATTTGAACGGTGGCGGGGTATCGATTCGGCGGCAAATTGAAGTCGCGGTCGCCGCGCGCCGCGCGGACACGAAGGACCCGCGGCACGAAGGACAGAAACAAAAAAGCGTCGGCCAAAGTAAGCAATCGAAAGCATAGTGCCGCGGCGGCGCTGGCGCTGGCTGTCGTGTCGGAATGAAATTGGGTTTGCATGTGCCGCACCCTCCGCCCTCCCCGCCCCGCCCATGCCACCCGCCACCCGTAGGGCCGTAGGGGTGCCAAGGGCAAGGTCGTGGAGGAGCGGGAGGGCCTAGAGAGGGAGGCGGGGGAAGCAGTAGCAGTTTATTTGTGTCCCCCCCCCCTCACGCGACTAACGCTGTCATTTCGCACCCCTTATCGGCGCACGCATGGCCAGGCGGCGGGAATGGCGTGGCGCAGCCTATTGTTTCTTGCCCCTGTTGTTGTTGTCGTTGTTCCCCGTATTACCGAAGCGGCGTGGGTGCAGACCGGGCTGCCGATCATCTGACATAACAGCGTATCCGCTATGGGATTCCCACATGACATACGTTGTCTACAAATGCTTCGTAGACTTTTTTGAGTGCAGCGGCTGACGAACACACGTCAGGCGCGCGTTTGCGCGACAGCGGCACTGCGTCGGGAGCGCCAGCCAGCCGCCGCGACCGGCACACAGTGGGTCAGAAGACCGTTGAGGCGGCCGAAATTCTAGACGCGTTTTGAGCTCCAGAGGCGCTAAATGGGACTCGAATCGAACGTGTGACCCCACCAATGGATTCCGTGTTTGTAGAGCAATCCATTGGTGGGGTCACACGTTCGATTCGAGTCCCATTTAGCGACTCTGCAGCTCAAAACGTGTCCGGGATTTTGGCCGCCTCAGCGGTCTTCTAACTCACCGTGTGCCGGTCGCGGTGGCTGGGCGGCGCGGGCCGCGTCGCTGCCACGTGGGAACCGCGAACCGCCGCGCGCGCGGAACTTGCGGAAAAGTGAAGCGGAAAGCGGAGCGCGCCGGTGAATGAGTTAATCAATGAGACGCATGACGGCGGCCTGCCTCGCCAACGGCTCCCCGCCGCAGCGGCACGCGCACCGCCCGCCCGCGATGGGCACGTCCGTGATGGGCTTTCACTGCCACGGCCTCAATCCCCGCTCCTCTCGTTGCAGCGCACGCGGAGCAGGACCAGCTGCCGCACGCGCGCCACCTGTTCGACGCGGTGCGCGGCCGGGCCGCCGCCTCCGAGCAGCGCCTCGCCGTCACCGCGCTGCTGCGGCGGCTACTGCCCGCCCGGTGGCACCTCTTCGCCGTGGACGTGCAGCCCGGCCTGGGGCCGCCGCTGCGAGACACCTTCAAGGTGAGGGTCTCGGGGCGCGGCCGGCGCAGCTGCGAGCTCCCAGACGCCGCGACGCAAGCAGGAAGAGTCGCCATCGCGTTCGAGCCGGCCCGGCCCCGGCCGCGATAAGCCATAAGCCGCACGGTTGCCAATTTTCTTGTCTTCCTATTTCCTGTTGGAGCCGCGTCACGGCGCGTGGCGGGGCGGCTCTCCAGCCGGGCGGGTAGGCCTGCCCGGCAGCCGCGCGCGCTGAGCGGCCGGCCTGCCCCCCGTCCGAAGGCGGCCGGCCCTGGATAATGCATGGGACGGCCCCAGGGCCCCAACCCTGTCCGATCGATCCTCGACTCTTTCTTCCTTTGACATTGCCGACGGCCCGCTTCAATGTCACAAGGCGACACACACCGCCAGGAAAAAGAAAAAAACAACAAAAACAGCATTTGATTTTTCATTTTCCCTGGCGAATGCCTGTGTTGTCCGCCGGATGGATGGGCCCGCCGCGTGTCGCCCGGAGCCAGCAGCGCAATAACGGCGCGGTGCTGCAGGTGGTGGCGCAGGCCGGGCGCGTCAACATCACGGCCTCGAGCGGCGTGGCGGCGGCCTGGGGGCTGCACCACTACCTGAAGCAGGAGTGCGCCTGCCACGTATCGTGGGACTACGACCAGCTCAACCTGCCAGATCCGCTGCCCGACGTCAACCTCACCGTCACCTCGGTCGATAGGTCAGTCCTCGAAACGGCGATACTACGGCCCTGAGACGACGGTGAGCAGCGTGTTTTTGGTGTTGTTTATTTGCGCAGGTACCGCTACTACCAGAATGTGTGCACGACCAGCTACTCGTTCGTGTGGTGGGACTGGGCGCGCTGGCAGCGGGAGCTGGACTGGATGGCGCTCAACGGCATCAACATGGCGCTGGCGTTCACCGGCCAGGAGGCCGTCTGGGAGCGCGTCTACCTCCAGCTCGGCCTGGACCAGGGCGACGTCGACCGCCACTTCACGGGGCCCGCCTTCCTTGCATGGTCCGGGTTCAAGTGCCGCCGCCGTCAGCAGTTCTATTGAGTCTCTCTCCCCTCGTCCTTGTTTTCAGATTTTCTGCTGGAACTTGTTGTGCAGGCAGCGCATGGGCAACGTGCGCGGCTGGGCGGGGCCGCTGCGCTCCTCGTGGCACTCGCACTCACGCGTGCTGCAGCACCGAGTCCTGGCGCGCATGCGGGAGCTGGGCATGGTGGCCGTGCTGCCCGCCTTCGCCGGCCACGTCCCGAGGGGCTTCCAGAGGTCAGCAACTCCACCCCGATTCCCGAATGCGAGCCCAAATCGAGGGGTCCACCACTCAGCTCAGGAGTGTACACAGGATTACCGATTACCAGTGATTACCTACAAAAATCTCAAAAAACTCTATAATTTGGGCCAGCTGCGAGCACTTTTTGCCTATTTTCATAAGAAAAAACCCCGAAAGCCCATTAAAACAGCGAATATATCCAGTTTGGGCATGTGACTACCAATGATTACTGGACGAAGTGTACACAGGATTACTACAGTGGTGGACCCCTCGGTCCGAATCGCGTCGAACCGAACCCGCGCCGAAACTAACACGGGCTTCCCTCTCTCAGGCTGTTCCCCAACTCCACCCCGCTGCAGAGGTGGAACCGCTTCGCCGACGAGTACTGCTGGTAAGCGGCCAGTTTGGCCCGGCCGCACCACACTTGGAAACTAGTCTCAAAGTGATTTGTTTGACGCGGTGCTCTGCCGCAGCCCCCTCCTGCTGGACCCCACCGACCCCGTCTTCAAGAGGGTGGGCACTCTGTTCATGCGGGAGGTGAGTCTCGGCTTCGATGGCTGGCTTTTATTTCAGTGACTTTGCTATCCTTTACAGCCATTTATAAAATCTAACCGGAACACCCTCGTTTTGCGGTAAGAAGCGTGTTACCCTTTTGGATCAGTTCGTCGATGGCAGGGCGGCGTCGGCGGCGTCGGCGGCGTCGGCGGCCCTGAGGAGGGACACGAGGACGCCGCCGGCCGCCGCTTGCAGGCTCATTCCGAACAGCGCTGTCCCCCTCGCACTCACGGAGCGTTCCGGAAAGGGTGCGAGAGAGACAGAGCCAGCTGCCGCACAGTGGAACAGTCAGAAGACCGTTGAGGCGGCCAGAATCCCGGACGCGTTTTGAGCTCCTGAGTCACTCAATAGGACTCGAATCAAACGTGTGACCCCACTAATGGATTCCTCGTTTTGAGAGCTATCCATTGGTGGGGTCACGCGTTCGATTCGAGTCCAATTTAGCGACTATGGAGCTCAAAACGCGTCTAGAATTGTGGCCACCTCAACGGTCATCTGACCCACTGTGTGCTGCTTGGCTCTCGGCTGCTTGGCACCTCCCAGGTGCGAATTGGCGCGAGGTGGCGGTGACGCCTGTTGCAACTTTGTTAACAGCTGATCGCCGAGTTCGGCACCGATCACATCTACAACAGCGACACCTTCAACGAGATGCAGCCGGCGGACGGCCGGCCCGAGTACCTGGCGCAGGTCGGCAAGGCCATCTTCGACTCCCTGGTGGAGGTCGACCCGAAAGCCGTGTGGTAATGTCAAATTTGAGGGACTGCGCGAAGAAGATTGGAACCCGCGACACTTGACCTCCCCGTTCCCGCCTGTCTTCCAGGATGATCCAAAACTGGCTCTTCGTCCACGACGCGCTGTTCTGGAGCGACTCGAGAGCCAAGGCGCTGCTCACCTCCGTGCCGACGGTGAGCTCGTAGGAGGAGAGGGAACGGGGTGTCTAACCGCGACGCCGCGCGCGGTTGCCGCCTAACCATGATCCGAAAGTGAAATGGCGCTTGGGGCAGGGCCGCATGTTGGTGCTGGACCTGATGGCCGAGCTGCACCCCCAGTACTTGCGCCTGCAGTCGTACTACGGGCAGCCCTTCATCTGGTGCATGCTGCACAACTTCGGCGGCACCCTGGGGCTGTACGGCGCCGTCAACAACGTCAACAGGGTGAGCTCAGGACACATCCGGCAGCAGGAGAGGCTCGTTCCGAACAGCGCTACCGTCGGTCTGTCTCTCTCGCACTCGCGGGGCGCGCCGCAGGTGTGCGGGAGAGACAGCGGCTGGCTGGGCCGTCCTCGTCGGCGCCCCAGTCCGGGGCGTTATCGGGCGAGCGGGGCAAGGCCGGCGCCGCACTCACGTGGCGTTCCATCCTGTGTTCCAGAACGCGTTCGAGGCTCGCGCCATGCCCAACAGCACCATGGTGGGCACGGGGCTCACGATGGAGGGCACCGGCCAGAACTACGTCATGTACGACTTCGCCAACGAGCTGGCCTGGCGCGCCGAGCCGGCCAACCTCACCGACTGGTGAGCAGCAAGGGCCGCCAGCGCGAAATGAGTCATTGGCAATGCCCCTGCCCGTAGGGTGTCGACTGGCCAGTTTTTACTTTGCTGATAGAGCTGGGTGGGGTTCACAGTGGGTCAGAGGACCGTTGAGGCGGCCAAAATTCTAGACGCGTTTTGAGCTCCAGAGCAGCTAAATGGGACTCGAATCGAATGTGTGACCCCACCAATGGCTTGCTCTCCAAACGAGGAATCCACTGGCGGAGCCCCATGTAGCGACTCTGCAGGTCTACGCGTCTAGAATTATTAATTTTGGCCACCTCAATGGTCTTCTGACTCACCGTGGGGTTCGGCCTGCGATGGCAACAAAGTCAGAGGGAGGGGAAGGGTGAGAGTCTCTCTCGCACAGGCGGCATTGCAGATACGAGCACCGCGAGTCACGAGAAGCACGATAAGCTGCACATTTGATAACCCGGGGAGACGCAGCAAACACTGTGACTCATTAAACAGCCACAGGATGCCGGCAGGGAGGGCCCACCCACCTGACGTCCTGCAGGACTGCCTGGTGGGGGGGCGTGACATGTCTGGCTTTGGGTTGCAGGTTCTCCCGCTACGCGACCAGGCGGTACGGCGCGTCCAACGCCGCGGCCGACCAGAGCTGGCAACTGCTCAAGGTACACCGCACAGTGGGTCAGAAGACCGTTGAGGCGGCCAAAATCCCGGGCATGTTTTGAGCTCCAGAGTCGCTAAATGGGACTCGAATCGAACGTGTGACCCCTCCAATGGACTCCTCGTTTGGAGGGCAATCCATTGGTGGGGTCAGAAGTTGTATTCGAGTCCCATTTAGTGACTTCGGAGCTCAAAACGCGTCAGAATTTCGGATGTCTCAACGGTCTTCTGACCCACTGTGCACCGCGTCTCAGGGTCGCGTCGGGCCCGCGCGGCTAATCCGCCGGATAAGGATGATTCGGGACAATCCCCGGCCCACAGTCCGAGGCGCTTGGACGCCACAGAGTCACTAATCAATTGCAAAGGCACCGACAAAAAGAAAATGGTTTTAAGATTCGAAGGGCTGGTTCACTGCGCTTTCGATTTCGCTTTCACTCGCGTCAGTCTTTTGCAGGACAGCGTGTACACGTTCCGCGAGACGTGGAAGAACCACGGCAAGTACATCGTCGTCAAGCACCCCACCCTGCGGCTGAAGCCAGTGGTACTCTCCCCGACTTGCATGCGTCTGGCGCATGAGGGCGTAGTTGAGCGTAGCGGAGCGTAGCTGTTCGGGGGTCACGGGAGGGCTGTGCGATATCTCGATATATCGAGGTCGATACGATATCATCCCGATATCGAGGGGTACGATATTCGTTTCTGAAACACATCGATGTATCGAGGGCTCGATATATCGCGATATCACGCGCTTCACGATATCCATTATCGACCCGATATCTTGCGATAATTCGGTCGATATGTCTAGATATCGCGATATTTATCGATCTCGATACCCTCGATATCATGATATTCTTCAGTATTACTCGATATGTGTCGTGGTGCGACATATCGACCCTAAGTTCGATATAGGGTCAATATCGTATCGCGGTACCGACAAGTCGATATCGCACAGCCCTACGGGCGGAGCCATGCTTTTGTCTCTCTGCCACCCTCGCACTCGCAGCGCATCCCGCAGGGCTGCCAGTAGAGGGCTCAGACGGTCGGACACCGGCGCGTTTCGCTAGCCCGAGTCCGAAGCAGCTCCGAGCCCGCCCCGGCCCGGCTCGAGTTGTGTCGGGCGGGCCGGGCCGGACACGGCTTTGTCCGCCTGTCCGCACAAACAAATTTTGAATTTAGAGAGCCAAAACGTGCCTGCCGACTAACGGCATGGTCCTGAGATGTCTATAATTTGAAGCCGCATCAGATATGCACCTTTTTTCGAAGAATGTCGTTGTTTCGGAAGTTTTCGACTATTTTGTTATGGAGCTCTCAATGGTGACCCCTAGTTTGATACAGGTGGCGCCGCTAGCGGCTCCAAAGCGAACTAGAAATACTGTCCGCCGTGTCCGACCGTCTGAGCCCTCTAGCTGCCAGAGAGACAGAGCGACACAGTTCCGCTCCGATTTCCGCGAGGCAACCCACCAACGGCACCTGTAGGACCGCGTGCACGCCCATCTTTTATTGAAAACATCCATCCATTGTGTTTGTTTGGCGAGGACTCTGGGATCCCAGCCGTGCTGCATTTGTGAGTGTAGTTGTAGAGCGAGCGTCGTGTGGTAGCGCGTAGACTGAACCGTCCGCATGCTCGGTCGTGTCCTCCAGGGCAGCGTGTACTCCAACCAGGACCCTCTCTACAGCCACCACGGCCGCTTCGTCCTCACGCTGGCGCCGTCACTCGTCCTGGAGGAGCCCGTGAGTACTCTCATGCTGCCCCGGGTTCGATCCCCACCAGCCCGCGCCCCGCGCCAGCCCCTCTCACCTGTCCTCTTTTTCTGCCTTCCACCACCTGCCGCTCACACTTTTGTTCGCAGATAGAGAGAGAGAGAGAGAGAGAGAGAGAGAGAGAGAGAGAGAGAGAGAGAGAGAGAGAGAGAGAGAGAGAGAGAGAGAGAGAGAGAGACTTACAGACAGATAGATAGATAGATCAGACCACACACACACAGACACACACACACACACACGCAGACACATTTGTCGAGGCCCTGCTGGGCTCGCGAGCGCGGCCTCCCCCCCACGGGTAGTACTGATAATGACAGTCGTCAATCCAATCCGGAGCGGGCCGTTCATGAGAAATTGAGCGGCAAAGATTGCAATTACTCCGGGTCCCCAAGGTCCCCAGGGTGGACGCGGCGAGTGTTATAATGACTGTGTTGCCGGCCACGGGGGTCGAGAAGTGAAAACAGAGGGAAAGGGGGGTTAGGGGCATACCCGTGACGTGGTCGGGCAGGCCAGATGCATGCACCGCGACTAGGGTGTGACAAGTATCGATCAGCCAAGAATCACCTGCAGCTGTGGCGGGGCCGCCAATTATAAGGGTGCAAGGCTGCGAGGGCGCCACTCGACGGCGGGGGCGGCGTGGCGGGGCGGGGCTGCACCATAGCACCACGGCACTGCGCTGCAATCTCATTTCCTGCTTCCGAACAAACCGCTTGCATGACTCTCTCTCTCTCTCTCTCTCTCTCTCTCTCTCTCTCTCTCTCTCTCTCTCTCTCTCTCTCTCTCTCTCCCTCCCCCCTCTCCCTCTCTAATTTCCCAGACAGTAATTAGGGTCTCTCCAGCAGAGTGCCAGAGTGCGGCTCGGCGCTGGGGCCAGGGGGTTGTTGGTGGGCTGGGGCGCGTTGCGCGTTACGCGGCTTCTCTCCACCCCGGACACCTTTTTCAAGCCCACTGCATTGCATTCTCTAGGTTGGCTAGCTTTTTATTTTATTCTTGTCCAGGGAATGCGACGAGGATGAAGAATTGCACTGCACTGTACTCGCATGCCGCATGGTTCTCGGCGTGGGCGCGCTCGGCCGCGGGCTGCGGGGCGGCCGTGACCCTGGCGCCACGCGGTGCGCGGCAAGTCAGGGCTAAAGAGCCTCACCAGTCAAAGACGCGACACGGTCACGTGACTGCAAGCCTCTGGTTCCACTGGGCCGCGTGCGCTCTGATGAATTTCTCATACTGCTCTCCCCTTTCCCCTCTCTCCACCCGCAAGTCAGACCGTCGCTAATTTTTTCTACGCCAATATTTACTTCTCAACGGATAAACTTGTTCTTTATATAGCTCCGCGTGTTTTGAAGCAATTATAAACTGTTTAAAACATTCAATTGCAATGCAATGCACCTTCACCGCCTAAGCCCGGGACCAGAGGTATGAAAATTCACAAACCCCTCAAGAGCCCCAGTCGAACCAGACCAATCAGAGCGCTCGCCGTCACGTGACCGCGTCGCCTCTTTGACTGTGAGGCTCTTTAATCAGGGCGACGGGCACCCTCCAGGCTATGCCTCCAGGCAACGCCTCCAGGCAACGCCTGCAGGCAACGCCTCCAGGCAACGCCTCCAGGCAACGCCTCCGGGCGAGCTTCGCCGACGGCAACGAAAGCGTCCCCTCCGTCCTTGCAGGTGTGGTACCGCGTGGAGGCGGTCCGCGACGCGTGGCAGCAGCTGCTGGCGGCGGGGTCGGCGCGCGCCGTGCGCGGGAACGCCAACTACCGCCACGACGTGGTGGACCTGGCGCGCCAGGGCCTGCAGCTGGCCGCCGCCGCCGTGTACAAGCAGGCCGTCATGGCGTTCAACAAGCGGCGGCAGGACGCGCTCAGGTGAGTCACCGGCTGCGCGAGCCGGCATGCCGGCCACCGAGCGGCCTCGCACACCTGGTGACGGCATCGTCCTCTGCGCAGGAAGTGGTCCGCGCAGATGATGGAGGTCTTCTCCGACCTGGAGCGCGTGCTGTCCACCGACCAGCTCTTCATGTTGGGGCCCTGGCTGCGGAGCGCCCGCCAGCGCGCAACCACCGAGCTGGTAAAGGCACTGGGCAGCCGGAAAGTAGAGCGCCTCGCGCGGAGAGAGGTTGCGATTCAGGACGCATTGGTTGAGCCAATCACAGCGCTCGCTGGGCTGAGCCGACCAATGAGAGCGCGCTGATGTCACCGAGATGTCCGCGAGGCTCTCCACGGTACAGGCCCTGGCGGCACGAAATCGCCAGCGGTCGTTAAGTGTCCCGGTCTCCCTTTCAGGAAGAAGCCGTGTACGAGTGGAACGCGCGGAACCAGCTGACGCTGTGGGGCCCGCGGGGGGAGATCAAGGACTACGCGGCCAAGCAGTGGGCAGGTGGGGCACAGCCGGGCTCAGCAATACGCCATGGCGAAAATTAAATAAAAACGCCTCGGAGGCGGGATTTGAACCACGACCCGCGGCTCCGCGGCCCGGCCGTTGCTGTTCCAGGCCTAGTGAGCCACTACTACCGGCCGCGCTGGCAGCGCTTCCTGGAGGCGCTGGACCGCGCGCTGGCGGAGGGGCGGGCCTTCAACCAGACCGCGGTGTCGCACGACATCTTCACCAACGTGGAGGAGCCCTTCACCCTGGACCGCGCGGACTTCCCCACCAAGCCGTCGGGTGGGTGGACTGCCGCCCCACAGTGGGTCAGAAGACCGTTGAGGCGGCCAAAATGCGAGACGTGTTTCGAGCTCCGGAGTCGCATAATGGGACTCGAAATGAACATGTGACTCCACCAATGGATTGCTCTTCAAACGAGGAATCCATTGATGGGGTCAAACCTTCGATTCGAGTCCCATTAAGCGACACTGGAACACAAAACGCGTCTAGAATTTTGGCCGCCTCAACGGTCTTGTGACCCACTGTGCGCCATTTCCTCGTCTTGCGTGCGCACGCGGTGAACAGTGTCTGCGCCCGGCGTGCCGCAGGCGACGCGTGGGCCGTGTCTCAGGAGCTGTTCGCGCGCTGGAGCCCGCTGCTGACCACCAAGTCCGTGCTCAAGAAGGGGCAGGCGGCGCAGTGGGCGGCCACCAAGACGCCACCGCCGGCCGCGTCCTCCGGCCAGACTCCAGCGGAGCCCAAGTACACCACGGAGCCCTCCGTGGTCACCGTGTTGTAGACTACTGCATCAGCCTCTGTTCTTGCCACAATAAAGTTTTGTACTCGATAGTAATGGTAGTAAAGCTGAAACTAGTCGAAGTTAACTGGCTGGAGGTGCTTACCCGGGGGGCAAGCCACTACGCGCCTTCCCCTGCGACACCCATGGGAGTTCCTGGCGACCGCCAGGGACTAGCCGAAGTCCCCAGGGCGACATTGCGGCAGGTGGGGGGGGGGGGAGAGTGGGGCGAGTGGGGCGAGTGGGGCTTCCCCGTGCTTCCAACAATGGGCGTGCGCCGGGTTGCCGGGCAGCGCCGCGCCACGCCACGCCCCGTCCCAGCGGGCGCCGCATCGGCGCACCCACCGAAGCACACAAAAAGAAAATAAACCACAAAAAAAAAATGGAAAACACAAAACCGTTTTGACACACCAAAAAAAAAAAGGAATCAGCAACGAGTATGCAGTGACACGTCGTGCAGCGCTGGGGGGCACGCCATGCTCGCCTTGACGCGCCACAGCCACCTGTTCGCGCCCTGACACCGGCAGCTCCGCGGCCCGGACGCACACCAGGTACTCGACGGCGGTCTTGGCAGAGCGCCCCGCCACGCATCAATGAGGTAACGCTCGCGCCGCGCCGCAGCATGGAGATGAGGCAGGGCGGCAGTGCGTCGCGGAGCAGCGCTGCAGCGGGCCGCGGGGCGGCGCGGGGACCGTCGCGGGGCGGCGGCGCCCGCGGACCCAGCGGCGCCGGCGGCAGCGGCCCCGCCGTGGGCATTGACCTGGGCACCACCTACTCCTGCGTCGGCGTCTTCCAGCACGGCAAGGTCGAGTAACAAATTCATGTCCGAGGCGAAGGCCGAGGGCTCGCCTGCGCCGCGACGTACTACGGGACGACGAACGCCTTACCCCATGCATACTTGACGGCGTGCTCGCCCCCTGCAGGTGGAGATCGTCGCCAACGACCAGGGCAACAGGACGACGCCGTCCTACGTGGCGTTCACTGACACGGAGCGACTCATCGGGGACTCGGCCAAGAACCAGTGCGCCATGAACCCCAGCAACACCATCTTCGGTACGTCGCCGGGCACACAGTGGGCCGGATGGCCCATTGGTGGGGTCAAACGTTCGATTCGAGTCCCACTTAGCGACTCTGAAGCCCAAAACGCGTCCAGAATTTTGGCCGCCTCAACGGTCCTTTGACCCATTGTGGCGCGCCGCCACTAGTGGTCAGGGTCACGGCCAAGCCCGTGCCGGCGGCACCCTCGGCAGCCTTGCGGTGACCGCGCCCGCGCCGTCACTTTTTGATGAGGCGTTGAGTCCGTGTGCAGGCCGGCCCGGACGCTTCGCTTGCTGCGCTTGCTTCGCGTGGCCCACACTATGTGTCCGAGTCGATACTCGCGCGATCGATGAGTCTCACGTGCCGGAGTGGCTCACATTGCAGTAAATAAATAAGAGGCTCGTTTCCGGTCCCGGTGTTGGAACCCGCAGACGCCAAGCGGCTGATCGGGCGGCGCTTCGACGAGGCGGCCGTGCAGGAGGACCTCAAGCTGTGGCCGTTCACCGTGGTCAACGACGGCGGCAAGCCCAAGATCAAGGTCCGAGCCGTGCGTGGCGGGGCGGGGCGGGGTGCGGGGACGTAGCGCGTCATGGCAGCGCGTGGTGCAGTACAGGTGCAGTACAAGGGCGAAGCGCGGCTGTTCGCGCCCGAGGAGGTGTCCTCCATGGTGCTGACCAAGATGAAGGAGACGGCGTCCAGCTACCTGGGCCAGCCCGTGCAGGCCGCGGTGGTGACGGTGCCGGCCTACTTCAGCGACGCGCAGCGCCAGGCCACCAAGGACGCGGGGTGCATCGCGGCGCTCAACGTGCTGCGCATCCTCAACGAACCCACGGCCGCCGCCATCGCCTACGGCCTCGACCACAAGGTGAGTGAACGCGAAAAGGTGAAACAAGAAAAAGCATCGAGTTGTCTGGTGTTTGAACCAGCGACCCTCGCCCTGACCGGCAGCTGGGCCCCGAGGAGCGGAACGTGCTCATCTTCGACCTGGGCGGCGGCACCTTCGACGTGTCGGTGCTCACCATCGCGGGGGGCATCTTCGAGGTGAAGGCCACGTCGGGGCACACGCACCTCGGCGGCGAGGACTTCGACTCGCGCATGGTGGAGCACTTCTGCAACGAGTTCCGGCGCAAGTACAAGAAGGACATGTCCGGCAACAAGCGTGCCCTGCGCCGCCTGCGCACGGCCTGCGAGCGCGCCAAGCGCACGCTGTCGTCCTCCACGCAGGCCACCATCGAGGTTCGTGTTGGCAGCGTGGGCGCCTGAGGGGTAGGCCGCCGCGGGGCGCGAGTGCGTTGCGGGCTTGCCGATGCCCCGCTTCGCAGGCGCTCCCCACCCCCGGCCGGCGGGGTCCACTGTCGGGCTGCTGCAGCGTGGGGCGTGCGCAGGTTGACTCGCTGTTCGAGGGCATTGACTTCTACACCACCATCACGCGGGCGCGCTTCGAGGAGCTCAACGCCGACCTGTTCAAGGCCACCCTGGAGCCCGTGGAGGCGGCCCTGCGCGACGCCGGCATTGGTGGGTCTGGAGGGCTTCTCTCACGGTGGTGACTACCCGGTAGTCCTGATCCGGGGCCATGCCAACCCCTGGTCTTGACTTGCTGACTGCAGACAAAACGAGCGTGCACGACGTGGTGCTGGTGGGCGGCTCCACGCGCATCCCGCGCATCCAGCGCATGCTCAAGGACGTGTTCGGCGGCAAGGAGCTCAACCAGTCCATCAACCCGGACGAGGCGGTCGCGTACGGCGCGGCGGTGCAGTGCGCCATCCTGCAGGTACGCCTGGTTCACCTGGCCACCAAGGCGTTCTCCATGGGTTCCTACTGGGCGCGTCTCGCGTCGCGCAGGGCGACAAGAGCGAGGTGGTGCAGGACCTGCTGCTGCTCGACGTAACGCCCCTGTCGCTCGGCATCGAGACCGCCGGCGGCGTCATGTACCCCATCATCAAGAGGGGCACCACCGTCCCGACGCACCAGACGCAGGTCTTCAGCACGTACGCCGACAACCAGCCCAAGGTCCTGATCCAGGTGAGGCGCGAGCGGCGAAGGGCGGCAGGGCCCGCGCCCAACGCTCACGGTCCCCATTTAACTTTTGGCCCCTGGGAGGTGTACGAGGGGGAGCGGCCCATGACGAAAGACAACAACCTCCTGGGCAAGTTCGAGCTGTCGCACATCCCCGCCATGGGGCGCGGCGTACCGCAGATCCAAGTCACCTTCGACGTGGACGCCAACGGCATCCTCAGCGTCACTGCCGTGGAGAAGTCGTCCGGCAAGGAGAACAAGATCACCATCACCAACGACACGGGCAGGCTCTCAAAGCAGGACATCGAGCGGATGCTCAGGGAGTCGGACAAATTCCGCCAGCAGGTGTGTGCGCGACCGCGCATCTCTTTCGCCGGGTTAGGTCTGACCCTTTGCTCGTGAACCCCCGCCTCCCCCCTTTATCCCCCCAGGACGACCAACATCGCCAGAAGGTGGTGGCGAAGAACGCCCTGGAGGCCTTATGCTTCACCGTCCGCGCCATGCTGGACGAGATCGCCGGCAGCGCGGACGTCGAGTTCAGCGTCATCGCCGCGTCCTGCCACGAGACCATCTCCTGGATGGAGTCCACCAGCGACCCGGACCCCAACTTCCTGGCCAGCCGTCACCGGCAGCTGCAGAAGCTGTGTGAGCCCCTCTTCAAGCGCTTCGGCGAGCGTGGGGGTGGGGGGGCGCGGCCGTCAGCCTCGGGCTCGGACGACAAGGGCCCCACCATCGAGGAGGTCGACTAGGCCCACTCCGAGCGGAATCGCGGCCCAGCTGCTGTTCTTGACATGTTTAATGTTACTCATGAGGAATACAGAACTAGTTAAAAAAAATTTAAAAAATAAATGCAACAGTAACACAGCACTTAACTTAGAGAGTCCGTTTATTCATCAACTAGTTCAATGAAAGATGTGCTATTTCCCACAGATGTTGAAATTGAATATAGACAAGTAGAATTTTTGGTACAGTGTGTTTATAAGCCTTGCAAATAACACACAATATAGTCTGTTTTGCTTGGAGACTGTTAGGAGCGTGACATGTTGGCCTAAGAAGCTAGTGCATGTTCAACAAAATTCACATAAAAATACAAAATATTTAAATTTGTTTTTTCTTCTTAATTTGCATTAAGGCGGTGTTAGTTAACTTAAGAGTAGTCTTCATCTAGCCTGGATCCTGGGTCTAATCTAACTACTGCAGCAATCACACATAACATTTTTGTTTTTAAAATTCTTGAGCTTCAACAGTTATTTTATGGCACATTAATGTCGGACTAAGTTGAATGACAGACAAATATGAGGTTACTAGTCACGCTAACATAACATTCTGCAAATGAATATATGGCTTGCATTCATTCCATGATTTTTTTAAAAAAAGAATTGAGAAATGAGTTAGTTTGCGTTTTGGGTCTTCAGACATTTTTTTCAAAATGCTAAATAATTTTGATCTTCAATTGATTAAAAACGGTTTCTCCTCAAGTAACAGTCCATATATTCAGTGCAAAGCTGAACCAAAAAATCAGACTCCACAACAAGAAACAATGACATACATCAAGTAACAATTTAGTGAGGAAAATAGAGGCTCCCTATTAAATGGAGTACAACTTTATGGTTAATTAGACTACTCCCCAAAGAATTCAAACACTCTGGTCTACACCATTTTCAGATATGCTTACAAAGGGAGAACAAGAACCTTTTATGATGCAACAAGTATGAGTAACACCAACATTTCCAAAATACTGTTAACACTTTCTTCGCAACAAAACTATGATAAAACAATCTACCTCACTCAATTGAATGCTGAAGGTTAAACAAACAACAAGTGAACTATCACAGGTGAATGCTTGAGTATGAGAATGAGTTACATTTAAGCATGGAAAGGAGAGTCGAACAGGGACACTTCTAGATGCCCAAAAAAAACTAAGAACTTAGCACAATGAATTGTATAAATAACTTGTCTTGAAGACCCTAACTACCACAAAACAAAAGGTTCACAAGAATCGAACAGGGCAAGAAAAAAGTGCATAGGCCAAATTATGGTTAGCTGTTTTATTGATAGAATTCCACAGGAATGATTCAGATAAAAATTGCACAAAGTGCATCATAATTGCACACATTCTGTGTGTAAGATAAAACTGCTCGATTGAATGATTGGCAAAGGTCTCAAATTCACATAACAGAAATTTCTGAAATATCCTTGTAGGAAATTACAGAACTGAAAATATTCCCAAAAAGTAAAATAGTTTCACACTTTATGAAGGAAAATGTCTCCTTAAAGTTTATACATAACTAAAAATTATCCTCATCAGGTACATCAACCACCTAAATCTTAAATCTGATGCAATAATTTATTTTATAAACCATAAACATTTGGCTAACCCATGTAATGTAGATGTTGAGAATAGACAACACAAATCTAATTCAATCGGACATCAAAATAAATAGAAAAACTGGAAAAAGGAAATAAAATCAAGTTGCTTATGATAACCCAATGACTTCAATGACTAGTAAACATAGGCTGTGTTCCGTACTAATATGACTGTGGATGTGCTCATGAAGTATTTCCAAAGTTTGGGTGCTGTCTTATAGAGTTGTCTTGTGGTGAAATAATTCTGATTGAGGCAAAGATGCTCTTCATACAGAGCCACATAAGCAGAAGTGTCTTGGAACTAATAAACAAATAATTTACAATTGCATTACAGGTCAATAGAATCATCAAATAGAAGACAATATGTTAAAACAATGCTGCGAATACATCATATGAAATAAGGCACTGGCGTTATTTGTGGACAAATGCTTGAGCTCAACTTGTCAAGCAGAAGTAGAAATTTATGCATGTTCCAAAATAGGCAATGAAGTGATGATGCACCAAGCAATTTCAGAGAGGAATAAGCGGCATAAATTACATGTTTCGATAAAGGTAACAAAACCAATAAAATAGGTATATATTCAATCAAACAAATATAAGATTTCAGATTTCAGATTTAGAAAGAGGGGCTCTTGAGCTTAGTATATCTTGAAGTAAAATTAACAATCAACGGGGTAAAACCAATCCGTCATCGGATGGATCAACACTTACAACTGGAATGGGATCTGAATCACCTAAACCAATCAGTTCCCAAGAGGGAGTAATCAAAAATCATTGGGAAAGGCTAGAAAACTAATACATGGGAAAGCACATGTAAACTTTGTTTAATGTCACATGGACTGCTGCAACAATGTATAACAGTAAAAGAAGGCAAAATTCAACTTTAAATGGTATATGCAGTAGAAGCAGCTCAACAGCATACAGGGAAAGGAAGGTAATCTTTCTGGACAGAGGATAAATGTATTGAGACACAGCACACAATTCAGTTACATCTGGGAATTACGATTAAATTCTGCTGTGATAATAGTTTTAGAATCCAGCTTCCACTTGCCCTGCTTTGTGCTTCAACGCACTCTAACAATGAGGTGCTCATATCTTAATGGTACACTCATACAAATGGAGATTTTAATAAAACTTATAACAATAATTATATGTAATGTATCATCAAGAAATCTAGTATGACACCTGGCAATTGAATGGTTGGATCAAAAATATTCGTGGTTGGAAAAACCAGCTTTACATAATGACTCTACCTGTTGTAAGTCAAATTCTTAACATAACAATTTCAATAACTAAAGTTGAATATTGATAGCTAAGGTATAATGACGTCAACCGGCGCTTATTCGTTCCTCATAAGGCCTTTGCTGAATGTTTGATTCAACAAAACAACTGCTCTCATTCCACTGAACCTGCAGAACAAACAAAAAACATTATAAAAATTACATCATAAAATTAAGGAGAAAATGCTTATCAGGAAGGTGCGCACTGGAAGCATTAAAATTGGTCAAGCTGGATAAGGGTAGCAGACATAAGCAAGACCAATCCCCAAAGGAAATTGCATGAAGATGTAAGAAGAGGGCACATAGTAGAAGAAATCCCATGCCTCTTTATTAAAATATGGATTTAGATTAACTATCAAGGCTTACAGTGGGGGGTAGGGGAAGATTAACTCACCCCAAAATGTAAGGGAAATTTTGCAGCGCAGTTCTTTTTGCCACTTAAGAGGTGTCACTTGTGCCTGCTGAATAAATTGAACTTCCCCCCATTCCTGTTCCGAGAGTAACACATGCAGTGAACATTCAACAAGTATCAAAGCCTGACGCTTTGTCAATTTATTGTTTACAAGTAAAGCAATTACCTAATACTACCACTAAGACAGTGACATGTATTATTGCATACCTGGAGTGTAGACTTTCTTATCGCCGACGTTAAGAGACGTGCTCTCGTTGACAGAGGATGGAGCCGGATCACCCGGGGCTGGCATTGGCATGGGCATCGGCATGGCCATGGATGTAGGTTGGGTTGAGACTGAGGACGGACCAGCATCATCTTCATCATCCTCCTGGAGGGACCATAACCAAGAGGTGTGTTGTTGATACTGTTACAGTTTTGCTGCTATGATATTGACCAGAGACGTAGCGAACTCTTCCCGCAGTTACGCTACCTCCATAACAAACACCTGTAGGTAGGCAATGAAGTGTGGCAAAGTCTCCACAAAAGGCTAACTATGCCACTGCAACTGACATTTTCAGTAAACAAATCAATGTACATCTCTTGGCAGCCAAAGGTGCATCCACGAATGGTTGATAAAATTGGATCGTGAGTACTAACAAGAACTAAGTGTTGTAAAGTAGACTACAGACATTTCAAGTGTCTTGGCAAGTCCCATGCAGTTGTTTGTGCAGGGACAAACTAACATGCAACTAAAAGAACATGGAAACACTGGGGGAGTAAGAGAGAATTCTCTAATACTGATACAAGAATAGCAAATCATACTTGGGACAAAAGTGCAACAGTTGAAAACTTGAAAGATACACTACTTATTAACAGTGTGTACATGTGAAATTGTTAATTGAGTTAAAAAAGAGAGTGCTGTTAATACCTAAAATGAAACAGTTAACAAAATATTTTAAAAACAAACACAAAAAAAAAGTCACTGTTAAATGTTGGGCTGAGGCTCTTACATACATACCAGGCACCGAGAATAATTTTCTTGAAAGTATATCTTGGAATGAAATTTAAGACAACATGTTGTGAATGTGAACTCCCACTTAGGTACCAACCTGATTCCGCCTGGAGCGTGGCTGCTCTGATATCACAGCACCTTCTGCGCCATTCTGGTTTCTCTACAAAAGAGAGCCAAAGGCCAACTCAGTGCTAACGAAAAAGGGCAGAAACATTGGGGGCTGGCGTGAGGTTAAAAAAAAAAAAGAAAGGTGCTGTGCAAACCCCTCTTTGTAGGAAATTTAATACTTATGAAGACCAAGCTGTGTTGTACTAAATGTACAAACCTTTTACTTTGTCGTGAAAACAATATCAGCCCAATTGAAACATGCTTCAATCCTGCCAATGCTTTGAATTAAATTAATTTTATCTAGGGCCTATGGCCATCTTACCAGGTCGCCTTCCACCCAACCTAGCCTGATGCAAGAAATACTATCATAGATACTACATGTGAGCCATATTTGTGTACAAGTGAGTTGCCACTTATTTAGCCAATTAATCAGACACCATTTTCACATCCGAAAGCATTTTCTGAAGACTTCCTCTTTCCAGTGTCAAAGCAACCCATGCAGCCAACATCACCAATGATGTAGAATAGTAGGCAGGTTTAATGCCCTAATTTAAGACCACAGAAAGCTTGAGGATATTGTCACCAAATTAAAAAGGGAGAAAAATCAGGAGAGAAAAGAGGATAGCTTCACAAGCTGATTCAGATTGTTACCAAAAGACAAGCTCACACTATAATCACACTTTGGATTGCAGTGACTGTTCCCCAAAAGTATAAATGGAGGGCAAGTCCCACATCACCAGAGGTAATTTCACTGCACACCATGGAGCAGCTCTATTCCTGTCAGAAGTCATAAAACCGTCAAATCTTGTTGATGCTTTCAAAGAAATGAAAATTTATGGAGGGGTCACCTGACACGAGACTGACGCTCACAGCTTCTCTTTTAAAAGCATTATCAGTAGATAGAAATATTGACATTTACAAGGGTTTGCACAGCACTTATAATGTCAAAGAGGAAAAGCAAATAAAAAGAAGCACGTATCAGAGATTGAAAGCCTATAAAGCATGCTTGGAATGTCACCATGCAAAGTCTACCGTTACATAAGCATGCAAGGCACATATAGTAATGTAAGACTAGACCAAGATACTTGGTACAAATAAGTGATACACTACTCAAAACTTTGGTCTCCCATGAGAAACTTTTGCCCCAGTGTAAAAAGAAAAATTATCTAGGATAAAAGATTGGCTCACTGAAGTACAACATAACTTGGTCTCCACACAAAAATAAACCTACCGGTACATAAATTTAGTCACACAGCTTGTACGGGATAGGAATGGAAATAGTCACATCAGTATATAATTGATACAGGACTATGAAGGGACATGAAACTAAACCACTGATCATTCATTGCAGCATAAATGGTGAGAAGAGAGGAGTTTAAGCATTACATTTATGGTTAAGGTTCATTTAAGGTTCTGGTGGTACCAGAGACTATGAAATAAAAAGCAAGCTCTGCTATTCCAAAACCTTGACAACAGTATAGATGGGCAGAGAAAATGAAAAAATTGTGATGCAAAGGCAAAAGAGCAAAAGAACCTCTTCAGTCCTAGCTATTTAAAAAATGGAACAATCAGCTGGTTGAATGAATAAGTCTAGTTCACCAGATAAAGAGATCTGTCACTTTCAACTTTAAAATTTTTTAAACAGTTAGAAACTTATATAAAATAAAACAAAAACATTGAAGATTTGCAGTCACCATGCTACCAGGAAAACGTGATCCACTCATGATCCATTAAAAAAAAAGGTGTAAATTAGCACTTTTGTACATGTCACTTACATTAAGAGTGTGGTAGTCTCCAGATTCTTCAGGCGGTCGTGGTTTGCATTTGCCACAACAGAAGTTGCAGCAACAACATAGACAGCAGCAGCAATAACATCCCGTGATGACACCACAGAAGATGAAAAGGAACTAGAAAATGAACACAACAAACCATTACAGACATATGTCATTAATGTTTCAACCAGGGAGCTAGGTAAAAAATCTTCTCAGGAAAGAAAAATGACACTAACCTTACACCAGCCTGAAGTGACAAGGAAATAAGGATTTACATTTTCTTCACCAAACTGTTCTGCTATGTAAAGACCAAGAGACCCATAGTTGTCATAAATATTTCTTTTGGTCAAATCACTGAGAATACTGTGGGCTCGATTAACTTCCTTAAACTAATGGAACAAAAGTACAAAAATAATTTAAAAAACAGGATTATTATGTGGCAACAGTGAAAATAGATGCACCGGAACATAATGTGGAGAATCTTACTCGTTCTGCAGCCTCAGGATTGTTAGGATTTTTATCTGGGTGGTATTTCAGAGCCAATCGGCGATAAGTCTTTTTTATATCTTCTGTTGTAGCTGTTTTGGTCAAACCCAAAGTTTGGTAAAGAGTGTCCCCAGACGTCCTAGGAGATAAAATGATGGCAAAGTATGACACATAACAAACATATACATGTAATTAAAGGAATTCCAAAGACAATCTCAATTTTAACAGTGGGTTGGTTTGATATTACATAATGGGGCATGACAATATTAACATCATCACACATTAACATCAAGATCACATACAGGCAACCACGCAAATAATTTATGATTTCAGTCATGAAAAAATGACAGTTAAGTCTTTAAAATCATAAAAATGCCTCAGAGAAGACTGAATTACAGCTACTAGATGGCATTTTAAAGATCAGTCGGGGGAGATAGGATAATCACACAGTGAAAGCAATTAAGTACGTCGAAAACTTGCTCAAATGAATAAGATTACTCAAAAACAATTAAAAATATCGATATAGAATCAAAAGATGACTTCATTGAAAGAAAGAATAATAACTGAACAAGGAGAGAACTGGCCCTGTCCCCTGCATGACTCGGACTAACCTGAACCTACGAGACAATGGGTCAACATGTTAAATGTTTCACGCAAGAGGGGGCGAAAGCAAACTCTAGATGATGGGGAACTAGGGAAATAAGTGACCGGTGGTACTTACGACAGACGTCGCCTGTCCATCTTGGGGTCTTCCACGGTGGATAAATTAAATTTGCAGCGTTGGTGAAAGAACTAGATGGCTGGACGCTCTTTACCTACAGGCAAACCACTAGATTTAGAACAAAAGCAATAAAAATGTGTCTATCCTGAAGCGTGACAAAAGGCGTTAACAACTGCAGCACAGTCCGCACGTCACTGAGAGGGACCAACTAACTACTGCTGCATTGGCCGAACTTTATCGCCATTTTATCGATCGCGAACCTCCTCCCAAGTAGAAGGAAAAGAACTTACAACGGGTTCAATCAATGGAACGAAACTTTCAGGGTAAACTTGCCAGCGAACTAGAACTGTTTGTCAAATGAATGGAAGATGTGACAATAGCGCTCAAAATACACACACAACGTACCTCTAGGGTTAACCCCCCGATTACAGCTGCAGCAGGCGGGAGAAATGTCGCACCATCGAAAGCGAATGTCGATGCATCGCAGCTATCGAAGCTGTCTCGAGCGCGCGCGCGAAACTCGAAGCGCATCGCGAGAACGAGTGGAGCTAGCTTCCCCGGCGCGCCGCGAGGGGGCGTGGGGGGCCCCGGGGGCGTCCGTCTCGTCCTCGTCCGGTGCGGCGGAGGGCGGCATTCTGGTCCTGCTTTGGTCCTGCGTGCTGCGTGTTGTCGGCGCGTGCGTGCGCAGTTCGTGTTCGTGTTTGGGCGCCGTCTAGGCAGCAGCAGACGGTTCTGGTACGTCCTGGCGTGACGGAGCGGGCTGGGCTGGGCGCGCGAGCAGGCAGCAGCAGCCGAGTGAAAAGGGAGGAGACTGGACTGACCGCGGAGCGCGGAGCCGAGCCGCCCCTGTCGGATCGCCGCGGCGCGCCGGGGCCTGGGACGTCCAGCCGGCCCACCTGCAGGAGGGGTGCCTACTTGCCTGCGCTAGAGTCGCCTGGGGCCTAGCACCTCCACTGCAACCCCAGTTCGCACACGAGACAAAGGTAAGTTCGCTCCGCAGCCGCCGCCAATCCCTCCAGCCCGAGCTGCCGCCCCGCCGCCCCGCCGCCCGGTCCCAGGGGAGGCTGTCATCACGCCGCCGATGATCCCTTGTCGACTGGGTGCGCGGGGCCGCGGGGCGTGGCTGCGCTCAAACAGCCTGCCCTATGGGTGCTGGTGCTGGGCGCTGTTCAGACGCTACGCACTGCCCGAAATTCAATTTCGTCGGGGAATGGCCAATGCATTTGAGAGGGGGTTGTCATCCTGCCTTTCTTTGTGCGGAGGGGGAGGCGGGGCGGGTGGGGCTGCAAGCATGCTGCAAGCGAGCCCACCGCGCGGTACAGTATTGAATGGACGCCGCCACCCCCAAGTCCTGCAGGCCCGCTAGGTGCGGGGGCGGCGGGGGGCGGTGGGGTCGGTGTGGGGGCGGTGGGGGCGGCTAGGGGGTGTTTGTTGTGACGGGCTGCTGGAGCACGCCAGCACGCTGGAGCAGTCGAGTGGGCCGGAGGGTGAAAGAGAAGGGACTCGCAGAGGGAGGTGAGGGGACGCTCGCACGGCGCGGCCCTCGGAGGCCCGGCCCCGCACCACCCTCTGCCTCCTCGTCGCCCTGTCGCTCTCTCGCTCGCGCACGGGACGCCCCAAGGAACGCCCCGTGGGTGCGACAGAGCGACAAAGCGGCTCTCAGCAAGCAGCAGCCCTCCCAGCAGCCCTCCCAGCAGCCCTCCCAGCAGCCCTCCGCGCTGCAGGGCTGCGGGGGCAAGGGCCCTCCCCGATTTGCTTCCGCCCTGCCCCCCCCCCCCCCCGTACCGTTCTCATCCCGATCGACTCGAGTCTGGAAGTCATGCACCCGGGTTCAAACGCCGCGCCGCACAAAGCAGCGTTCCCTCAAATCGTTTTTTTTTTGGTGGCGTGTTTGCAACTTGCGCTTTTCTTCTTTTTTGGCGCGAGCACAGCGCTGTGGTCGGCTTCGGTCTTCCGACTTGTTTATCTTTGTTTTCTGTGTGCTGTCGATAGCAATCCCGGCCAGCTTCACACCTCTGGCCCTGGCTCCGCTCGCCACCGCCCCAAACACCAAACCCACGTCCATCTCGCCATCCGCACGTGCATTTGCTCAGTTCGTTAACTTTGCATAGCGTCGCAGTGCGCGACCGGCTGCGGTCTCGCCGCTGCCTGGCGAGCCGGCGAGACTCTCTGGTCGTGAAAAGTGACAGCCGGACGATGGGAGTTGCAACGGCAACGGCCACCGCGGCAACGCGGCTCGATGCCGGCCAGGCTCATCCCGCGCCGCTGATTTACTGCACTACCCGCAGGCCGATTCCGAACAGGCCGCTCTGGTCTCTCCCGCACTCGTGGGGCGTCGCGTGGGGGTGCGAGAGAGACAGTGACGGAACGATGTGAGGATTCTGTGTGCTAAAGGGTGCCCGCCGCGGCCACCTCGACGGCTACATGTACCTCTGTGCGTGTCTGTCTGTCTGTCTGTCTGTCTGTCTGTCTGTCTAAAAAAGAGGGGGGGGGGCGTTGACTTGGGGCTCAGCTTAGAGCTCGTGACCCCGGAGAGGTGCCTGCCCCCTTCGGAATGACCACACTTTTTTCTGGCTGTCGAGCAGGCGGCTTGCGGCGCACTTTCATAGCGCAGTTGAGCGGGGAGGCGACCGTGACGCGCTGCTGATGACTCATGCAGATCGGGATGATCCCGTTCAGGGGGACGCACAGTGGGTCAGAAGACGGCACAGGCGGCCAAAATCCTAGACGCGTTTTGAGCTCCAGAGTCGCTAAATGGGACTCGAATTCCTCGTTTGGAGAGCAATCGATTGGTGGGGCCACACGTTCGATTCGAGTCCCATTTAGTGACTCTGGAGCTCAAAACGCGTCTATAGTATTGGCCGCCTCAACGGTCTTCTGGCCCACTGTATGAGGTTCCCCCGTGCGGTATGCCGGCTTGCTGTGCCGGCGGATTGGAGACGTGAGGATATGTTGACTGGCGTACTGCGTGGTCCGAGGCGGCCTAGCCGGCACAGCCCTGTGGCCCCGCTTCAACAGCTGTTCCGGTTCGGTAACGAGACGCTGCCCTGTGCCTAGCTGCCTTGCTGCCTTGCTCTTACCCGGAGGCCCCGCCCGCCCCGCCCCGCCCCGCCCCGCTCCGGTTCAGGCATGCGCGTCGCCGCAAAGCGCGCTAAGGCTTCTTGGTCGGAACCGCCGCTGCCGTCGTTCGAACCCGCCACCTTGCCCTTCCAGTGCCTCGCATCGCGGCCGTGCCGTGATCGCGTGTGGCGGCGGGCAAGGCGGACATTGTTGCACCGACCGGACGGACCTCCCTCCGCCCTACTCCACCTCCCCGCTCGCTCTGTCCAGGGCTGCATTGCTGGCTCATTGCAGTGATGTCTGCAGATGCGAATACGGTATTCCATGAAGCGCTGCGATGCCGTCAATGCCGCGTCGATGTCTGTCTGGCGTCGTCGTCTCGTCCTGCTGGCCTCGCCCGCTGTGCCGGCCGAGCCGCTCTCATTGTAGTCCTGCACTGCGTGTTTGTCCTGGGTGCGAATGAGTGCCGCGCGCCCAATGCTGCCTGCCTGTCTTCCGATCTTGCTGGCGGTGTTTTTCCCCCGCGTCCAACCCGCCGTCCGCCCGCCTGGGGCCCGGGGGCAGCAACAGCAGCCTGCAGCCGGCCGCGCAGACCAAACACTCGCCGCCAAGGGGTAACCAACTCGAAATAATCAGTGTACGTCCTGTTGGTAATCACTGAAATAATCACCATAATCACAATATTCAACATAATATCTCATAATCGCAATAATCCTAGATAATCGAAATATTCAAAAATGATCGTTATAATCAGGCATGGGCAGGAAAGTAAAGTAAAGTACCGCGGTACCAGCACCGCGGTACTTTTTTGGGTAAAGTACCGGCACCGCTGTGCTGATGACGCGAAAGGGACCGGTAAAGTACCGCGGTACCGATTTGCGAGTAAAGTAACGAAAAGTACCGTCGGTCCTGTCAGCGGGCGCGCAGCCGCGCACTATTACGGATTGAGCGACACGACTATATTACGCAAGTGCATGCCCCGTCGGGTACCACGGACTCCATGCGCTGCAAACCGCTGTACAGCGGCGCATCCAACAAAAGAACTTGGAGGAAAAAAAAAGAAGAAAAAATGGGGGCCCTTCTCCCACCTCCCCACACAGTAGGGAGGACCGCCTGCAACTTCGGTGGATCGGGGGAACCGGTGCATTCCAGGCGGCGACCCCAGGGGTTCTCATCTGATGTGGGCCGGGTGAAGGGCGGGGGTTGAGAGCCTTTGGTTTTCGCGGGGTGGTCAGTGGTACCCACAGTGGTACCCCCGCTGTTCGGCGCTCTCTACCGAACATGCAGTGTGAAGGGCCAGCTTCAAAGGACTTATCAACTCCAAACCGACGAATCAGAATGGACCCACTCGCGACCAATTGCGAGTGGCTGGAACGACCGGGGATCGAACCAGTGCCGAGGCCAATCCGCCGAAGCGAACTGCTTTTTAGACACCCAAGCATAGTGGACGACAAATGATCCAGACCACTACGCTACCACGACTGCACGTCTGCCGAGTGTCGGACGACGGGTTTGAGTCGTATTGGGATGAGGGAGGCAGTCGTAAAATGTATTGAAATGTTGGGATTCGATCCCCGGACCTTACTGTTCAAGTCCGACGCCTTAGCGATCTCAGCCACCACGGCTCATGGTAGATGCGGCGTCAGCCGGGCTCTAGACGCGGCAGGGATGAAGCCGCAGTGAGCGGGTCATTCGAAAAATGTTGAGAAAAAGTGGGACTCGATCCGTCTACCCCGGTACCGGGAACCGACGCCTATACCACCTCGACCACCACGACTCATGATTGGGGACGGGTAATGTCAACGCCTTTGAACCGCACTTGGAGTGCGGTCCGCACTACCGCACTCCGAGTGCGGCTCAAAAGACATGACATCACTTGGCTCCAATATTCACCAATAATCATCATAATCATCATAATCACCAATAATCATCATAATCACCTATAATCAACATATGTTGATTATAATCATTTATAATTACTTATAATCAATGATAATCAATATAATCAGGAGTAATCACACATAATCAATATATTCTCTATAATATGAGTAATCTAGTAATCAGTGTACACGAAAATCTCGAGTTGGTTACCCCTTGCTCGCCGCGCCGCGCTGCAACCTGCTGCTGCATGTCCTCTCGAACCAAGTAAAAAACTAAATTCTGTCGCTTTGTGTGAACCTGTCCAACCTGTTCCAGCGGTGCAGGGCAGGCGGGCTGGCGGCCGGGGTGTCAGCGCTCATCTCCTCCCCGCCTTGGCGCATTTCGCCAAGCAAGCCGTGGCCGAGGCCGGGTGGCCGAGGCCGGGTGGCCGAGGTCGAGCCGGCCTGCAACACGCTCCGACCGATCGCCCGCCGCGCCGTTCAAAGATTGGCGCTTTCCGACTCAAAGCGAGAAGGTCAAACTATTCGGGAACAGCAAGGCACCGTGTTCTCTGCCCTGGGGAGGAAGAGGAGAAAGGAGAGCAGTCCATTGGTGGGGTCACACGTTCGATTCGAGTCCCATTCAGCAACCCTAGAGCTCAAAACGCGTCCGGGATTTTGGCCGCCTCAACGGTCTTCTGACCCACTGTGCGCAGCACCGCTCCCTTTTGCCTACCTTCGGGGCGACTGAGATGTGACCACCGTAGCCCTGCACCACCGCGTCGTCGCGGCCCGCCACCTGCATCGGACCGTTCCCGCCTGACGGCCACGGCGGGGGGCGGGGCGGGGCGGGGCGGGGCGGGGCGGGGCGGGGCGGGGCGGGTGCAGCTTCTAATCCTGCTGCTGTTGCTGCTGGCCCGTCTCCAAGCTGGGAAAGCACGCGTAACGCTCGGTGGCGCGCGACTCGTAAATCATTTATTTTGCTCGCGACCTGCGCGCCGATTCCAGACTCCAGCCCCACGGCGACGCGATCCGAGAGCGTCATCGTCCGTCCGCCGCGGCGGCTGCCGTCGTGCTGCAGAGACTTGATGGCCACCCGCGGGCGCGGGGCGCGGCGGCCCTGACCATCGACCGCGGAGAGGTGGCTGCTTTTTCGCTTTCCTCGCCGCCGCCATCGCGCCATTCCGCCGCCGGAGTGAGTCGGTGCCGTTCTGTTGCGCGTCCCTCCCTGTCGCAAAGTGTTCCGAAAAATGTTTTCTGGCCGTCCGCCGAGGGGTGGGCGGGGCGCGGGGCCAGCCATGGGGCCAGGCCGCTACGTGCCGGCCCACCGGCCGCACGGCTTGGCTCATGTAAATTCCCCCATTCCACCGCCGCCGCGCGGCCGCGCCGCCGTGCCATCCCGGTGTGCGCATCGGGAGCGGGGCAGCGGCGTAGCAGCCGCGCCGGGCTCGTTTGAGACTCGTTGAGGCTCGAGTGAGATTCCCGGGCAGCACGCCGCTGTGATGCGATACTCCTGAGTCTCTCCTTGCCGCGCTACGCCGTGACTGCACTTGCTGCACTTGCGCCACTCCGCGCCACGACAAGCAGCTCGTTATGCCGTACGAGGGAGAGGGGGCGGCGCTGCCTGCTACAGTAGAAGGCGGCTCGTCTCCCTGCACCCTCGCGCCCCTCGTCGAGCTGGCCGGAGTGCGTGGGGGTCAAAGCCACGCCGAGGGCGGTCGTCTGCGTTCCGTAACGTCATGCGCCGAGGGAACGCGGAGCATGCCGCCGACAGGCCTCGGCTGGAGTCTCTCGAGCACGCAGTCGTCCTTTAGGGCCGCCCCCTCGCCGTCATGGCGCCGTCATGGCGCCGTCATGGCGCCGTCATGGCGCGGGCATGGCGGTCATGGCGCGGAGCACGACGCGGTGCACGCGTCCCCGCGCCGCCGGATTGCCGCGCCTACTTTACTTCTGGGTGCAATCTCGACGCCCGGAGTCTCCGCGCCGCGCTCCTCCAAGTCGTAAAGCCCCCCCGGAGTAATGCGCGGTGCGTGCGGCGGGGGCGGGTGAAGGGGGACAGGGGGGGGGGAGCTGAATAAGCAAGCCATTATCCCACACGATTCACCCTGAACCTTTCACCTGGGGATTGCGCGGCATCATCTTCATCTCAGCCGCCGTGCCCCGCGCCAGTGTGCCCTACGCCGTGCCCTACGCCGCGCCCTATACGCGCTGGCCTACTCGCGCGGCGAGAGGGCCGTGTTGTTGTGTCGCCTCTGCGCTGGGCCTGGCCCTCGGCTGAGGGCTCGGCCGGGCTGGGCGTGGTGCGGAACAGGCAGCGCGATGATGTACTGCGCGACGGCCATCTCGGCTCGGTCGTGGGTCTTGGCGGAGAGGAGGAGGAGGAGGAGGTGCCGCCGTGCGACGCCGTGCCGCCGATCGCAGTAAGAGGCCCATTATCCGGTCCAACTCGCGGCCATTAGTCCACCAGCCCCGAGCCGAGGGACGCCAACGGCAGGCCAACGGCAGACGTGGAAACGGCCGAGGGGAGCCAAAGGCAGGACCAGAGACACCAGAGGCAGGACTCAGGTCAAAGGCGGTCATCAGACAACCAAAGGCAGGTCAAAGGCTTGGAGCTCACCTAACCTCGTCGTCGTCGTCGTCGCACAGTGGGTCAGAAGACCGTTGAGGCGGCCAAAATTCTCGACGTGTTTTGAGCTCCAGAGTCGCTAAATGGGACTCGAATCGAACGTGTGACCCCATCAATGGATTCCTCGTCCTGAGAGCACTCCATTGGTGGGGTCACTTGTTCGGTTCGAGTCCCATTTAGCGACTCTGGAGCTCACAACGCGTCTAGAGTGTTGCCTGATGCGCGGTCTTCTGGCCCGCTGTGCGTCGCCGCCGCCGTGTCGCGGCAGTGCTTCGCCCAATCCCTTCCGAGGCGCTTACAAACGTGGGCGGGTCGCACGCGGGAGTCACGTCCTGCGTGCCTCTTGGTTTCGCGTTTTGGAGTTTACTCACTCCTCTGCCTCCTGGCTGCTCGCTTGCGCGATGGAGAGACTGAGAGAGTGGCAGAACCAGAGTATTGAAACCGAGACGCGGCGGCGAGGCTCTTGATGAATAATCGCTCTGCGCCGTGGACGCGCCGCCGCCGGCCCGCCTGTGCGAAAACAAAAAGAAGACGAAATTCGAAATAGAATCGGACAGCGCGACCCGTGATGGGTGGCCGAGTCGTGACAGTTTTTTCGCCGACGTTTCTCCAACTCTCCCCGTTTGGTGCACACCACACCGGTCCGCGACTCCGCGACCACAGGCCCCCGCTCCGCGGGCTCCGCTCCTGTATCTGTGAACCCGCCGCGTCTTTCGCACATGCGGTTGAGCTTTGAGCTCTCGGCTCGTCGAGTTTGCCGACCGTGCCTGCGCCGCAGCTAGAGCCGCAGCTGGTACCCGCCCCCTCCCCCCTCCCCCTGTTGTCGCATCGCAGCGGAAATGCCTGTTGCATGCGCCCCTCCCCGCCGCGCCGGCGCAGACACAGGTACCTCATCCTGAAGAGATGCGTAATCGGCGTTTTGTGACGGAGGCGGCCGCACCGGCCACCTCGGCGAATGATACCCCGCGAGGAAAAAAAAAAGTTGAACTCGGCCTTTACGAGGGCCGGCAGACCGTCGCATCCAGTGTGAGAAATCGAGTCTGCGAATCAGAGATTAGCGCCATATTTCATCGAAATTCCCTCGACAGCAGACGCGATTTCTCACACTGAAGATGCAGGTTCCGGTCTGAGGCTGGTCGTCGGGAAAGGTCCGGAAAGGTGTTACTTCTGCAGCGTGCCTGTCACTGCCTGTCTGCCGCGGCACCCGGCCGGCCGGGGGTGCAGAGTCCGCCCTTCCGCCGCGCCTGTCGTCGACGGTCGTCGAGCACGTCAAGCATTTGGCGTGCCGACCGTGCTCCACATTGGGCGCTGCGTCGTTGGTGTGAGGCGCTGCTGTGAGTGGGTGGAGTGGGTGCCGGCGGTGTGACTGGTTGGTGTGACTCACACACAGCAGCGTCGCCGCGCCGCCGCGCCGCCGTGCGATGTGCGGTGTGTTCCGTTTTCCGTTTTGCGGCGGCGGGCTCGCGTGGCAATGCACCTGCTCGGAACAGATAATAATGTGCCGCCCGTTGTGTTTAACGTAGCGTGCCTTCGTTGTGGTGTGCGTGCGTGTGTGTGTGTGTGGGGGGGGGGAGGCCTCTGGCTGCCGATTCCCAGTACCACTCCGGCCAACTGCGCGGCGTACCGGCGCCGGGCGCGTGCGGATGACTTATGGCTATGGCCGAAATAGCTTGGCCGTCAACGCTGCGTTAGGACTCGGCTAGGCGTCGAACGCGTGCAGAGCGCCTCAGCCCGACACGTACGGAGCTGAGAGCCTCAAACAACTGAATAAAAACTTTACATTCTTAATTGTTTGTTGACAGCTCTGAACTTTTAAATTATTTTTCAAAGTGTTCTGTATAATTGAGTTTCTTCCGGACGAAATGCCCCCCGGTGGCGTGCGGGTGCCGGCCGGCAGTGGGTGCTGGACGGGCACCTCGCCCACCACCTCGCCCAGCGACCGCGCCCTTTCTGCACGACTTGCGAAATGAATTGTGGGAAAGCATTGAGGCGTTAGGGATGGGATTTCCATTCTGGGTCGGCGTTCCGCGCGCCGCCCCACCCCGCGCCCCCGCCGCCCCGATGTGTTCGGGCAATAAAAGCCACTAGAGGCACTTTTCTCTCTGTCTCGGACACGTGAACAAGTGGTCGTGTGTGCTAGTTAGGGCCGCGTGTGTATCGGAACCAGTTCCATTGTGACAGCAGGTGTCGGCATCACTGCTTTCTAGCGTGTACTCACACGGGGCTCTGGAAGGCCCCTCACTGCCGTCGCGGCCCCGCACGGGGCACACGGCTCCGTCACACTGTACCAGGTGGCGACCTGCAGGGGGCTGTGTCGCAACACACGCAACGACGCGCGTGCTTTTCGGTGTGGGAACTCGACCGGCGCGCGCGTCGTCGTCGTCGTCGCCGCCCCGGTCGTGTCCTTTGGCCATGTCGTGCGAGCGTGTTCCGGACAGGAAATGAGTGTTTCTGCCATTTGGCAGGTTCAGGAAACTCTGCGCCGTCCGAGGCGGCCACTTGGCTCGCTTCGCGTCACGTGCCGAGGCGTTCCTTCGCCCCGCGGTGTCACATTCCGGTAATGATAATTAGTTCCGCTGGTCGTCCCGGCCGTCCGGCGGGGCTCCGCGGTCTCGCGGCTGGGTGGCCACGCCGTGCCGCGCCGTGCCGCGCCGTGCCGCGGTACAGTATTACTGGCGCGCAATGTGGCCCGCGTAGTGTAGTGGGTGTTGTGTGCGGCATCCCGCGAACTGCGAGGCGGAGCGTGGCGACGAGAGGATCCCCCCCCCCTCTCACCTTTATAGTGCCGGTGTCAACGTTCGCTGCTGGCACAAGGCTGGCGCCCGCGGTACGTGATGGTTGGAGGTAACATCCACGGCGTCCATGCCCGCTCGCCGAAACGCGGCGCGGACCGCGGTTTCCCATTCCGTCCCGCAGAATGTAAAAACTTGGTGCCGTGTTTACCGGGTCAGGGCGTAGCGTCGCGTAGCGTGTCCACCGGCGACCCTCGGCTCGGCGTGTGTGTTTATGCACCACCCCTTTCACTGCCTGGGTCGTGTACACAACGAGGTCAAGCATGACGGCGGGGCCGTGTTGGCCGGCCCGCGGCTAGCTCATGCTGCCCTGCATCTTGTACAGCAGTCATCTGCTCGGGCGCGCCGTGGCCGCGGCCGGCGGCTTCTGCGGCCAATTTGAAAAAAAAAAGCTTTCAGGGTGAGCTGTTGGCGCGCCGGCTCGGCGGCGCTACTGCGACAAAGACAGAGCGACGCCGACCGGTGCGCTTGGTCTCTCTGTCTCCGTCGCGCCCGTGAGGGACGCCTGAGTGCGAGGGAGACAGCAGCACTGTTCGCAATGCAGCAGAGTGATTCGTGGAGGCACGATGATGTCATTACGGCGGGCTAGCGGGCCGACACTGGAAGGACTAAAGCGCTGGAAGCGGGGCCGACACTGGATGGACTAAAGCGCTGGAAGCAGGGCCGACACTGTTTGAATTGGCGGGCTGGAGGGCAGACAGGGGTGCGGGAAAAGGGAAATGAGTAAACAGTGATGGGGGGCGTGGGGGCGAACGCAGATGTCGCGTGCAGCTCCCCGTCATCAGAGACAATTTCGTTTGTTCTTGCGTCGACGACGTCGGGGAGTGAGTTCGCGTTGCATATCGGACTCCTCGTCGGCGCGTCATGCTCCTTCCCGAACGCCTGCTTGGCGCCATCCGCCGGCTTCCTGAATTTCTAACTGGCTTTAGCTCGGCCGGGGTATAGGGCAGGTCGCCGACCCGGTAGTGTCCTCTAGGACTCGGGGCGCGGCGGGCGCGGCGGGCGCGGCGCGCTGTCCTAGGGTTCGCGCTGCTTCGGGCTGCGGGGGCGGCGGAGTGTGTGGGGAAGGGGCGAGGCACGGCAGCAGGCAGCCAACAGAGGCCTTGCGCATCCCATCCCGCGTGCCCCAGTTGGCTCGCGCCCCAGCCTAGACGACGCGCTGCCACCCTCCCCCACCCTCCCGCACCGCGGGCGCCCTTTAACGAGGGGCAGCGCCGTCCATGTCACCTCCCCGTCGACGAGGCGCGCCGGGCCTGCACTTCGCTTTTCCCCGGTAAACGCTAAGTCGTCGAGGGGAAACGCTTTGCGGTCGGCCAGCAGCACGTGCACGGCGACGGCGCGGCCGGGCGGCGACACCGCTCGCTTCGTGCCCGTCGCGGCCCGCGACACCAGGTACACGGCGACACCTGTTTCTCTGTGACCCTTCACCGGTCGTGCAGGTGCGCCGCGCCACCCCGGCGGAGGCCATGTACCGCCAGTGCTTGGCCGTCACGTGCCAAAACAAAGAGACTCGGCGGACTGGAGTCGAACCGCGCGGAGCGGAATAACCATGTTGTCGGCTTGGCGCGAGGGGTGCACCACTCTGGTTATCCTGTGTACACTTCGTCCAGTAATCATCGGTAATCACATGCCAAAACTGGATATTTTCGCTGTTTTTACCGGCTTTTGGCGGTTCTCCTTACGATAATGGGCAAAAAATGCTTCCTAAGTAACCAAATTAATAGAGTTTTTTGAGATTTTTTCGTGGGAAATCACTGGTAATCGGTAATCCTGTGTACACTCCTGAGCTGAGTGGTGGACCCCTCGGCTTGGCGCTGGGTCGAGCTCGTTGGTGCAGTCCAATGGGCCGTGCCGAGCCCCGCCTTGCCGTGCCGCGCCGTCGCGCCGCATCCGCTGCGTTTCCCCCATTTCAAACCAACCGCGCCTGCACGCTGTCACGGAGACAGAGACGCATCGCATCGGGGCAACACACGGACGCGCGCACACGCACACACACACACACACACACACGCACACACACACACACACACACACACACACACACAGATACACTCGGAGAGCCAGATAGACAGGAACACGCCACGAGTCCTAGAGTAGCAGCCCTCTGGTTAGGCCCTGGCCCTATGAGTACGGCTTCTGTCAGCTTGTGTTGCCGTGCTCTATCGACCGTTTCGTTGTGCGAGGGCTTAGCAGTGACGACCGGTGGGTGAGGTAGAGAAAGATGGTGAGCGTGGCCGGGAGATGGTGAACGAAGTGAAGGCATACTCAGAAAGGTAAAGAGGGGCGAGCGAGGATCTGTGTAGTGTGTAGCGAATGAGTAAACAGTCCAGGGGATGGTGAGCGCGAGGCGCGAGGCCCCCGGGGGGGTCCACTAACACACAGGGGGCTGTCCTCCGCGGGACGGGGCCACGCACCACTGGCCCCGCGACGCACCAGGCCACGGGGGATTAGGGTCAGGCCTAGGCCGTCGTGCTGGCCGTCCCACGTTTGTCAGAAGACCGTTGAGGCGGCCAAAATTCTAGACGTGTTTTGAGCTCCAGAGTCGCTTAATGGGACTCGAATCGAACGTTTGACACCGCAAATGGATTGCTCTCCAAACGAGGAATCCATTGGTGGGGTCACTCGTTCGATTCGAGTCCCATTTAGCAACTCTGGAGCTCAAAACGCGTCTAGGATTTTGGCCGCCTCAACGGTCTTCTGACCCACTGTGCGTCAGCGCGCCCTCCGTCCGTCGTCGGAGCGCCGCACCGGAGCGGCATAGGCAACCCGAACGCAGGCGTGCATCCGGGCGTGCCTGCCTCCCAGGCGGCTCGAGCCAGGACAGCTGTGTCGCGCGCTGCGGGGCTCGTTTGCACCGCGACGTAGGGGCGGGTCGCGCCTCAAGGTCGGCCCGGGAACGCCATTGTGTGCGACGTGCTTGACTACCCGGCGGCGGCATGCGTCGTCGGCTACCCGAGCCGGCCGCCGCCACCGCCCGCCACAGACACTATTCGGCGGGTAGGCACGGCGCGGTCGTTTGGTTTGACCGCAGACAAGAGGTGTTTAGCCCGACCGCCCCGCCCCGCCTCGCCTCGCCCCGCCCCGCCACGCCCCGCCGCCGCCGTCTCGTAATCAGCTTTCTTTGTATCGGCCCGCCCCTAGGCCGTGCTAGGGGCCCGGGCCGCCCGAGGATGTGCGGACCGTGCAGCTTCCACTTTCACTGCGGTGGCCGTGGAGCATTTCGTTTGCGCGGGAGTGGAGCGGCCCGACCCGTCCCACTCACACTCACTCACACGCACACACACACCTGCAAGCACTGCTCCTTTGTGCCCCGGGCCTGCCGCCTCAAACGGGAACGGAGCGGCGAAGCGGCGAAGAGTGGAGAATGAGCGAAGGCCGCGTGCATTTTGCACAACGGCCAGCGCCAGCCAGCCGGCCGGGTTGGGCCGCGCTCAAGGAAGAGCGGACAACCCCTGTATTCACGAGCTGCTACTCTCTCCCTCTCTCACACACACACATGCTTCGGGCACACGGAAACTCTCTCACACCTGCGCGGGGACAGGGGCTGTTGATGTCAGTGTGTCAATGCCGGTGGCGGCCTGGCGCGGCGCTGTCCGAGTCACCTCACCTGTCTCGCTGCTGCCCGCTTCCCTCGGGACGTTGGACGTTCGCACGCCAATCAGGTGAGGGTCGTGGCTCAGTATTAATACGGCAGGAGAGCAGGCTGGTTGGCTGGCTGGCTGACTGGCTGGCTGACCGGCTTCGCCATTGTGCTGCCTGACGGCCGCTGAACACTGCCCTCGGCGACGGCTCGGTGTTTCTAGTGCCGATCAAGCTCGGCAGGTTCCCGAAGTACACGCGCTTGCATGTTCAAGATGATCTCCCCATGATTACTCCACGGTCGGACGATTCATCGCCTCTGAGTTAATTCGCGCGCGCGCGCGCGCGTGTGTGTGTGTGTGTGTTTGAGTGAGTGTCTGTGCGGTTCCACCTGAGGTGCCGCGATGCGTCGCTGTATGCATAGCAAGCGTTTTGACTTTCTCCGCAAACGAAGAAGAAGAAGAAGAAGAAGAAGAAGCCGCGGCAGCGGCGTATGGACCGCCTGCACCTCGGAGGCCCGCGGATGAGAAATTCGTCAATACCGCCAGTGAGGAAAGTGACAGCCGTTGAGTCAGCGTGCGTGCCGGCCGGGCCGGGCCGGGCCGCTATGCAATGCGGTTGAATGGCAAGTCGAAACTAACCGATAAGCGGCCGTTTCATAAAGGGCCCAGCGAGCGGCGGGGTTGCCGTCGTCGTGGCCGCGTGGCCGCCAATTACGCGTGTCGCCGAGTCGTCCCGGGACTATTCCCCCGACCCGCGCAAGGAGGACGACGGACGTCTCCATTGTCGTTGCGGTAGGGACGCGTTTCGGCGAGGACCGCGGCGAGGACCGCGGCGAGGACCGCGGCGAGGACCGCGGCGAGGACCGCGGCGAGGACCGCGGCGAGGACCGCGGCGAGGACCGCGGCGAGGACCGCGGCGAGGACCGCGGCGAGGACCGCGGCGAGGACCGCGGCGAGGACCGCGGCGAGGACCGCGGCGAGGACCGCGGCGAGGACCGCGGCGAGGACCGCGGCGAGGACCGCGGCGAGGACCGCGGCGAGGACCGCGGCGAGGACCGCGGCGAGGACCACGGCGAGGACCGCGGCGAGGACCGCGGCGAGGACCGCGGCGAGGACCGCGGCGAGGACCGCGGCGAGGACCGCGGCGAGGACCGCGGCGAGGACCGCGGCGAGGACCGCGGCGAGGACCGCGGCGAGGACCGCGGCGAGGACCGCGGCGAGGACCGCGGCGAGGACCGCGGCGAGGACCGCGGCGAGGACCGCGGCGAGGACCGCGGCGAGGACCGCGGCGGGGCGCTCGCTGCTCCGCGGGGCACCGGGCCGTCGTGCGCCATCACACAGTGGGTCAGAAGACCGTTGAGGCGGCGGCCAAAATTCTAGACGATTTTTTCAGCTCAAGAGTCGCTAAATGTGACTCGAATCGGACCCCACATCGAACCCCACAAATGGATTCCTCGTTTTGAGAGCTATCCATTGGTGGGGTCACACGTTCGATTCGAGTCCCATTTAGCGACTCTGGAGCTCAAAACGCGTCTAAAGTTTTGGCCGCTTCAACGGTCTTCTGACCCTCTGTGCGTCAGCATCCCGGCGGCGGTCCTTTCACGACGGCGGCGGGCTCCTCCTCCTCCCACACACGGCGGCAGCGCGCTTACAGGTGGAGAGAAACTTATACACAATGCGCCCGGCCCGCCGGGCCTGCCAGGCTGCTGTGCTGCGCCCGGCTGCGCCCTCATGGCCCCGCGCACTGCCGTACTGCACGCTGCACGTTTCCGCCGCTGACACTTCCGCTCTCGTTCCCCCTCCCCTCCCCCCGAAAACGCTTTTACCTGTAGAATGTGCAAGGCGGTAATGGATAGCGATTACGGCGCGCGGCGGGACGAAAAATCGTGACGGCCATCCAGCACCACCGCCGCGGACCGCGAAAAATAACCCACCCCAAGGGGGGCCTGCTGCTGGTGGCCGCTGAGCCCTGCTAGGGTCCCTCAGTCCCTCAGCGGCGCGGCACACGAATTTCTCATAGCACGTTCCGCCGCGAGGGAAGGTGTAGGGAGGCGGCAAGGCCTTCTTCCTGGCTGGCCGGGGTCACGAACCGCGCGGTGGCGGCGTGTTGGCGCGGCATGCAGCCGCGACGTGCATGTGCATCGCATCGCCAGTTTGTAAACAAACACTTTCCGCGTGGCAGCCGGCAGCCCAAACACTGCTGGACACGCAACACACGGCGTCGTTACACGCCGCAACGCGTTGCGGACGTTATTGCAACGCGCGGATCGATGTGGACGTGCGCGGCCAGGCGGCGTGCTGGCGGCGGCGTGCTGGCGGCGGCGTGCTGGTGGCAGCGCGATGAGGTCATCGCCTGGGCGAGGCTGCATCCCCAAAGCATTGTGGTCACGGTTTGCATCACCACCCCGGAGAGGAGGCGCCGCGTTGCCATTGGCCACAGCCACGGCCGCGACGTGGCAGCCGGTGTATCTGGGCTACGTACTCGCGGCATTCGGGGGCGGGCGGTGCGGGGCGGGGCGGCCGCGGGGCCGGCATACCGCTGGCTAGCCGATGGCCGCCGCCGCCCCGCCGGGGGCAGCGGAGCCCTGGCGGTGCCGCGAGAACGGCGGGCTAATTTTAAAACGGGGCGGGGGACGGCGCTGGGGCCACATCGGCCATATCGTCTGACACGCACCTCCCCGCCGCACCCGCAGCGCGCAAGCCCTCGCCGACGGCCGCGCGCCGGACGCCAATTTCCTGCAAGACACCCCCGCCGCGGCGCGCTGTGCCGCTGTCGTGGAAGACGTGTGTTGGGGACGGAATGGGAACCGGCGGCGGCGGTGGCGGCGCTGGTGCCTGCTGCACGGCGCACGGCCTCGGTGAAGTGAAGCGTTCTCCCAGCCTGCTCGGCGCCCGGCCCACCGCCTCTCGCGCCCTGCAGGCGATACCGTCTCGAAGCCAACTTCCGTCTCGTTAGTGACAATTTGTCTCCAGGATGAGGATGAGGATGGCCCGGCCGCCGTAAATCTGTTTGTCGGTCTCTGTCACCCCTCGGCGCTGCCTGCTGCCTGCTCATCACGCGACGGAGAACAAGAGGCGCTATTTTTAGGCGCGATGCGCGATCGTCGGCAAGACTTTTGTCCACCTCGATCGGCGCGCCCTTTCCCTCTCCCGGCCAGTTTCCGGCCGGTGACGCGACGCAGCCCGTCCGCACAGTGGGTCAGAAGATCGTTGAGGCGGCCGCGTTTTGAGCCCCAGAGTCGCTAAATGGGACTCGAATCGAACGTGTGACCCCACCAATGTATTGCTCTCCGAACGAGGAATCCATTGATGGGGTCACACGTTCGATTCGAGTCCCACTTTACGACTTTGGACCTCGAAACGCGTCTCGAATTTAGGCCGCCTCAACGGTCCTCTGACCCACTGTGGTCCGACGCGCCAAGGCACACCGCGGCGTTGTTCGCGGCCCGTCTGCCGTCTGCCCACGCGCCGCGATGGCCGTATTCTAATGTGGCTCGTATTAATGTTGGTCGGCCCGGGAGTCTCTCTAGTCTCTCTAGCCTCTCGTCGGGCGAGCACAGTGGGTCAGAAGACTCTGTAGCTCAAAACGCGTCTAGAATTTCTGCCGCCGGCGCCGCCGGTCTTCTGGCCCACTGTGGCGAGGCGGCACCGGCACCGCCTCTACTCTCGCGGGACACGCCCGATGCCCAAATGTCGCGAGGGCCATGCCGGTGGCGAGGCGCGGCGCGGCGCCGTGGCGCCTTGGCATTTGCAGCGCGGAAGGCCGCCTCGTCGGAGTCCGTCTCCGACACCGGCGGGCGTGCGAGAGAGACAGACGTTCGTCCTGCAGCGTGTTGTGCTCGCCTAGCTCCTCCGTGCACTCCGTGCTGGCCGCGTTGGACGGGCCCCAGAAAGCGGCGCGGTCGGGGTCGCCCAGCGCACCGGGAAGTTGTGGCTGTGACGCACTGAGCCCGTGACGCGACGCGCCGTGGCGGCGGGTCACGGTGCAGCTGCGCGCTGCGCCGCCGAGCCTGACGACGGCGACGTGCATGGCGTGCAGCGTGCACTGCACCGGCGCGGTGAGATGGACGCGGCGCCCTGTGGCGGCGTCACGCCGCGCCGTCCCAGTTCTCCAGGACCAAAGCCTCCTGGAAGGCACCGCCGTCGCCGCCGGCCGGCCGGGGCCGGCCGGCGTCGTCAGGAAAGTTTGCCCAAGGGGGGCCATAGCGGGGCACAACAATGGCGCCGCCGGCCCGCCCCTGCCGCCGCATCCTGAGGGCCCAGCCTGCCCGAGGTTGTCGATGGCTCTTAAATATTATCTCCTTTCCGTCCTCGCAATAAATGCCACAGTTTTATGGCGAGCGGGCCAGGGCCAGCTCATGTCGCCTATTTTTGAAACGGCCGGCGGGCGGTGCGGCGTGCAGAGGAGTTGTTGTGGGTGGGGAGGACAACGTCAGAGGCGCGGGGAGGACGAAGGAGAGGAGGAAGAAAAGAAAACAAAGGAGGAGAAGGGGAGAGAGGGAGCCGCCACTGCTTTGCGGGGCTTGCCGGTGAAACGTGCCGTCTTGAATAATTGCCAGAATGATGTACGAAGACGGAGTGCTTTCTGATGCGCACTGATGCTCGTCCTGCTTCGTGCACTTCGTGTAGGGCAGGGTCGCACGCAAAACCGCACGCAAGTCGGCCAAGGAAGTAAACAAGACAGAGGCCTAGGCTGCTCGTTTCTTGTTTGTTTGTTTTTTGTTCTTTTTTTCGCGAGTCACGTGTCGTGGCGCAGCAGTGCGTGTGAGTGCTGTCGGGTGACGCATCCCGCTGCGTCCCCGACCTTGCAGATGCAAATGCAAAGCAGTTGCGGCGGTTAGGTTGGCGCACTCTCCAGCTCCATCAGCGTCACTGGTCGCCGATGTCGGCGGGCCTCGCTGCCGTTCGGCCCGGGGAGGACGACGAGGACGTGCAGAATGCCACCCCTGGCGCCACGCCACGCCACGCCACGCCACCGACTTGCGCGTCGCCCCGGCCTCCTTGGCGACGGTCATTCCCCCTGACGTGCTATTTTCGTGAGCGCCGTGGACTGAGTCCAGCCGTTGGAATCCCGAACGGCCAGAGGTTGGGGCAGGCAGTGCACCACCGAAGAGGCGAGGCAGCAGGGGGCCTTCACAGGTGCAAGAGCGGGGGATGGTGCTACCCCCGTGACCCCAGACACCCCATTGTTTGTCCCGCTTGTTCGCTGGCGGTCATGTTGGCGTTGGCCTGGGCCGCGGCCTCCTTTCGCTGACGACGGAGCACAGCCACGGCGCGGCCAAAGGGGTGACCGGTCGCTCCACTTCGGCGGCGTCCTCCCCTCCGTCATGACGACCACCATCTGGCCAGCGATTTGGCCAGCTCCCCATGCGGCCGCCGGAAGTGGGGCTGCGGCAGTACGGAGAGGATGCCGGGGGCTGCGCGGCCCGCGCTCTCATTGACGACATCCTCCCCGTGGACGTGACTGCGGCCGGCACGCCACGCGCTGTCAAGGGTGACGGCGCGACGAAGACCGCGTTGTCGCAAAGAAAGTCGCTGCGTTACTCCCTCCATGCCATAGAGCATGTTCATTGCGGCCCCCGGAGTGCTCGCTATATGCCGCCCGCCCTGCAACGCCCGCTGCACGCATGGCTTGGCGCCTTGCTTCGCCGACGACCGGGCCACTGCCGACATCCACGACCCTGCGTAGCCCTCCAAAAAGCTGTGCGGGACCATCTGTGCTTCTTGCGAGCGATAGCGCAATGGGTAGCGTAGTTGTCTCTTGCCCCGAAGATGCGGGTTCGACTCCCGTATGGGGTAATCACTTTTACAGCTGTTTCGGTTCTCTAAGTTGGTACCTCTGACTTAGGGGCGCTGACGTCAAGATTTGAAGGCCGTGTTTCATAGCAAGGAGGTATCACCCTTTGGTGTCGTCGGTGACACCTGTGCCGCTATTCCTTGCGTCGGTGGTGCTCTCCATTTCCATTACCGCCCAGTCCCTGCCAGGTACACCCGCCAAGTCTCGGGCCCAGCAGAGTGCCGTCGCTTACCGTCGGTGTGAGGGAGGGAGACGGGGAGGACCCCTCCCGGCGTGCTGCTACGGGCGGGCTTTGCTCCGTTGGCCGGCAGTGCCGTGCCCTGGCCAGGCCCTGGCGTGCTGCGTCTCTCTCTCCCTCTGGCGCTGCTGGTTGTGCTGGCTCCCTCACGCTCTCCGCTCTCCGCGCTGGCGCTGCGCCTGGCTGCCGCGCGGCCGCAGCAGCTCGCTCGGGCTGGGCTGGCTGGCTGGCTGGCTGACTGGCTCTGGGGCTCCGTCTGACAGTCTGCAGTCAGCCGGCGGAGCGTTCGCTTGTGTGGGGCGGTGCGCTAGTGTGTTCCCCAGAGACCGGCGCCCCGCCACGCTCCGGCTCGTCCCGGACGTCCCGGACCGCACGCGCGTGTCCGAGAGCCCCGCGGTGGTGTGGTGGCAGTGAGTGCGCGCAGTGCAGTGATCGCTGTGGATGTTGTGCACGTCAAGAAATTTGTGGTGCGTCCTGTGATTTTGGCTCCGGCTGCTCCGCCCTTTGGACTTAAGCGGACGTTTAGGATCTCGTTATTTGTTGTTGCGAGAGGTAAGTTGTTGACCGTGGAGGGTGGGCCTTGGGGACGTCCCCTCCGGACTGGAGTGGCTCGCCCGCCGGCCGTGTTGCACCGCCGTGACGAGCCTCCAAACGACCGTCTGGTCGCAGAGCACTGCTGTATGGAGCACCAAATTATGACGTCATTTTTCACTGTTGCCTCTGCGTGTCACCCTGCTGACGATGCACAGGCTTTAGCTGGCCACATGTTCAGCTACCCTCTCTCTCTTTTCATTTAATTTTTTTCTATTTTTTTTTTGTCTGGTTATTTGTTATTTGTTTTGGCTTTGTAGGAGTACGCTCGGCGGCGGGTGGGTGGGGTGGGTGTGGGTGGGCGGCTTTCCCGTATCAATACGGATGTCTAAGAATACCGCGCGGCATGGCGTTGGCGGTGGTAAGAGGCTTTGCGTTTTTCCGCCCGCCGCCGCGGCGGAGCCCCTAAGTACCCTTTTGAATCCGCCGCGCCGGCAGTACAGCGCCGAGGCAACGCGCAGCGGCGCGCCAACGCAAGGAATGCACCCGGCTTCGCTTTGCTTCGCCCGGGTTTGACGCGTCTCGCGGCGCGGAATCCTCCGGGCGCGCGATTTACGGCAAGTCCTTTTGTTGGCCTCGCAGTCTCGGAAGGAGGAGAAAGAGGTCGGCTCGGCGATATGGCGACGCGTCGGGGAGCACGACGACCCCCGCCGCCGCAAGGCACCGCGGGCGGCCGGCCGGCCGCAGGGTCCGTTCCGTTTCTTCCGAGGCGTGACCGCGCATTGCTCATCACGAAATGAATTGAACCGACCGGCGGCGGCAGCGTCACCACTGTGACTGTCCGCAAGGGTCCCTCGGGCGGCGCATAGTGGGTCAGAAGACCGTAGAGGCGGCTAAAATCCCGGACGCGTTTTGAGCTCCAGAGTCGCTTGATGAGACTCGAATCGAACGTGTGACCCCACCAATGGATTGCTCTCCGAACGAGGAATCCATTGGTGGGGTCACACGTTCATTTTGAGTCACATGTAGCGACTCTAGTGTTCAAAACGCATCTAGAATTTCGGCCGCCTCAACGGTCTTCTGGCCCACTGTGGGGCGACGGGGCGCGGCGCTGTAGTGCTCGGCGGGTGTCAAATTTCGGCTGCATACCTCACCTCGCCGCGGCTCGCCAACACTGCCGCTATAAAGCACACCTGAGGTGCGACGCGGCGGCCGCGGGCAGGTGCACTGTTAGGGCCGGGCCGCCATTGTCTCGCTGCGGGGTATCGGGTGGCCCGCCTCGTCCGCCCCGCACTGCACAGTGTAGTGTGTCTCTTTTTAAAATCCACGAAAAAAAAATTGAAAATACGGACGCACCTTCCTTTTGTCGCTGGGGCAGCTTATCCGCCGCGCCCGTCTGCTGAGCGGGCCGAAGGGACTTCCCCCTCCCGTGGTGGCCGTGGCCGGCCGGGCGTCGGGACGCGCGCTTCGCTTTTTCGACGCCGTGGCTTTCCACATTACGAGCGCCGTCATCAGATATCGGCGGACAAGGCGTCGGCGCACAGTGGGTCAGAAGACCGTTGAGGCGGCCAAAATTGTGGACGCGTTTTGAGCTCCAGAGTCGCTAAATGGGACTCGAATCGAACGTGTGACCCTACCAATGGATTCCTCGTTCGAAGAGCAATCCATTGGTGGGGTCACACGTTCATGTTGAGTCCCATTTAGCGACTCTGGAGCTCAAAACGCGTCTAGAATTTTGGCCGCCTCAACGGTCTTCTGACCCACTGTGCGGCGTATGCTGCGCGGCGTGCTGCGTGCGCGCGCGCTGATTGGCGTGAGGGAAGCTCCACGTCAGAGCAAATGATTTGTGTTGTCGTGCCCCGCGCCCCGCGGCCGCGGCCACTGGAGCGGCCAGCAGCAGCGCTGGAGGAGGCGAAGCAGGGCCTGAAGGAATGCCCGGCCCGACGAGGACCTGCAAGGGGTGAGCGGGGTCGGGGAATCGCCCGCTCCTTTTTTTGCTCACTCACCGAGGAGAAGTCTCGCGGCCCCGGGCGGGCCCGCTGCCCTTGGCGGCGCCGGATGCCCTGGGAGTCACGCGCGTCCCGGCCGGCGAGGCGGAGGAGGGCGCACAGTGGGTCAGAAGACCGTTGAGGCGGCCAAAATTCTAGACGCGGTTTGAGCTCCAGAGTTGCTCAGTGGGACTAGAATCGAACGTGTGATCCCACCGATGGATTCCTCGTTTGTGAGCAAACCATTGGCGGGGTCACACGCGTTCATTTTGAGTCCTATTAAGCGACTCTGGAGCTCAAAACGCGTCTAGAATTTTGGCCGCCTCAACGGTCTTCTGACCGACTGTGGGCTGTGCCGGCCGTGTTTCTGGAGCGCGTGCGCCGGCCTGCGCCCTGCGAATCGAGTCACGTAGTTTGGGCTTTAATGTCGGTCCGAATGGGATGCCGATGTCCGGGCCGGGCGCTGCCGGCATGCATCCTGGCCGCCAGCCCGGCGGCGGCACTGCCAGCTGCCAGCGGCCAGCGCGCGGCGGGGCTTTGACCGCGCGGGGCCGATGGGAACGCGGCGCGCATGCAGCACAGCAGCACAGCAGCGCACTCGACCTCGCGGACTGTGGACCACAGTGACGGACTCGTCTAGCGGTCTGGCGCGGCTTCCTTTCGTCTCCGTTCGAATACCGGCCGCGGGGCTTGCAACATGTTGCCGGCTGCAGGGCGGTGCGGCAGTGACGCGCCCACCGCGCCCCGGGCCTAGGCCGCCGCCCCGTCGACCGCGCTGCAATTGCACTGTGCACCACTGTACGGCCGCTAATAACGCACTCTACCGTAGGGCCATGCATGGTGATGAGGACGCGCCGTTACTGGCCGGGGGTAGTGTCCGCCCCGCCCCGTCCGACCTGCTCCGCTCGCTCGCCCCGTTCGAATCGCTGCCGCGGCGCGTTCATCGCGGTCTTCACCGTCTTCACTGCCGGTGCTCCTCGCGGTCTTCACCATCTTCACCGTCTTCACTGCCGGTGCTCCTCGCGGTCTTCACCATCTTCACCGTCTTCACTGCCGGTGCTCCTCGCGGTCTTCACCGTCTTCACCGTCTTCACTGCCGGTGCTCCTCGCGGTCTTCACCATCTTCACCGTCTTCACTGCCGGTGCTCCTCGCGGTCTTCACCATCTTCACCGTCTTCACTGCCGGTGCTCCCACGCGGCCCGGGCTCACGTTTTTTGTGGGCGCCCATCTCTCCGGCTCGCTCGCTGCAACGCCCCATGAGTGCGAGAGAGACAGAGAGACCTGCCGCTCGGAAGCAGCCCGTTGCTCTCCCATGGCAGACGCCGGGCCGAGGCCCGCCGCGCCAATTATTCGCCAATCCGCGACTCTAATAAGGAGAGGCCGTGACGGCGGCGAGGTGGTGGCTGAGCACATGTCCATATCCTTGTAGTGTAGAGGCCACGGGCGCGCCGCCGGGCCACAGGCTGTTGCGCAGCAGGCTGAGCAGTGCGTCTCCGCTGTCTCTCTCGCACCCGCCCGGCTCGGTGGCGGCGCGCGGCGCCATCTGGTGGTGCAGTGCGGACGATGCCGTCCGCGGCGGCGCGGCCTTCCCTCCACCTGCTCTGCTCGCGGCGGTCGCCGGCCCGCTTGCTTCCTTCCGCGACATGCGCTGCAGGGCGTCCTTGTCGACCGGGCCTTGCAGTGCCTTGTGGCGGCAGCCCTTGCGGCAGCCCTTGCGGCAGCCCTTGCGGCAGCCCTTGCGGCAGCCAGGCTGCGGTGCCGGCTGGCTGTCCGTCGACCCGTCCCGGGCCCGGCCCAGCGATTAGTAAGTGTCTTATTGCTTATGGAGAAAGCGTGGCTCTTCTGTGGCACCGCAGCTGCCGCCACCTTGATGTGTGTGTGTGTGTGTGTGTGTGTGTGTGTGTGTGTGTGTGTGTGTGTGTGCACTCGTCGATGCGACTGACTCCCTGAGTGTGCCTCGCGATTTAATCGCTTGATGGCTCATCTTTGATGGCGGCTTGATGGCTGCAACAGACGACGTGGGGTCCGGGGTGTGGGGGGGGGGGAGGACCTTGCGAGGAATGAGATGATTGTCGGTATGAGAAACTAATGCTGCCGCTAATCACGCGTGTGGTGGCGGCCCTCCCCGAGTTGTGGCGCGGCGTGGCGCGGCGTCTTTTGTTGGCTGACGCGATAATTATGACTTTTACGCGGTGCGGCCGGCCCGTTGCACGGGGGAATGTTTTTGTAATGAATGCCCTCGGTGCGGTGCGCCGGTCGCGGTGCGCTGCCGGTGCTCCGTGCCCCGATGCCCCGTCTCCCTCGCACTCGCTGGCGCGGCGCCGAGAGGCGAGAGAGACGGAGTGCTGTTCGGAATGGGACTGCTGGCTGCTTGTCGCCGCTACGGGACTGTATTGTTTCGCCCGGCCACGCCGCGTTCGGTACGGTCTTGGTCGGTATCGAATAGGAAAGCTGATGATCCCGAAGTGAAAGGTGTAAGCAGCACCGCTGGGAATGTCGGGCTGGCCCTGTAGGCCCCCTAGGCCGGCCGGCCGGCCGCCGCGTCACGCCCTCGGCAGCCCACCGACTCCGCTTTGTCCTGTGGGCCGATTGCGCGCGCAGCGTTCCGTCTCTCTCTCTCTCTCTCTCTCTCTCTCTCTCTCTCTCTCTCTGTCTCTCTCTGTTAACCCTGCGGGACGCCCAGGGAGAGCGAGAGAGACCGCGATGTGCAGTGCGCAACCGCTATCCTGACCGCGGTTTTGACAAGGCGGCGCCCCGCATGCCCCGCATGGCAGCGGGGCGGGGCCGAATAGTGCTTTCGTCGCTTTCGCACTCTGTCTCTCTCGCACTTATGCTGCCTTCTGTATACGAGCGCGAGAGAGACAAACCGCACACCTGTCGCGGCGGCCTGGAAAGTGGACACGGCGGCGGCCTCACATCCATCCTCCATTATTTAATATGGCGTCGTCGTCCGGGGCGGAAAAACGCGTCGAAAGTTAATCCGTTTGGCGTTTCGGAGTCGCCGCGTCTCGCCGGCCGTGTGCAGGCTGCGATGGGCACTCTAATGGCCGCGTGGTTTCTCCACCACACTTGTGGGTGATGGCCTGGCGCCGCGCTTACCCTGCCAAATTACAGGCATTTTGGCCGCGATGAAAGTGTGTGGCTTTGTGGAGCGCGAGGCAGGCGGAGGACGAGGACCTGGCCGTCGCGGTGGTGGCGGCGGTGCAGGGCACGATGAGGACCGCGTCGTGGCTTGACGGCGACCTCCTCTTCGGCGGTGCGGGAACGAGGGACTTCCCCGACGTGGTGGTCGGTGTCGTGGTGCCGGACAGCTAGAAGGACTGCCCCACCGTGGTGACCTCCCCGGCATGGTCGTTGAGGTGGCGGCGGCGCAAGGGAAGTCCCTGCGAGAGCGCGCGGTGCGGCACGCGAGCGAGCAGGAGAGGAGCATCCATCTATCCATCCACCTCGCTCAGTTGGTCTGCTGACGCTGGTCTGCTTTCTTCTGCTTGCCGATTCCACGCAAAGTGCATAAGTGTGTATGTGTGTGTGTGTAAGAGTGGTCCGGGCGGTCCGGCCCGTTTTGGTGTTCGGGCTGGGACTCTGGACCGCCTCGGTGCCGGCCGATGGCAATGGCGCGGCCGGCGGCTTCCGCGGACGTCGAGGACGCCCCACAGTGGGTCAGTCAGAAGATCGTTGAGGCGGCCAAAATACTAGACGCGTTTTGAGCTTTAGAGTCGCTAAATGGGACTCAACATGAACGTGTGATCCCACCAATGGATTCCTCGTTTGTTGATCCACTGGTGGGGTCACACGTTCGATTCGAGCCCCATTAAGCGACTCTGGAGCTGAAAACACGTCTAGAAATTTGGCCGCCTCGACGGTCTTCTGACCCACTGTGCGGTGCGCGGTTGAGGTGTGGTGGTGTGGTCCGTCGTCCTTCCCCTTCCCGCGGCCTGCGCGGCCTGGCGTGAAGCTTGTAGGGAATAATGTGTTTTCGGGGGGCTTCTTTCTTTCTCTCGGCTTTTCCTCTACCAGCCATAGCCGCCCGCGCGCCACGAACCATAACCGCCGAGGTGAAAAAGTGAATCTGGTTATATCACGTGCTCGGAAAAGTTAATAAGGCTAGGAGCCCCACAAGGCGCGGCGGTGCGGCGGGCGTTGAAAGCAATGCTGTTTGTTTCGATTCCGTTGTTATGGTGGCTTTCGTTCGAAATGCTGGTGGCTCTGGCCGTGTGGGACCGCTGTGCGCTTTCCGAAAGTCGTTCTATGAAGTTCATTTGTGTTCACTTGCAGAGCCATAATACAAACGCTATTCCCACGCACCTTTTTATATGGCTTTACGCTGTAAAATGGTTAACGCTCACGGTACACGGCGACGATGCGGCACACTGCGATGGGTGGCGGTGGTTGCAGACGCGCCCTGACGGCACGGCCTTGTCTACGATGGACACCCGAAGCAGCCAGCGCCAAGCCCGCGAGGCCGCAATGCATGCTGGTCATTCCCCGGCCGGCGTGCGTAATGACTGGCGAGCTGCACCAGCCAGTCCTCACCGCCCCGCCCTAATTATGACCGCCTCTTTTCACAATTGACAATAGCTGGCGGCGGAATTTCGCGGTTACGCTCAGGGAAATAAAAACAATGCGCATCTCTAACCGGACCGGGCCGGGCCGGGCTGCTTGTAGATATTGATGCTGAAGCAGAGCGTGTCCGCCCCGCCCCGCCCCGCCCCGCCCCGCCCCGCCCCGCCCCGCCCGCACCCCCGCGGTGAAAGTCCCGCCGAAAAGGGAAACGGCGCACTGCAGCGCTTATCGCCGCATGTGGGAATAATGCGCGATTTGGCTGCACTGCGGCCTGGTGCTGGTCGGGACGGCGGCGGCGGCGGCGGCGGCGGCGCCCGGCCGAGTGGCGTCACGACCGCGTCATGCCTCCCAATATGGCGCGGGCCGCGGCGCCGTCGACGGGCAAGGTCTGGAGCAGCAAGCCATCCGCGGGGCCCACGTACGCCTTGACCGAGGTCGGGTCACGCAGCCACGCAGCCCGACTTGAAGAGCGCCGTCATGGTCGCGGAGCGGCACCGCCGGGCACCGCCACGAGGCAGCGGCCGCCGGCCCACTGTGTCGGCCGGCAGCCCGCCCGCCCTTCGTCGCCCCAGATGGTATTGGTATTCACGGCCCGCTGACCCCGGCCCGCCCCGGCCCGCCCCGGCCCGCCCAACCCTCGCCGCCATCTCAGCCCGCCTGTCTACCCGCGCTAACCTTTGCGGCCTCCGTATATTATTCGGGTCGATGGCGGTTTCGTCTTTGTGTCTCGCGGCGCTCGCCACCTCGTCGAGGGGCTCAGCGTCAAGAGGGCGTCGGCCGACGCCCCGCGCCGCTGTTTTTGTGGAATGGTTGCAGCAGGACACAGGGCGTCCCTGATGAGGGTTCGAGGACCCCTGTCGGGCCGGACGGCCCCAACAGGCTGATTACAAACAGCGCTCTCTCTCTCTCTCTCTCTCTCTCTCTTCTCTCTCTCTCTCTCTCTCTCTCTCTTCTCTCTCTCTCTCTCTCTCCTCTCTCTCTCTCTCTCTCTCTCTCGTCCGCACCGCGCGCACCGCGGCGGCGGCTGTATCGAGTTACGGCCCAGAAGCAGCTCATCCCGAGCGTGATTTGGGCCGCGCGGCTGGTCCTGCCTGCGGGTCCTCTGGGGTCCTTCCTTTGAGCTCGAAAGGGCACGGCGTGGCCCTGGCCGACTCATCCCTTTCGGGGTGCAGCCCGTCGTCGCGGTGGGTCCGACCGCCATCGCGCAGCGCCATGTTTATTTGATCATCCCGGCGGGGCCCGAGCGAATGCCCCGCGAATGCCCCGCAAATGCCCCGCGAATGCCCCGCGACTGGCGTGCGTCTGCGGCCGGAAGCATCCATTCTGGAACCGGTTGCTTCTCCTTCCGCTGCGCCCCTCTTCCGAACGGCTCCGTCCGTGGAGCCCCATTCCATCCCATTGAGACAGTTACTAATGTGTGCGCTGTGTTTTTATTTCTTTTCGTGTTTCCCGTGTACCGTTGGCTTGTTGGGGCCACTGCCGCACCGCACCGAGCCAGGTGGGGGCTTCCTATCAGCGTGTGGACTAGGGCCGAGCTGCTGGCCCGGCCGGCCCAGCGGGAAGTCCACAAGGGCCCTACGAGTCCACTTGGGATCCAACCGGTGCAAGGGCCCCGCGGTCCACATTCACTTACTTTGAAACCGAGTGGCGGCCAGCCTAATTAACAAGCGGCTTCACGCTCGAGTGTGAGAGAGGGAGAGAGGGGCCGCCGGGGGGGCGGGGGGCGGTGAAAGGCGGGCCGTTGCCGTTGGCTTCCCGCGGAGGAGAGGCCCCGGCCCACTGGCCATGCGGCGCTACCCCGCACATCAGAGACTGCCAAAACCGGACCCTGGACGTATACTATCAGTCGCGAAAAAAATGATCCCGGCGGCGATACTCCGTTTCCCAGGTGACTCTCGACAGCTCTCGAGCTCTCGACGCCGGCCGCATGGTGGTCCTCTGCGCACGGGGTATCGTTATCGACGGGGCTCCTTTCTTCGCACTGATGGAAAAACACCGCCGCGTGGGGGTACTGCCCAAGGCCTGCGAGGAAACCTATCTGTCGCCTCGCCATACCGATAGCGGCCTCATTTCCTTTGGGAATGTGGGCGACTATTGCCGCTCCGTCCCACCATGACCCAGTCGATAAGATGAGTGTTGTTGGCGGATGTGGGCGGCCGCCCTGGGGGGGGGGGGGGGAGACGGGTGGACGGACGCAGTGAATCCCAATCCCGATGAGTCACTCTGAAGGCTGATTCCGATCAGAGCTGTTGTCACTCTGCCTCTCTCGCCCTCCTGTCGAGGCGGCGCTCTGAGAGTGCGAGAGAGACAGCGACAAAAGCTCTGGCCGGCATGAGACCGCAGGCGGCGGCCGGCGAGGCGGCAGGCCAAGATGGAGTTATTGGAAGCGATTGATCGTCGGCCGGGGCGAAGGGCCTTGTGATTAGCCCGCCCTTTCTTCGGGCCTGGCCGGCCTGGCTGGCTGGCCACACTCGCTGTGACGTCATGAGTGAAAGTGGCAGTGGCCGCCGCGCCCTCCAAAAGGCCGTCAGGCGTATGGCCGCGCGGACCAATCGGAGGGCTCGCTTTGAGACTCCCGCCGAAGCGGGCGGATGCGATTGGCTGACGCCGCCGCACAGTGGGTCAGAAGACGGCACACGCGGCCAAAATTCTAGACGCGTTTTGAGCTGAGTCGCTACATGGGACTCGACCCGAACGTGTGACCCTACCAATGGATTGCTCTCCGAACGAGGAGTCCATCGGTGGGGTCACACGTTCGATTCGAGTCCCATATAGTGACTCTGGAGCTCTGAACGAGTTTTGGCCGCCCCGACGGTCTTCTGTCCCACTGTGCGGCGGGTTTGTTCTCGTGCAGTGTACTCCCGCGGCCGGATGCCTGTTGGATGCGACCCCGCGATGGGGCCGTTTCCACGTCGGCGGCGGCGCCATCCCCGCGGCGGTGGAGGAGGCCCTACCACTCGTCGACCTGCTCCCGCGCGCGTTGTGGGCGTCTTGACGGGCGTCGTGACGAGGCGGACGGCGTCGGGACGGCGTCGGGACGGCGTCGTTTGGGTGCCATCGGGAGGCGTCGCGGCGCGGTGCGGCGATGGACTAGGACAAGCTTCGGGTGAACAACCTCGCGGCGCGGCCATTAAGAACCAAACTGGCTTTCAAAACAGTAAATAAAGAGTGACAACTTTATGCTGCGGTGTGGCGGCAGTGTCGCCAGGGAGGGAAATAGTTGGACATAAACAGTCCGAGGGGATTAATGCGGGATTCTCTTTTTATGATTTTTTATTTTATTTTATTTTATTTTTTTCGTCGATGGGACGGGTAGAGGCTGAGCGGATTCGCGCAGGACATTCAACTGGGCAAGTCGGGCAGTCCTTCCCACCCCGTCCCGTCCGGCCTAGCTGTCCCGAGGCGTCGGGCCGGCGGCGGACGCGCGGACGGCCCCCTGATTCATCACCATAACTCACACGCTTTCACGGCCACGCCGTCCCCCCGCCCCCCGTGTGTGGAAAAGAAATGAGCCGCATAAAACGAGAGAGATACTGCTGCTACCTCGCACTCCGCGTCATTAGTGCTTCGGTCGGATTGTTGTTGCTTTGGCGGTCGGAGTGCTGGGCGGCGCGCTGCGTGTTGCGCCCGTCCGCAGCCCCGCGGCCCCGCGGCCCAGCCCGGCTCGGTTCGAGAGGTCGCCGACCTGTTTGACAAATTGCCATTTCCTGCGCTGCACAGCGGCGGTCCAGTCGCTTTTCTGCGCGGCCCCGCGGCGTCGTCGCGGGAAGCAGGCAAATTCGCTGCGTCTGCGGTTCCGTTCGGCCTTCCGGCTGGGCTGCCTCTTTTTTGCGCGGGCTGCTCATTACTGTGGCTCCGCCTGCCGGCTGCGCTTCTTGCTTGTTGTCACGGCGGTGCGCGTCCGCCGCGCGCGCGGGCCTCCGTCACGCCCGCCCGCACGCACGCACGCGCGCGCGCGGCCGCGACGTCGTTGGCTCCGTCGTTGTGCACGCGGATGCGTTTAGGTCGCTGGGCGGCGCGGGCGGCGCGGTGGGTGTCCGTCCCGTCATACGCGGCCGACGCTGCAGTCCCAGAACGAACACTGCATGCAGGGCGATGCCGCGCGGTGTCGCAACGGGCCGGACTGCACAGTGGGCTGCACCAGCTCGGCGAGGGTGGCTGACCGGCCGCGCCGCCGTCCCGGTTGGGCTTTCCGCTCTCACTTTGTCCGTGCCCCTCGCCCCCGCGTTCAGGTCGTACGTACCGCGGTACCGCGGCGGACGACGGGGCAGCCCCGCGCGCTGGCCGCCGGGGATTATAATAAAGTTGATGATGTTCGGGGCGCGACCGGCGTGAGTCAGGCGCGGCCGGCAGCGGGGACGATTCGGACGATTCCCTCTCGCACGCGGGCGCTGCTGGTCTCGAGGGGTGCGAGAGAGACGGGGCGCCTGTTCGGACGCAGCCCGAGGGCCACGGCACCGGCAGGGTGGTGCGCAGCGGGCAGCGCGCCGCGACTAAAAATACTTGGGCCGCCGTGACGGCGGCGTGCCGTGCGCCCCACGCCTCAGGAATGCTCAGCGGCGTGCAAAACAAGAGCAAGCAGCCGCCGCCGGCCTGGCACGCTGTGCTGGCTGGCACTCTGGCACCGGGTACCACGCGGACCGAAAGGGGGCAAGGCTGGAATTGGAACGGATTGAAGTAATTTCAGTTGCCCGCAGTGGGTGGGTGGGGGGGGGGGAAATGTGGATTGATTCTGCATCCACGCGACAGACACCAGTCCACTGTGGCAACGCTGGGTGCCGGGTCACCTGACCTGAGACTTATTATGTACCATTTGGCGGGGCTCCAACCAACGCCGGGGAGAATTTGACGGAATGCGGGCCGAAAGGGGGGGGGGTGCGGTGTCGTGGGAGGGGCCGACAGGGAGGCAGGGTCGTGGCGCGGCGATCGGTTTTCATCGGGGATAAGAGTGTGGAAATAGCGTTCTGGCCCGATCCACCTGCCACCGTGCGTCTGTGTCTCCGGGGCCCCCGTCGTCGTCCACGCTACGCCGCCACGCCCCCCGGGGGCGCCTGGCGCTTGTCTGAGTGTGAGAAGAAGGATGGCAGCTAATCTAGCGGCCAGAGTAGCGCGCCCCGTCCTGCCCCCTCCCTGCCCCCTGCCCTGCCGAGCCGATCAGGAAGAATGTTGTCGCCCCGTTCCATTTAGGCCCTCGAGGCAGGGCGGCAGCGAGAAACAAAACACATGCCCCCTTGCCCCCGCATGCCTCTCGTCATCTTCTAGGCAGTGTCGCGCCGTGTCCGTGTGAAGTCCCTCCCCTCCTCCCCTCCCCTCCTCCCCTCCCAGCGACTGGGTGCGCCGGGGCAGCGCCCGGACCCTAGGCAACCCCTCCGGCACAGGCACTGTAGCGGCCATTGTTGGTGGAAATCAGACGGCGGTATTTTGCCGGGCTTGTGTGTGTTGACTGCTGGCGGTGTTGACCATGCTGACGGAGACGACGACCAGGGTGCCGTTGCGGCGCCCGCTTTCTCGTCGTCGAGGTGCGCGGTGTCAACGCGGCGGGGCGGGGCGGGGCGGGGCGGGGCGGGGCGGGGCGGGCGCCGTGGGCCGCAGGACTTGATAAGTTGAGGCGAGGAGAGGAGCCATAAGGAGAAAGTAATTTCGGCGGGGACATGTTTAGTGGGTGCACGGAGGCAGTCTGGCAGGCAGCCTTGCCGGCCGCCGTCGTCGGGATCAGGAGAGGTGGTGTGACATGTTTTGAATTCTCGGAAGCGGAAAAGAAGAAAAACATCCTGCCATGTCGTCCACGCGGATGTGATCTCTTGATGCTGAGGGAGCAGGACCTTCTCCGTCCTTCCCTTATTTTTCCGTCCGCGCCGCGCCAAGCCGCGCCAAGCCGTCCTCCCGGTCCCGCAGGTGTGGCGTCCACGGACTGCCGTGGCGCGCAGCGCGCATCCGCGTACCTTTCCAGAAGGAACCCGTTCTCGTTGCTGGTTTTATTGGAGCCGCTGTAGCGAGTGTCCCGCCGGAGTGCGTCCTGGAGTGTCCTGGAGGATCGCACTGCTGTTCCTCGCCCCCCTCCGTGTTGCCTTTCTCCGCGTTGTCCTCACGGCGGACACGTGGCCGCGACGCGTGGCGGCCGATCGTTGTGGCGATCGTCGGCCGTCGGGGTCGTCTTGGTCGCCGCGGCGACTGTCTCGGTTCCGGGCGGAACGAGTTCCTCACACTCGCTCGCGCGGTCCGGTGGTTCCGGTGGCTCTGGGGGACTTCCCTCGACGCCGAGGTCCTAATTGAGGAAGCAGGGTGCTTGCTGAGGGTATCGTCGCTCTGTCGCCCTGCCGCCCCATGAGGGCGGTCGAGAGGCTCTGTCCGGAAGCGCTGCGACCGACCCCACACAGTGGGTCAGAAGACCGATGAGGCGGCCAAAATGCTAGACGCGTTTTGAGCTCCAGAGTCGATAAATGGGACTCGAATCGAACGTGTGACCCCACCAACGGATCGCTCTCACGAGGAATCCATTGGTGGGGGTCACACGTTCGATAGTCCCATAGCTCAAAACGTGTTCGGGATTTTGGCCGCCTCAACGGTCTTCTGATCCACTGTGCCCCACTCCCTACCCCGTCCGCCGCGCTGCCGCTTCCAGAGGGAAGTCCAGCGAGTGACACCGCGGGCCGAGTAGCACACAGTGTAGTCCCCGGCCTGGAATGCGGCGCTGCCGTGTTGCACAACGTGTTATTTGGCAGGGCGTGTCGGTGCCGTTACCGAGGACGCGCTGCTGGACACGCTGTCCGTCGGACGCTGTCCACTCGCTGCCTTCACTGTTATTCAACGAATGTGACGTCATATTCGTTATTATACGAATTTTGTCACGTTCGTTTGAATACCGATGTCACATTCGTTGGAACGCGACATGGCTGTTAAATCAGGGTGTCAAATTCGTTTGAACGTGGGTCAACGTTCAAACGAATGTGACGTCATATTCAAACGAAACGTGCGACAAAATTCACATTCGAACGAATATGACGTCACATTCGTGGGATAACAGTGTTGGCGCTGCCTTTTTAGCGGCGCTGCTGCTGCACTCTGGCGTTGCGCATCTCCACTGGGAATCTCTAGGCAGCCGTGGCGCTAATGGCTTGGGCCGACTCGGTGCAGCGGCTGCAGCGGTTCGTCGACGGCTTGCTCGCGCCCGTACCGTCGGTCGGCTGCAGGCCGAAGAGTGCTTTCGTCGCTCCGTCTCTCTCGCGCTCGTGGGGCGTCCCGTAGAGGTGCGCCAGAGGGACGGAGTGACGTCTAGAATCAGTCTGCTGGAAAAAACGTCGCGCCGCGGGCTTGGCCTGGAGTCTGAGCGTGGAGGCGCGCGCCTATTGTTTCTTTGCAAAGACGATGCTTTTTCAATTGCCTTTAATTAGAACGGTAGCGGTGGATGGCAGTGAAAGGGAAAACGTGCCGCCGTGCAGTTTGGCCGTCGTTCGGGGCGCGGGGCGGGCGGGGCGGCCGGCTTGGTTGGTGCGCCTTTTCCACTCCACACGCCTTCTCCAGGCCTTCCATTCCAATATGCAGCTGCGCATAGCTGCGTCGGCGTTTTTGTGCCGGTCATGCTTGCCAGTGTCTGACAGCCACCCTCCTTGTTGCAGGCTTCGGCGGCCGGCTCCAAGATGGCCGGGGTGGTGAAGGGCGTGCAGCAGGTTGTAAGTAGCTGCCCCAACGGCACCACCGGCAACACGGCCAACCAGTGTGACGCTTTTAGCACGGACCCCGACCCTCTGAACGCCGTCGTGGATAACTTTTCCTTTTCCGCTGAGGTTAACACAAATAACGACCTGCTTGGCCTCAACCCCGCGTCCACGCCGTCCTCGGACGACCTCAGCCTGCAGGACCTCATCGACTCCGAGCTGGCGCTGAGGATATCGTCGGGCAAGGCGGCCACCGCGGCCGCCGACAGCACCCAGGACGTCCTCCTGCTCGACCTGAGCGAGGATGGCGACGAGTCGGAGGAGGTCGACAGCGTGGAGAGGCGGCCTGGTTACGTCAACGGCGCCGTCAACGGAGCGGTCAACGGGAACCTCGTGTCGGACTTCCTGGACCGGGAGCGCAGCCACACGGACCTGACCGACGACAACGATAACGTCGGCCACGTCGAGACCGATGGCGACGACAGCCTGTCGTTGTCCAAGTCGCTGTCCAGCAACGCGGCGCCCCTCTGCAGCGGCGAGGGGGAGGAGCTGGACGACCTGGACATGGCCAGCGAGCTCGGAAGCGACGGCCCCGCCGACAGCGACTTCTCCGCCAACGTCCCCGACGAGCAGGTGGCGCGGCCCGACGCGGTGCCGGAGCAGGCCGAGCAGGACACCGAGGAGGAGGCCGACGAGGCGACGCTCGCCGAGGACATCTCGCTGGCTTCGGACCGCAGCCAGGAGCGCACCGGGTCGTTGCTGGACCTTGACCCCCTGCGGCCCGACAGCCCCCCGAGCGGCGTCAGCGGCGGCCCTGGTGCCGCCCCTGGCACCGCCGGCACCGGCGTCGGACTGGTGCTCGGCCCCACGGACACCGGCCCGACGGGTACCAGCTTGGAGCAGCAGCCGGCCGAGGGCGCGGCGCGGGAGGGGGAAGAACGCTCCACGACTCCCGTCGGCCTGTCAGCTGCCGCTGCCGCCACCGTCGCGCCTCACGCGCAGGAGCATCGAGACGCCGAGGAGGCCGACAAGTTGAACCTCCTGGACGACGACGGCGGTCTGCAGCCCCTGGAGTGTCCCGGCCTCGTCCCCAGCCCCAGTCCTGCCCTGTGTGTTGACGCTAACCGCGACGCCAGTGTGTTGAGCGAGGATAACAGCATGGATAGCAGTGTGTTGAGTGCAGTGCCCTCCGGGCCCGGCCCCGACCCCGCTGGCTTCGAGGAGGGCTTCGAGACCTGGAGCACGGTGGAGGAGGCCGTCAATGGCACGGACCTGCTCGCCGGCACCAACGGCCAGGTCCAGGACGAGGTAGCGCCCCAGCCCGAGAACAGGGCTAGCCCTGACCTGGACGTGAGTTGCTTTTGACATTTTTTTTTTGTTATGATAGACGACCTAACCTAAACCGGCCGCTGACGTCAAGCTGACTGACAGCTCAGTGTTTTGGGCCTGATGTAGTGGACCATTCTCTCTGATTGCTTCTTTTTGTGAGATTGACACGAGCATCTCTTTCCTTGTTTGCATGGTTTTGAGAAAACGACAACATACATGTGGTGTTTAAAGCATGCCAAATCTTGAGTTCTCTTTATTTTACAACTTTGGTATAAAGATCAAGTTTGACGTTCATTGTAATTTGTTCAGTTTTATTGGGCTAGATAAATTCAATTGACAGCAAATTACTGTACTTAATTATACGTCATTCATTCTAGGCTTCTAAGTTTGTTTTTATTGCACCTGACTACCTAGCAACAGGTGTCTTCGAAAGTGCAAAGTCTTTATTTTTCTTCAGAATTTCCAATATGACTACCGCAATTTTGATAAATCTCCATCTGGCCTTGCCTCTTGTTTCGGAATAATAACATTCTGATATTTTTTGTTCACAGACTGAGTCAGTATCAGAAACCTCTGAAAAGAAGACTGTTTCGAAAAAGAAAAAGACAGATGGAGCTGAATCAACCAAGAAGAAAACCAGGAAGAGCAAGAAATCAGATGAAAAAGAAAACATATCTGTGGTAAGTAATTTACTCAATCTTCTCTTCTTCATGGGTCATTCATGTTAAGTGGGGCATTTGGAAGTGACTCTCAGTCTTCCACCTGATACTGACAACTAAGATGGATAAATAATCCTCAAAATAAAATGTAGATGGAACATTTGACAGTCACTTGCAATATGCAACTCCCTTGATGTCCAAGATTTCCCATATTTTGGTGTCTTTTGTAGAATGGAGGTGAGTGGTGGAAGTGTTGCTGCCATTGTTGTTTTGCCTTGTTCGCATGACATATAATGCATTTGATCTGTCATTGATTTGTATTTTATTTAATTTGACCTCGGTTTCTGTGGTATTTGAGTGTTTTTTTTGTCTTTCTTTTACATGTGCGTATTTGCTGTGTTTGTGGGATTGGTGTAGCTTACAAATGGGCATGGATTAAATGGACACAGTGATGATAAATTTGAGACGGTGAGCACCATGAATGGTGACATCACCCCTCACAGCAATGGCTATGCTGATCATTCTGTGGTAGAAGATGACTTGTCAAATGTGTGTGTGAAGGACTTGGTAAGTAAACTGGGGGATGCCATTAACTTTTTAAAACCAGTAGCCTCTTAAAACTGTCAGTGGTCCCACTGCACTAGTTATATCTCTGCCAGAGAATTTGGGTAGTTTCGGTCTGAATGTTTACCACGAAGGAAAGTTTTGCATGACTGACTGGGTTATTTTATCAGCATCCATTGTGGAACTCTGCCTTTCCATATCTTATCTCTCAGATGTTTCTTGCCATACCTGCCTATCCTAATCTAGTATGGCTGGTGGTGAAACAAATCAAATTCATATTCTTCTCATTTAAAAAAAAAATTGATCAATGGACTTAAATTCTTAAATTGTCTTGTTCAATGGGAAAACTGAATAGCTGTGCAGCCTTGGCTGCAGTGCTGATGGGAACTTGGGTAACATTTAAAGTGCTCCAAAAAATGAAAAAATCCAGCACTGCTGATTGTCAAAGTAGTCAAGTAAGTCATTTCCATCACAGGGGTTCCCCCCTTGTCTCTGGTTTGTTTAATTAATTTAATCAAGTTGTGCGAACATGGAATGCTTGCACTTAAATGAGACATAATAGTTTGCTTCTTTGTGGTTGTATCTAAATTATCTTCCAGTTTTGTTTTGTAATACTCTTTGTTAGGCTGATTTTAAGTTCTACATTTGTTTTAGAATATGCAGTAAATGCTTGATAATCAACTGCTTTTGAGTCTATGAACTTATCCTGTTGTTATTGGTATGTTGTGTAGAAATCTGCTTACGCCAGCCTTACTAAAACTGAGATCTCCAAAGATGTGGTAAAAGATCTTAAGGATATTGATCATGACATCATTTACTGTGGACCTATCAAGAACCTTGTAAGTAAAAGTGCGGTCTTGGTGCAACATTAAAATAGCCTTCATTTTAAATCAGCAAGAACCAACAAAACAACAAAAGAGACCGATTTATTTCAGCCAAATTTCATTCGCTATTGAAACGAGATCACAGTTATCTCTTGATTGAAAAATAATTTCTATTGTTCAAAGTTTGTCACAAAATTTTCATGCTGCTTTTGCCACCCAAACATGTTTTGATTTTGTGTTATTAAGTTTCATATATCATTAGATTTGAAGGAGAAGATCACATCACAGCATGCTCTTTGCTCTAATCAATTTGTGTTAACCTTTTGTGTTTTGTTTTTGGGAATTCAGAAACAGACATACTGTAGTGAGGCTATAAAAGAGTGTAATGGTACTCGCTCACCTGACACAAAGGAGACAATAGCAACTGGCATCTCCATAAGGGATCTGGTAAGGGGATTGGTATTGAGCACTGGTGGCTACTGAAGCCCGTATTGAATGCTTTTATTAACCAACGATCCCAGCCATTACATTTTCATGTCTTCGTCTTCAATTCTAAAAGATCAAGTGCAAGCATTATCTTTGTGCCATGCCTTGAAATTAACACAACTTTGCTTTTAAGCCTTGATTAACTGTTCAATATTGCACTCTTAAATTTTCATCTGTTTTTGTTTTTTTAATTATGCACTTTAAACTTTGCATGATCTTTGTTGTAGTTTTGTTGTGTTGCTTGCAATCACAATTTTCTATGATATCTATAACTGTGCAATCTTCCTTGTCTAACTCTTGACAAGCCCATAACAGCTAAAACTAACTCTGATGCTTTTGGTCTCATGTGCATGCTAACAGAGGCGCAGTTTTGGAGATTTGAGGAATTGTGAGAATTCTGAAAATGGAGTTGAATTCACACCGGATGAAGATATAAGCAGTGAAGGGGTAAGTTCGGAGAATTCTCAATGTGTATTTATTACATAGTTCTTAAAGTATCCTTGCGACCCTCACCACACCACAACGATCAACACTAGCACTTCAGCACTCCGTCTACACTCCTTCAGGTTGTACAAGTCTTTCACCATAAGATATTCTTCCTGTCTTAATCAATTTAATTTTCTTCAGACTTTTTCTTTGATTTGCATGTGCATGTTTACTAAAATTACAAGTTTTACAAAGTGCCATTTTCTGAGAAATTATGCATGACTGAGCCCATCTTGAATGCATGTTAAATATAATGTGAACTTCCTTTGGTGTGCATCCTTTGTCACAAGTAGAACTTGGCAGTCCCTTACTATCGATCGATTTTTACTCTTCGCATGTGTTATGATCTGCTGATCCTTCAGTTTCAAACCTTTTTTGATAACTTATCTTGCATGCACCCTCCTTCCTTGCAGTATTGCACTGATGAACTATTTTAAAGCACAAGCACTAAATCATAATCAACAGTATTTGAAATATCTTAGTTTATCTTGTATATATCCAAATAAGGAATCATTGAAATATTTGTTGTTTTAACATTGCACTGTTGGGCTCAAAAAGATCAAAACTAATTCAGCCAATACTGTTATTGTTCCAAAATTTTAAAATTAAATTTCCTTTGAAGTGTTTGTATTCTGTTGCATATTTACTTACAATCGTCCCTTTTGTATTCTTTTTATTGATGTATCTTGGCAGTTTTTCCCTTTTTAAGCATGACTGTTTTTTCTTGCTGTGCTTATATGTATCTTGGTGTGCCATTTTCTTTTATGTCGTGTTATACACACATGCAGAAAGCGCGCTCTCTTGGTGATTTGCGACGTCTTACAAGAGATCTATATCGACCAGATATTAACAATACATCATGCTCTCGGAAACCCATCCACACAGGTGTCTCTGTTAAGGCATTGGTAAGTTTCTTTTCACCTCAAATTTTCAATGTGTACGCATTTCTCACTGTCATTCTCCATCTGAACTTGCGTCATGAAAATCGTAATATGGATTCTTTGCTCTATTTTAATTTTACGGACTATTTGTGGTTATTGTAAACTTTTTTGAATGGGATTGCTAATGCAAGTCTTGTTGGTTTATGTATTTTTGGTTAAGTTGCTTGGTTCTAGTTTTCTGTTCCATTATGATATAATTACTAACTGGCATGGTCTTCAAATATGAAAACATCTAACTTGGCATGTGGCTTGCTTTATGCATGCAGCGAGCGAGCTATTGCAGTCTCATTAACCTCAGCGAACCACCAGTGTCTGACAGACAAATTTTCTCCAACTCTGACATTTTGCTGACACCAGTTTCGGTAAGTTTAAAGAATTTGATACTGAAGTAACTCCAGTAGCTCCAAAATTATCGGTAAGTTCTAAAGTATTTCTCTTGCAACTCTGTGCTTGGTGTTAGTATATACTTAAGAGTCTTTTCTTCCATAAAAAGTTTCAAGTACCTTACTGTAAAGCATTTTTTTGTAATTTTTATGAAGAAGTTTTGCTGTTGTTTCCAACTTTTCAGAGTAGTACAAAAACTCTGCATTACACCAAGTTTACTAACTCTTTATTTCTGAATCAGCTTAATTTTTAACTGATGGCCAATTGTGTGTTTCAGAAATCAAGCTTCAGCAAATTTGACCAGCTGAGCAAAAAGACAGTGCTTCATGTCCGATCAGTGGATGCTTCCAAGGTTCAGAAACAATTTAATGAGGTATATTTTTTAATCTTCTGTTTACTGGTAATTTTGTAGTGCTCATTATGTAACTGAAGTACATTTTACTCTGGTTTTAGGCATCAAGCGCATCTCCTGAGGCACAAACCAATTGCAAGGCTTGTGGGAAGCAAGTGTTTGTAATGGAACAGATCAAAGCAGAGAAATCTGTGTGGCACAAAAATTGTTTCCGTTGCAAAGAATGCAGTAAGCAATTGACGTAAGGAATATTTTTCATGACATTCTTCACATTTATTGTTTTCAGTACGGTCAAGACTCACCTCAAAATGATATGATCTGTTTCTCTAGTGTTGACATCTACAGTAGCAACGAAGGTGATATTTACTGCAAACCGCACTTCCGTGAGCTCTTCAAGCCTAAGGCTGTGGTGGAAGATAGCCCTGAGCCAAGTAAGTAGCCTTTCTTGCATTTTATGTATTGAACGTTAAAAAAATGTAGGTTCCTATCTGGATTGTTTAGAAATGAACTATTATATGCATGAGTCATAGTGTTCTTTTAAAGAATACAAGTTATCAGCATTACGCATTAGTGGAAATTTTGTGGTCCTACATATTACGTAAAAGATCGTGGTGTCGACATCTCACTTTTGTGGTTGTCCAGTTCGACGCAGAAAACCTGAGCTTATCATCCGAGAAAATCAACCTTTGGAACTGCCACCAGATGTTGTCAGAGGTAGATTGACTTGTGTGTGCACAATTGCAACTTTGACACAGCTTGCAGCCGTTTTAAATCTTCCACATGTTATATGTGCGGACTAAAATATGTGTGCACTTCAGTTTCCAAATTGTACATAACTCCCACATTTCAGAGCTTATTCCTCACATTGAGTAAAATTGTTTCTTGCCTGAACATTTCACCTCTTCTTCGTGAAACAATTTGGAGAATGTAATAAAATAGATTTGCATGAGTTAGTCTTTCAGCTTGTATAATGCTTTTTGTGTGTCTGCACTTTTTAAGCAAGTTTCCAAGTGAAGCAAGAGTGCAAACTTTAACAGTCTATTAGTCCCTATTCTCTGTTTTTATTCTCAAATGTTTGTTTTTGCTTCATTTCTAACTCTTTAAAAATGTTGCAGTTTTCTATTGTTTTCAAAAACGATTTCAGATGTTGAAATGAATACATTTATTGTTTACCTGTCTCTCTTTAAAGTACATATTTCTTTTTTGCAGCATCTGACAAGCCTGATCTCGGCCTAGAGGAACTATCAAGCTTGAATGTCAAGTCTAGGTTCCAAGTGTTCGAGAAAACAGACGATAGGTCCTCCGAAGTGGAAAAATCACCAAGCAATGTGAATGTCAAGCGTTCGCCTAGCATATTGAGCAAGCTGGCCAAAGTAAGGAAAATGATTTTACCTCATTGTGGTTCGCACTTCTTCTGTTAAAACATGTGGTAAATAATTAATATTATTTAAAAATTTGATTTTTAGATTTCAAGCCAAGGGTATGGATATTGGAGTGACAGACGAGTCCCTAAATGGTATTCCTTATGATGAGAGCTCGACTTCAAGTGAAGAGGAGGAGGATGATGGTGAGGGTGGTGAGTGTGTGCTTTTGCTTTTAACTTCTACACACAATATTGACAAACTTAAACTGCTTGCCATTTGTGTCCTGCATTCTATCTCTCACCAATTATTAATTGAAAGTTTAACTATAATTTTGATTTCCTTGTAAATATTTTTGTTATGATAATGATCACTAATTTTGAGGTTTATGATGCACTTATTCACTTTAATACTGAAGAAACTAAAAATATCTTCTTTTTTTTGCGCTTAAGATGAGGAAAGATGGGGACATTGTCAAGTCCAGACGAGGAACGAAGGAGAGGCCCATGAGCTTCAGTAAAATGGAGGATGTGAAAAGCCGTTGGGAAACTGGCTCTACTGCAAAGAAAGAGGAACGAAGGGAAGAACGCAGACAAGAAATTCAGACCATCAGATCTCGTTTGTTTATGGTAAGTTGCTTAGTTGGGTGGTCCACATTGTTGCCCATGTTTCCATGGTTGTGACCATACATTAATCCAGTAATGTCTGAAACTCTAAATTTATTGTAATGTGGCGTCTGCTTATCCAATGCCTTTTTCCTGGGTTTCGAAACTGTGCTTATGCTCATTGTGAAAATCAGGTTATTATTCTCAACTCCAAAAAGTATCATTTGATTTGAAGTGTCTGAAAAAAAAAATGTTGTTGTGCAGGGTAAACAAGGAAAGATGAAGGAAATGTATGAGCAAGCTGTGAAGGAAAGTGAACAGCCAGCCGCACGAAGAGGAGCCGAAGTTCGCTCAGAAAAGGCTAAATCCATCAAGGAAAAGTTTGAGCGAGGAGAAACCTTGATCTCTGATGAAGAAGAAGGGGAAGACTGTGATAGGAAGATCAAGGATGAAGACCTTGGTGTGTTTTGAAGCTGGTAAGATAACACAATGTCCTTTTTGATATCAGTTCTTACGTTTTTTTAAAAATGGTATTTAATTCCAAAAACTTGTTTTAGGCATTTCCAAAAAATCCAGGTCCCATTTCATGGAACTGGATGCATCCGCTGCCAAAACAGCGCAGCAAACCACTCCCCTCACGACCTGCAGCCAAAGACGGAAATAAGAAGAGAGAGGTATAAACAGGATCCACCTTCTGTAGCTTTATTAGTCTTGGGGTTTTGAAGCTCAACTTGCATTTTGGAAACAATTTTTCATTGTTTATTTCTCGTCCAGGTTTTGACAAACCAAAGTTCTAGTGAAGTTGTTAAGGCCTCTGATAAAATTGAAAGATGTACAGGTTGAAACTGCTGATATATCTTCCAAATTTAAGTTCTTTGAAACATACAAAGCACCAGAAAAACAGAAAAGGGCTTTCCGAATCACACCACCACGAGAGGGCCAAGTGAAGGTCAATTATTGTTGTGTGTTTTTTGTTGTTGAGGTGTCTTTTCTGTGGCTTCCTCTTTTGAGTGTTTTACATTTTCCCTTTGCACTTGACATTTTACTACTGACCCTCAAATAATTACCTCTTTACCCATCCATAAGGCTAATATGGACCAGCAGTGGTGCTGCTTTCCTGTAATTCTCCTGTTGTCCCCCAAATTTGTCTCCCAAATTTGTCATCAGTTTTTGGACATACTGTACTTTTCTGCTTGTGTGTGTCCATTCCACTCCTTGCTTTGGTGACCCTCAAACCTGTCAAAATCAGTTTATTGCTTTCATACTTGGAAACATGGTTTTGAAGCTTTGCTTTGTCCTCAATTTGATTCTCCATATGTGTGCACAAGTTTCTAATTTTCTTTTTTTAATGTTTAGATGGAGTCCCCTGAACGAGAAGTCTACCGTTGATCCGATGTTGTTCGTGCTGATTACACAGTTGAGGGAGATGAACTCCAGCACAGTATGACAACGTCAAAGATGCTTTCTATCTTCCGTCAAATGGAAGAAAAAGCACAAAGAGAGGATGTCCCTGATGGTGGGTTATCACTTCTCAGGTATGTAATTTTTTTATCTATGAAAGAGCTTGAGTTTTTTCACATCTGTTGTGTTTTGTGTTATTTTGTAGGACCTAAGCCCCTAAAGTGCTTTACTCCACCTCCAGACTACAAACAAGAGTCTGATAGTTCTGAAGATGAACGCTCTGATGAAGATGAAGATGATGATGAAGAGGAAGGAGATGAAGATGAGAGTGACGGTGTTATTCGCTCTTCAGTAAAGGCAGAGGATGAATTCCTCCAAGCTGTAAGTCATTTTAATATAGAGTGTTGCCTGCACAAAATAATTTTGTTTTCTTAATACCTAATACTTGTATCTCTAGGCCAAGGCAGCTGCTAAAGCAAAAGACGTTACGTGCCAAATTTTTGAGACATTGGGAAGAACAAGGGAAAACAACATAAAATTCTGGAAGTTGGTAATATCCAATCCCACTCAGTCTCTTGGAATCTGAGCATGAAAGTATTAGAGTCAACCAAGTCTCTCCTGGGCCCGTTTCGAGTCCCTCTTGCGAAAAACGGAAGCAGAAGCAATCCTAAAGAAAAAACCAAGACCAAAAGTGAACAGATTTGTGGTGAGTGGAGGTTATGTCACATAGCTCCTTGATGTGCAAGCTTAAATAAAAAATTTGTTGCTCCTTAGTGTTTTATACAGTAGAAATTGCTTTGCTCTCGGGACTCAACCATTTAGATCCAGTGTGTATTGTGTATTTCTTGATGATTCTTGGTTGATTTTGTTGGCATTGTGTTTTGTAAATTTTTACCAACTATCCATTTTGTTTGTTTCTGGTATAATCCTACTTTAATCAGACAAGCTTATGAATTTGTATCATTGGATCCTTAATGGAGGTTTGGGTGAACTTAGTGTGGTCCCAACTAGATTTGTGGACAAGATGTCTGGAAAGTCGTTTTGTTTTGTTCTTTGGCCCTTTTTTTATTGGGGGGAAACATATTATATTTAATTTTAAACTGCATGATTTTGAGTTTGGTTTAAAGATTGTTTCCAGCTTGACTCTGTATTTTCTTGACTCAGTTGTTTCTTGGGTATGTGCATGACCATTTTAATAATTTTTTTTTATAATCTGAATTATTTTAAACCACATCACTGTCTTTTTTTCATGAAATTTCTTTTAAGAAACTGAATGTGTTTCTGTTTTCATAAACCATTGTGCTTTTGTGTGTTTTCAGTGAATGGAGCTGTATTTTAATTCATCAGACGTTATAATTATTGTGATGTTGGACAATATAAAGAAGATCTGAATCTTCATTCATCTGTCTGGCTGGAATGTCTCTTAGAAGATTATTTTTGTTTCAATTGATTTATTTATGTTGATAATCCTTTAATTTTAGGCAAATGTTTTTGTTTTGTCACTTGTGTCCTGGTAAATTATTTTCTGTACTTTTAAACTTCTGTGAAACCTTGTATACATGTTGGTCAATTTATTTTAGGCACAGTACCTGCTTGTTACTGTGTATTGTGTGTTTGGATTTCATTTTTATTGATTATTTTCCCAATTGTAGAAGATCGGAGGAGCTTAATTTTAAATCCTAATGTGTCAAAGTCTCAATCTGTTATTGTGGTATGAATATTTTTATATTTATGGATATGGACTGGATTTTTTTTCAAAAGTTTTTTTTCTCTACATGTTTCTGTAACTGTAAGATTAACTCCGTAATACCCAGTGAGTTTTATCTCGTGTCATTCAGTTGTTTACTAGGCCTTATGCCAATTTGATTTACCATGAGCGCTGTGTAAATTCCTTAGTGCATAATAAAATCTTGGGTCGGGGAAATAAGTTTGAGTGCTTCCCACTAGATATTTAGATAGAAGGCCATAAAATGATAGTGTGTACTTGTAACACAGTTTTGGATATCCAAACGCCGCTCTATGAATAGAGAGAAAGTTGAGTTCCTCAGTCACCTTTTACATTTTTTGTACCTTTGATTGTGGGATAGCAACGATATTTGCCTTGTTCTGAGGCATTTCAAGTTTTTTTTAGTTCATGCCTTTTGCAGGTCTATAAAGGCTTTCCCAAGTGATCCACATCACAGTTCTCCGTCAATTTTTCCTAAGTTAACCAGTGGAACTGATTATAAATTACCTCTTGTCATTGTGGGTTTGTCAAACTTAAACCACGTAAGAGACTATGATTATGTGTTACTTAGGTTTTTCAACCTAACGTCTTCATGCTACTGTTACATGTTCTGCTTGAAACAATGTGATTTTGTTATTGTGCTACTGTTTGTGATGATTGTACTTTCATTACCATGGATGGATGAGTCAAATTTGTCCATATTTCACCATAGTATTAAATTGGTTATATAATTTGTGGCAGAATTCGTTTTTAATGTTTGCGAAGTTCTTTTCTACAACCTCAATCTGTAAAGTTTAAAATACTAGTCCCTGGCACTACTACTCTTGTGAATAAAACTTTACAGCTCATAGTTCTCCTTGGGCAATTTTAGTGCACCCTATCTCTTCTCCTACATTCTCGTTAAAAACACTAAGGAGCCAAAAGACTGCATAAAATATTTTTCAGAATTATTTCTACTGCCCAATCATAATTACAATTTTTTTCTCTGCAGGAAATTCAAACATCATGTGCTGAATTCTGTGACTCCTGTGAGAAGAAGGTCTACCCATCTTGAGAAAGTAGAAAACCTGGTGGTAAACTATTCCACTAGGGATGTTTCCGGTGTATGCAGTGTAGCTGTATTTATTTTGAGGTACTATTGTTTTCTGGTCACTCATTAAATGTGTCTTTAAGTACTTGTTTGTTTACTCTTCTCATGTCTTCATCATCTTGCTTTTTAAGAATGGTGAGCTACTACATTGAACATTGGTAATTGTATTGCATCCCACACTTTCAAGCAGTTAATTTATTTCTAAAGGAAAATTATGATGAGGGCTTTGGTCTGGTTTCAAACACAAAAAGCGCAAGTGGAAACAGCATACAATGAGAGAGTTATGGAGACATCTTACTCAGTGGAATCGATGCAAACGGCAACTAACCATTGATTGAGCTACCACAATAGAACATACTTGGTGATCTCACTCATGAAGATAAGTGCCATTTGGTGGAATGGAAGATGAACAGTACTTTTGATACTTCCATTATGTGTGAATATTATAATTTAAATTTTATCCATGAATTGAGAA
>CM060088.1:7511845-7659795 GCA_030522485.1 Stenchaetothrips biformis | reverse complement strand
AGGCCTTCTTCCTGGCTGGCCGGGGTCACGAACCGCGCGGTGGCGGCGTGTTGGCGCGGCATGCAGCCGCGACGTGCATGTGCATCGCATCGCCAGTTTGTAAACAAACACTTTCCGCGTGGCAGCCGGCAGCCCAAACACTGCTGGACACGCAACACACGGCGTCGTTACACGCCGCAACGCGTTGCGGACGTTATTGCAACGCGCGGATCGATGTGGACGTGCGCGGCCAGGCGGCGTGCTGGCGGCGGCGTGCTGGCGGCGGCGTGCTGGTGGCAGCGCGATGAGGTCATCGCCTGGGCGAGGCTGCATCCCCAAAGCATTGTGGTCACGGTTTGCATCACCACCCCGGAGAGGAGGCGCCGCGTTGCCATTGGCCACAGCCACGGCCGCGACGTGGCAGCCGGTGTATCTGGGCTACGTACTCGCGGCATTCGGGGGCGGGCGGTGCGGGGCGGGGCGGCCGCGGGGCCGGCATACCGCTGGCTAGCCGATGGCCGCCGCCGCCCCGCCGGGGGCAGCGGAGCCCTGGCGGTGCCGCGAGAACGGCGGGCTAATTTTAAAACGGGGCGGGGGACGGCGCTGGGGCCACATCGGCCATATCGTCTGACACGCACCTCCCCGCCGCACCCGCAGCGCGCAAGCCCTCGCCGACGGCCGCGCGCCGGACGCCAATTTCCTGCAAGACACCCCCGCCGCGGCGCGCTGTGCCGCTGTCGTGGAAGACGTGTGTTGGGGACGGAATGGGAAACGGCGGCGAGCGGTGGCGGCGCTGGTGCCTGCTGCACGGCCCTGGCACGGCCTCGGTGAAGTGAAGTCGTTTTCTCCCAGACTGCTCGGCGCCAGGCCCACCCGCCTCTCGCGCCCTGCAGGCGATACCGTCTCGAAGCACAACTTCCGTCTCGTTAGTGACAATTTGTCTCCAGGATGAGGATGAGGATGGCCCGGCCGCCGTAAATCTGGTTTGTCTGGTTCTCTGTCACCAGCCTTCGGCGCTGCCTGCTGCCCTTGCTCAATTCACGCGACGTAGGAGGAACTGAAGAGGCGCGCTTATTTTTAGGCCCCGCACGCTCCGGGATGGCGGCGATCGTCGGCAATGACTTTGTGTCGTCCAGACCTCGATCGGGCGTCGCCCTTTTCCCTCTCCCGGGCCAGTTTCCGGCCGGTTGACAGACGAGTCGGCAGACCCCGTCCGCACAGGGTTGGGGTCAGAAGATCGTTGAGGGCGTGGCCGCGTTTTGAGCCCCAGAGTCGCTAGTAAAATGGGATCTCGAAATCGAAGTCGTGTGACCCCACCAATGTATTGCTCTCCGAACGAGGAATCCATTGATGGGGTCACACGTTCGATTCGAGTCCCACTTTACGACTTTGGACCTCGAAACGCGTCTCGAATTTAGGCCGCCTAAACGGTCCTCTGACCCACTGTGGTCCGACGCGCCAAGGCACACCGCGGCGTTGTTCGCGGCCCGTCTGCCCACGCGCCGCGATGGCCGTATTCTAATGTGGCTCGTATTAATGTTGGTCGGCCCGGGAGTCTCTCTAGTCTCTATAGCCTCTCGCCGGGCAAGCACAGTGGGTCAGAAGACTCTGTAGCTCAAAACGCGTCTAGAATTTTCGCCGCCGGCGCCGCCGGTCTTCTGGCCCACTGTGGCGAGGCGGCACCGGCACCGCCTCTACACTCGCGGGACACGCCCGATGCCCAAATGTCGCGAGGGCCATGCCGGTGGCGAGGCGCGGCGCGGCGCCGTGGCGCCTTGGCATTTGCAGCGCGGAAGGCCGCCTCGTCGCAGTCCGTCTCCGACACCGGCGGGCGTGCGAGAGAGACAGACGTTCGGCCTGCAGCGTGTTGTGCTGGCCGAGCTCCTCCGTGCTGGCCGCGTTGGACGGGCCCCAGAAAGCGGCGCGGTTGGGGTCGCCCAGCGCACCGGGAAGTTGTGGCTGTGACGCACTGAGCCCGTGACGCGACGCGCCGTGGCGGCGGGTCACGGTGCAGCTGCGCGCTGCGCCGCCGAGCCTGACGACGGCGACGTGCATGGCGTGCAGCGTGCACTGCACCGGCGCGGTGAGATGGACGCGGCGCCCTGTGGCGGCGTCACGCCGCGCCGTCCCAGTTCTCCAGGACCAAAGCCTCCTGGAAGGCACCGCCGTCGCCGCCGGCCGGCCGGGGCCGGCCGGCGTCGTCAGGAAAGTTTGCCCAAGGGGGGCCATAGCGGGGCACAACAATGGCGCCGCCGGCCCGCCCCTGCCGCCGCATCCTGAGGGCCCAGCCTGCCCGAGGTTGTCGATGGCTCTTAAATATTATCTCCTTTCCGTCCTCGCAATAAATGCCACAGTTTTATGGCGAGCGGGCCAGGGCCAGCTCATGTCGCCTATTTTTGAAACGGCCGGCGGGCGGTGCGGCGTGCAGAGGAGTTGTTGTGGGTGGGGAGGACAACGTCAGAGGCGCGGGGAGGACGAAGGAGAGGAGGAAGAAAAGAAAACAAAGGGGGAGAAGGGGGGAGAGGGAGCCGCCACTGCTTTGCGGGGCTTGCCGGTGAAACGTGCCGTCTTGAATAATTGCCAGAATGATGTACGAAGACGGAGTGCTTTCTGATGCGCACTGATGCTCGTCCTGCTTCGTGCACTTCGTGTAGGGCAGGGTCGCACGCAAAACCGCACGCAAGTCGGCCAAGGAAGTAAACAAGACAGAGGCCTAGGCTGCTCGTTTCTTGTTTGTTTGTTTTTTGTTCTTTTTTTCGCGAGTCACGTATGCGGTCGTGGCGCAGCAGTGCGTGTGAGTGCTGTCGGGTGACGCATCCCGCTGCGTCCCCGACCTTGCCGATGCAAATGCAAAGCAGTTGCGGCGGTTAGGTTGGCGCACTCTCCAGCTCCATCAGCGTCACTGGTCGCCGATGTCGGCGGGCCTCGCTGCCGTTCGGCCCGGGGAGGACGACGAGGACGTGCAGAATGCCACCCCTGGCGCCACGCCACGCCACGCCACGCCACCGACTTGCGCGTCGCCCCGGCCTCCTTGGCGACGGTCATTCCCCCTGACGTGCTATTTTCGTGAGCGCCGTGGACTGAGTCCAGCCGTTGGAATCCCGAACGGCCAGAGGTTGGGGCAGGCAGTGCACCACCGAAGAGGCGAGGCAGCAGGGGGCCTTCACAGGTGCAAGAGCGGGGGATGGTGCTACCCCCGTGACCCCAGACACCCCATTGTTTGTTCCGCTTGTTCGCTGGCGGTCATGTTGGCCTGGGCCGCGGCCTCCTTTCGCTGACGACGGAGCACAGCCACGGCGCGGCCAAAGGGGTGACCGGTCGCTCCACTTCGGCGGCGTCCTCCCCTCCGTCATGACGACCACCATCTGGCCAGCGATTTGGCCAGCTCCCCATGCGGCCGCCGGAAGTGGGGCTGCGGCAGTACGGAGAGGATGCCGGGGGCTGCGCGGCCCGCGCTCTCATTGACGACATCCTCCCCGTGGACGTGACTGCGGCCGGCACGCCGCGGCACGCGCTGCCAAGGGTGACGGCGCGACGAAGACCGCGTTGTCGCAAAGAAAGTCGCTGCGTTACTCCCTCCATGCCATAGAGCATGTTCATTGCGGCCCCCGGAGTGCTCGCTATATGCCGCCCGCCCTGCAACGCCCGCTGCACGCATGGCTTGGCGCCTTGCTTCGCCGACGACCGGGCCACTGCCGACATCCACGACCCTGCGTAGCCCTGCAAAAAGCTGTGCTGGACCATTTGTGCTTCTTGCGAGCGATAGCGCAATGGGTAGCGTAGTTGTCTCTCGCCCCGAAGATGCGGGTTCGACTCCCGTATGGGGTAATCACTTTTACAGCTGTTTCGGTTCTCTAAGTTGGTACCTCTGACTTAGGGGCGCTGACGTCAAGATTTGAAGGCCGTGTTTCATAGCAAGGAGGTATCACCCTTTGGTGTCGTCGGTGACACCTGTGCCGCTATTCCTTGCGTCGGTGGTGCTCTCCATTTCCATTACCGCCCAGTCCCTGCCAGGTACACCCGCCAAGTCTCGGGCCCAGCAGAGTGCCGTCGCTTACCGTCGGTGTGAGGGAGGGAGACGGGGAGGACCCCTCCCGGCGTGCTGCTACGGGCGGGCTTTGCTCCGTTGGCCGGCAGTGCCGTGCCCTGGCCAGGCCCTGGCGTGCTGCGTCTCTCTCTCCCTCTGGCGCTGCTGGTTGTGCTGGCTCCCTCACGCTCTCCGCTCTCCGCGCTGGCGCTGCGCCTGGCTGCCGCGCGGCCGCAGCAGCTCGCTCGGGCTGGGCTGGCTGGCTGGCTGGCTGACTGGCTCTGGGGCTCCGTCTGACAGTCTGCAGTCAGCCGGCGGAGCGTTCGCTTGTGTGGGGCGGTGCGCTAGTGTGTTCCCCAGAGACCGGCGCCCCGCCACGCTCCGGCTCGTCCCGGACGTCCCGGACCGCACGCGCGTGTCCGACAGCCCCGCGGTGGTGTGGTGGCAGTGAGTGCGCGCAGTGCAGTGATCGCTGTGGATGTTGTGCACGTCAAGAAATTTGTGGTGCGTCCTGTGATTTTGGCTCCGGCTGCTCCGCCCTTTGGACTTAAGCGGACGTTTAGGATCTCGTTATTTGTTGTTGCGAGAGGTAAGTTGTTGACCGTGGAGGGTGGGCCTTGGGGACGTCCCCTCCGGACTGGAGTGGCTCGCCCGCCGGCCGTGTTGCACCGCCGTGACGAGCCTCCAAACGACCGTCTGGTCGCAGAGCACTGCTGTATGGAGCACCAAATTATGACGTCATTTTTCACTGTTGCCTCTGCGTGTCACCCTGCTGACGATGCACAGGCTTTAGCTGGCCACATGTTCAGCTACCCTCTCTCTCTTTTCATTCAATTTTTTTCTATTTTTTTTTTTGTCTGGTTATTTGTTATTTGTTTTGGCTTTGTAGGAGTGCGCTCGGCGGCGGGTGGGTGGGGTGGGTGGGTGTGGGTGGGCGGCTTTCCCGTATCAATACGGATGTCTAAGAATACCGCGCGGCATGGCGTTGGCGGTGGTAAGAGGCTTTGCGTTTTTCCGCCCGCCGCCGCGGCGGAGCCCCTAAGTACCCTTTTGAATCCGCCGCGCCGGCAGTACAGCGCCGAGGCAACGCGCAGCGGCGCGCCAACGCAAGGAATGCACCCGGCTTCGCTTTGCTTCGCCCGGGTTTGACGCGTCTCGCGGCGCGGAATCCTCCGGGCGCGCGATTTACGGCAAGTCCTTTTGTTGGCCTCGCAGTCTCGGAAGGAGGAGAAAGAGGTCGGCTCGGCGATATGGCGACGCGTCGGGGAGCACGACGACCCCCGCCGCCGCAAGGCACCGCGGGCGGCCGGCCGGCCGCAGGGTCCGTTCCGTTTCTTCCGAGGCGTGACCGCGCATTGCTCATCACGAAATGAATTGAACCGACCGGCGGCGGCAGCGTCACCACTGTGACTGTCCGCAAGGGTCCCTCGGGCGGCGCATAGTGGGTCAGAAGACCGTAGAGGCGGCTAAAATCCCGGACGCGTTTTGAGCTCCAGAGTCGCTTGATGGGACTCGAATCGAACGTGTGACCCCACCAATGGATTGCTCTCCGAACGAGGAATCCATTGGTGGGGTCACACGTTCATTTTGAGTCACATGTAGCGACTCTAGTGTTCAAAACGCATCTAGAATTTCGGCCGCCTCAACGGTCTTCTGGCCCACTGTGGGGCGACGGGGCGCGGCGCTGTAGTGCTCGGCGGGTGTCAAATTTCGGCTGCATACCTCACCTCGCCGCGGCTCGCCGACACTGCCGCTATAAAGCACACCTGAGGTGCGACGCGGCGGCCGCGGGCAGGTGCACTGTTAGGGCCGGGCCGCCATTGTCTCGCTGCGGGGTATCGGGTGGCCCGCCTCGCCCGCCCCGCACTGCACAGTGTAGTGTGTCTCTTTTTAAAATCCACGAAAAAAAAATTGAAAATACGGACGCACCTTCCTTTTGTCGCTGGGGCAGCTTATCCGCCGCGCCCGTCTGCTGAGCGGGCCGAAGGGACTTCCCCCTCTCAGTGGTGGCCGTGGCCGGCCGGGCGTCGGGACGCGCGCTTCGCTTTTTCGACGCCGTGGCTTTCCACATTACGAGCGCCGTCATCAGATATCGGCGGACAAGGCGTCGGCGCACAGTAGGTCAGAAGACCGTTGAGGCGGCCAAAATTGTGGACGCGTTTTGAGCTCCAGAGTCGCTAAATGGGACTCGAATCGAACGTGTGACCCTACCAATGGATTCCTCGTTCGAAGAGCAATCCATTGGTGGGGTCACACGTTCATGTTGAGTCCCATTTAGCGACTCTGGAGCTCAAAACGCGTCTAGAATTTTTGCCGCCTCAACGGTCTTCTGACCCACTGTGCGGCGTATGCTGCGCGGCGTGCTGCGTGCGCGCGCGCTGATTGGCGTGAGGGAAGCTCCACGTCAGAGCAAATGATTTGTGTTGTCGTGCCCCGCGCCCCGCGGCCGCGGCCACTGGAGCGGCCAGCAGCAGCGCTGGAGGAGGCGAAGCAGGGCCTGAAGGAATGCCCGGCCCGACGAGGACCTGCAAGGGGTGAGCGGGGTCGGGGAATCGCCCGCTCCTTTTTTTGCTCACTCACCGAGGAGAAGTCTCGCGGCCCCGGGCGGCCCCTGGCGGGCCCGCTGCCCTTGGCGGCGCCGGATGCCCTGGGAGTCACGCGCGTCCCGGCCGGCGAGGCGGAGGAGGGCGCACAGTGGGTCAGAAGACCGTTGAGGCGGCTTAAATTCTAGACGCGTTTTGAGCTTTAGAGTTGCTACGTGGGACTGGAATCGAACGTGTGATCCCACCGATGGATTCCTCGTTTGTGAGCAAACCATTGGCGGGGTCACACGCGTTCATTTTGAGTCCTATTAAGCGACTCTGGAGCTCAAAACGCGTCTAGAATTTTGGCCGCCTCAACGGTCTTCTGACCGACTGTGGGCTGTGCCGGCCGTGTTTCTGGAGCGCGTGCGCCGGCCTGCGCCCTGCGAATCGAGTCACGTAGTTTGGGCTTTAATGTCGGTCCGAATGGGATGCCGATGTCCGGGCCGGGCGCTGCCGGCATGCATCCTGGCCGCCAGCCCGGCGGCGGCACTGCCAGCTGCCAGCGGCCAGCGCGCGGCGGGGCTTTGACCGCGCGGGGCCGATGGGAACGCGGCGCGCATGCAGCACAGCAGCACAGCAGCGCACTCGACCTCGCGGACTGTGGACCACAGTGACGGACTCGTCTAGCGGTCTGGCGCGGCTTCCTTTCGTCTCCGTTCGAATACCGGCCGCGGGGCTTGTTGCCGGCTGCAGGGCGGTGCGGCAGTGACGCGCCCACCGCGCCCCGGGCCTAGGCCGCCGCCCCGTCGACCGCGCTGCAATTGCACTGTGCACCACTGTACGGCCGCTAATAACGCACTCTACCGTACGGCCATGCATGGTGATGAGGACGCGCCGTTGCCGTTACTGGCCGGGGGTAGTGTCCGCCCCGCCCCGTCCGACCTGCTCCGCTCGCTCGCCCCGTTCGAATCGCTGCCGCGGCGCGTTCATCGCGGTCTTCACCGTCTTCACTGCCGGTGCTCCTCGCGGTCTTCACCTTCTTCACCGTCTTCACTGCCGGTGCTCCTCGCGGTCTTCACCATCTTCACCGTCTTCACTGCCGGTTGCTCCTCGCGGTCTTCACCGTCTTCACCGTCTTCACTGCCGGTGCTCCTCGCGGTCTTCACCATCTTCACCGTCTTCACTGCCGGTGCTCCTCGCGGTCTTCACCTTCTTCACCGTCTTCACTGCCGGTGCTCCCACGCGGCCCGGGCTCACGTTTTTTGTGGGCGCCCATCTCTCCGGCTCGCTCGCTGCAGCGCCCCATGAGTGCGAGAGAGACAGAGAGACCTGCCGCTCGGAAGCAGCCCGTTGCTCTCCCATGGCAGGCGCCGGGCCGAGGCCCGCCGCACCAATTATTCGCCAATCCGCGACTCTAATAAGGAGAGGCCGTGACGGCGGCGAGGTGGTGGCTGCGCTCCAGGAGCACATGTCCATATCCTTGTAGTGTAGAGGCCACGGGCGCGCCGCCGGGCCACAGGCTGTTGCGCAGCAGGCTGAGCAGTGCGTCTCCGCTGTCTCTCTCGCACCCGCCCGGCTCGGTGGCGGCGCGCGGCGCCATCTGGTGGTCCAGTGCGGACGATGCCGTCCGCGGCGGCGCGGCCTTCCCTCCACCTGCTCTGCTCGCGGCGGTCGCCGGCCCGCTTGCTTCCTTCCGCGACATGCGCTGCAGGGCGTCCTTGTCGACCGGGCCTTGCAGTGCCTTGTGGCGGCAGTCCTTGCGGCAGCCCTTGCGGCAGCCCTTGCGGCAGCCCTTGCGGCAGCCAGGCTGCGGTGCCGGCTGGGTGTCCGTCGACCCGTCCCAGGCCCGGCCCAGCGATTAGTAAGTGTCTTATTGCTTATGGAGAAAGCGTGGCTCTTCTGTGGCACCGCAGCTGCCGCCACCTTGATGTGTGTGTGTGTGTGTGTGTGTGTGTGTGTGTGTGTGTGTGTGTGTGTGTGTGTGTGTGTGTGTGTGTGTGTGTGCACTCGTCGATGCGACTGACTCCCTGAGTGTGCCTCGCGATTTAATCGCTTGATGGCTCATCTTTGATGGCGGCTTGATGGCTGCAACAGACGACGTGGGGTCCGGGGTGTGGGGGGGGGGGAGGACCTTGCGAGGAATGAGATGATTGTCGGTATGAGAAACTAATGCTGCCGCTAATCACGCGTGTGGTGGCGGCCCTCCCCGAGTTGTGGCGCGGCGTGGCGCGGCGTCTTTTGTTGGCTGACGCGATAATTATGACTTTTACGCGGTGCGGCCGGCCCGTTGCACGGGGGAATGTTTTTGTAATGAATGCCCTCGGTGCGGTGCGCCGGTCGCGGTGCGCTGCCGGTGCTCCGTGCCCCGGTGCCCCGTCTCCCTCGCACTCGCTGGCGCGGCGCCGAGAGGCGAGAGAGACGGAGTGTTGTTCGGAATGGGACTGCTGGCTGCTTGTCGCCGCTACGGGACTGTATTGTTTCGCCCGGCCACGCCGCGTTCGGTACGGTCTTGGTCGGTATCGAATAGGAAAGCTGATGATCCCGAAGTGAAAGGTGTAAGCAGCACCGCTGGGAATGTCGGGCTGGCCCTGTAGGCCCCCTAGGCCGGCCGGCCGGCCGCCGCGTCACGCCCTCGGCAGCCCACCGACTCCGCTTTGTCCTGTGGGCCGATTGCGCGCGCAGCGTTCTGTCTCTCTCTCTCTCTCTCTCTCTCTCTCTCTCTCTCTCTCTCTCTCTCTCTCTCTGTTAACCCTGCGGGACGCCCAGGGAGAGCGAGAGAGACCGCGATGTGCAGTGCGCAACCGCTATCCTGACCGCGGTTTTGACAAGGCGGCGCCCCGCATGCCCCGCATGGCAGCGGGGCGGGGCCGAATAGTGCTTTCGTCGCTTTCGCACTCTGTCTCTCTCGCACTTATGCTGCCTTCTGTATACGAGCGCGAGAGAGACAAACCGCACACCTGTCGCGGCGGCCTGGAAAGTGGACACGGCGGCGGCCTCACATCCATCCTCCATTATTTAATATGGCGTCGTCGTCCGGGGCGGAAAAACGCGTCGAAAGTTAATCCGTTTGGCGTTTCGGAGTCGCCGCGTCTCGCCGGCCGTGTGCAGGCTGCGATGGGCACTCTAATGGCCGCGTGGTTTCTCCACCACACTTGTGGGTGATGGCCTGGCGCCGCGCTTACCCTGCCAAATTACAGGCATTTTGGCCGCGATGAAAGTGTGTGGCTTTGTGGAGCGCGAGGCAGGCGGAGGACGAGGACCTGGCCGTCGCGGTGGTGGCGGCGGTGCAGGGCACGATGAGGACCGCGTCGTGGCTTGACGGCGACCTCCTCTTCGGCGGTGCGGGAACGAGGGACTTCCCCGACGTGGTGGTCGGTGTCGTGGTGCCGGACAGCTAGAAGGACTGCCCCACCGTGGTGACCTCCCCGGCATGGTCGTTGAGGTGGCGGCGGCGCAAGGGAAGTCCCTGCGAGAGCGCGCGGTGCGGCACGCGAGCGAGCAGGAGAGGAGCATCCATCTATCCATCCACCTCGCTCAGTTGGTCTGCTGACGCTGGTCTGCTTTCTTCTGCTTGCCGATTCCACGCAAAGTGCATAAGTGTGTATGTGTGTGTGTGTAAGAGTGGTCCGGGCGGTCCGGCCCGTTTTGGTGTTCGGGCTGGGACTCTGGACCGCCTCGGTGCCGGCCGATGGCAATGGCGCGGCCGGCGGCTTCCGCGGACGTCGAGGACGCCCCACAGTGGGTCAGTCAGAAGATCGTTGAGGCGGCCAAAATACTAGACGCGTTTTGAGCTTTAGAGTCGCTAAATGGGACTCAACATGAACGTGTGACCCCACCAATGGATTCCTCGTTTGTTGATCCACTGGTGGGGTCACACGTTCGATTCGAGCCCCATTAAGCGACTCTGGAGCTGAAAACACGTCTAGAAATTTGGCCGCCTCGACGGTCTTCTGACCCACTGTGCGGTGCGCGGTTGAGGTGTGGTGGTGTGGTCCGTCGTCCTTCCCCTTCCCGCGGCCTGCGCGGCCTGGCGTGAAGCTTGTAGGGAATAATGTGTTTTCGGGGGGCTTCTTTCTTTCTCTCGGCTTTTCCTCTACCAGCCATAGCCGCCCGCGCGCCACGAACCATAACCGCCGAGGTGAAAAAGTGAATCTGGTTATATCACGTGCTCGGAAAAGTTAATAAGGCTAGGAGCCCCACAAGGCGCGGCGGTGCGGCGGGCGTTGAAAGCAATGCTGTTTGTTTCGATTCCGTTGTTATGGTGGCTTTCGTTCGAAATGCTGGTGGCTCTGGCCGTGTGGGACCGCTGTGCGCTTTCCGAAAGTCGTTCTATGAAGTTCATTTGTGTTCACTTGCAGAGCCATAATACAAACGCTATTCCCACGCACCTTTTTATATGGCTTTACGCTGTAAAATGGTTAACGCTCACGGTACACGGCGACGATGCGGCACACTGCGATGGGTGGCGGTGGTTGCAGACGCGCCCTGACGGCACGGCCTTGTCTACGATGGACACCCGAAGCAGCCAGCGCCAAGCCCGCGAGGCCGCAATGCATGCTGGTCATTCCCCGGCCGGCGTGCGTAATGACTGGCGAGCTGCACCAGCCAGTCCTCACCGCCCCGCCCTAATTATGACCGCCTCTTTTCACAATTGACAATAGCTGGCGGCGGAATTTCGCGGTTACGCTCAGGGAAATAAAAACAATGCGCATCTCTAACCGGACCGGGCCGGGCCGGGCTGCTTGTAGATATTGATGCTGAAGCAGAGCGTGTCCGCCCCGCCCCGCCCCGCCCCGCCCCGCCCCGCCCCGTCCCGCCCGCACCCCCGCGGTGAAAGTCCCGCCGAAAAGGGAAACGGCGCACTGCAGCGCTTATCGCCGCATGTGGGAATAATGCGCGATTTGGCTGCACTGCGGCCTGGTGCTGGTCGGGACGGCGGCGGCGGCGGCGGCGGCGGCGCCCGGCCGGCCGAGTGGCGTCACGACCGCGTCATGCCTCCCAATATGGCGCGGGCCGCGGCGCCGTCGACGGGCAAGGTCTGGAGCAGCAAGCCATCCGCGGGGCCCACGTACGCCTTGACCGAGGTCGGGTCACGCAGCCACGCAGCCCGACTTGAAGAGCGCCGTCATGGTCGCGGAGCGGCACCGCCGGGCACCGCCACGAGGCAGCGGCCGCCGGCCCACTGTGTCGGCCGGCAGCCCGCCCGCCCTTCGTCGCCCCAGATGGTATTGGTATTCACGGCCCGCTGACCCCGGCCCGCCCCGGCCCGCCCCGGCCCGCCCAACCCTCGCCGCCATCTCAGCCCGCCTGTCTACCCGCGCTAACCTTTGCGGCCTCCGTGTATTATTCGGGTCGATGGCGGTTTCGTCTTTGTGTCTCGCGGCGCTCGCCACCTCGTCGAGGGGCTCAGCGTCAAGAGGGCGTCGGCCGACGCCCCGCGCCGCTGTTTTTGTGGAATGGTTGCAGCAGGACACAGGGCGTCCCTGATGAGGGTTCGAGGACCCCTGTCGGGCCGGACGGCCCCAACAGGCTGATTACAAACAGCGCTCTCTCTCTCTCTCTCTCTCTCTCTCTCTCTCTCTCTCTCTCTCTCTCTCTCTCTCTCTCTCTCTCTCTCTCTCTCTCTCTCTCTCTCTCTCTCTCTCTCTCGCCCGCACCGCGAGCACCGCGGCGGCGGCTGTATCGAGTTACGGCCCAGAAGCAGCTCTTCCCGAGCGTGATTTGGGCCGCGCGGCTGGTCCTGCCTGCGGGTCCTCTGGGGTCCTTCCTTTGAGCTCGAAAGGGCACGGCGTGGCCCTGGCCGACTCATCCCTTTCGGGGTGCAGCCCGTCGTCGCGGTGGGTCCGACCGCCATCGCGCAGCGCCATGTTTATTTGATCATCCCGGCGGGGCCCGAGCGAATGCCCCGCGAATGCCCCGCAAATGCCCCGCGAATGCCCCGCGACTGGCGTGCGTCTGCGGCCGGAAGCATCCATTCTGGAACCGGTTGCTTCTCCTTCCGCTGCGCCCCTCTTCCGAACGGCTCCGTCCGTGGAGCCCCATTCCATCCCATTGAGACAGTTACTAATGTGTGCGCTGTGTTTTTATTTCTTTTCGTGTTTCCCGTGTACCGTTGGCTTGTTGGGGCCACTGCCGCACCGCACCGAGCCAGGTGGGGGCTTCCTATCGGCGTGTGGACTAGGGCCGAGCTGCTGGCCCGGCCGGCCCAGCGGGAAGTCCACAAGGGCCCTACGAGTCCACTTGGGATCCAACCGGTGCAAGGGCCCCGCGGTCCACATTCACTTACTTTGAAACCGAGTGGCGGCCAGCCTAATTAACAAGCGGCTTCACGCTCGAGTGTGAGAGAGGGAGAGAGGGGCCGCCGGGGGGGCGGTGAAAGGCGGGCCGTTGCCGTTGGCTTCCCGCGGAGGAGAGGCCCCGGCCCACTGGCCATGCGGCGCTACCCCGCACATCAGAGACTGCCAAAACCGGACCCTGGACGTATACTATCAGTCGCGAAAGAAATGATCCCGGCGGCGATACTCCTTTTCCCAGGTGACTCTCGACAGCTCTCGAGCTCTCGACGCCGGCCGCATGGCGGTCCTCTGCGCACGGGGTATCGTTATCGACGGGGCTCCTTTCTTCGCACTGATGGAAAAACACCGCCGCGTGGGGGTACTGCCCATGGCCTGCGAGGAAACCTATCTGTCGCCTCGCCATACCGATAGCGGCCTCATTTCCTTTGGGAATGTGGGCGACTATTGCCGCTCCGTCCCACCATGACCCAGTCGATAAGATGAGTGTTGTTGGCGGATGTGGGCGGCCGCCCTGGGGGGGGGGGGGGGGAGACGGGTGGACGGACGCAGTGAATCCCAATCCCGATGAGTCACTCTGAAGGCTGATTCCGATCAGAGCTGTTGTCACTCTGCCTCTCTCGCCCTCCTGTCGAGGCGGCGCTCTGAGAGTGCGAGAGAGACAGCGACAAAAGCTCTGGCCGGCATGAGACCGCAGGCGGCGGCCGGCGAGGCGGCAGGCCAAGATGGAGTTATTGGAAGCGATTGATCGTCGGCCGGGGCGAAGGGCCTTGTGATTAGCCCGCCCTTTCTTCGGGCCTGGCCGGCCTGGCTGGCTGGCCACACTCGCTGTGACGTCATGAGTGAAAGTGGCAGTGGCCGCCGCGCCCTCCAAAAGGCCGTCAGGCGTATGGCCGCGCGGACCAATCAGAGGGCTCGCTTTGAGACTCCCGCCGAAGCGGGCGGATGCGATTGGCTGACGCCGCCGCACAGTGGGTCAGAAGACGGCACACGCGGCCAAAATTCTAGACGCGTTTTGAGCTGAGTCGCTACATGGGACTCGACCCGAACGTGTGACCCTACCAATGGATTGCTCTCCGAACGAGGAGTCCATCGGTGGGGTCACACGTTCGATTCGAGTCCCATATAGTGACTCTGGAGCTCTGAACGAGTTTTGGCCGCCCCGACGGTCTTCTGTCCCACTGTGCGGCGGGTTTGTTCTCGTGCAGTGTACTCCCGCGGCCGGATGCCTGTTGGATGCGACCCCGCGATGGGGCCGTTTCCACGTCGGCGGCGGCGCCATCCCCGCGGCGGTGGAGGAGGCCCTACCACTCGTCGACCTGCTCCCGCGCGCGTTGTGGGCGTCTTGACGGGCGTCGTGACGAGGCGGACGGCGTCGGGACGGCGTCGTTTGGGTGCCATCGGGAGGCGTCGCGGCGCGGTGCGGCGATGGACTAGGACAAGCTTCGGGTGAACAACCTCGCGGCGCGGCCATTAAGAACCAAACTGGCTTTCAAAACAGTAAATAAAGAGTGACAACTTTATGCTGCGGTGTGGCGGCAGTGTCGCTAGGGAGGGAAATAGTTGGACATAAACAGTCCGAGGGGATTAATGCGGGATTCTCTTTTTATGATTTTTTTTTTGCGTCGATGGGACGGGTAGAGGCTGAGCGGATTCGCGCAGGACATTCAACTGGGCAAGTCGGGCAGTCCTTCCCACCCCGTCCCGTCCCGTCCGGCCTAGCCGTCCCGAGGCGTCGGGCCGGCGGCGGACGCGCGGACGGCCCCCTGATTCATCACCATAACTCACACGCTTTCACGGCCACGCCGTCCCCCCGCCCCCCGTGTGTGGAAAAGAAATGAGCCGCATAAAACGAGAGAGATACTGCTGCTACCTCGCACTCCGCGTCATTAGTGCTTCGGTCGGATTGTTGTTGCTTTGGCGGTCGGAGTGCTGGGCGGCGCGCTGCGTGTTGCGCCCGTCCGCGGCCCCGCGGCCCCGCGGCCCAGCCCGGCTCGGTTCGAGAGGTCGCCGACCTGTTTGACAAATTGCCATTTCCTGCGCAGCGCAGCGGCGGTCCAGTCGCTTTTCTGCGCGGCCCCGCGGCGTCGTCGCGGGAAGCAGGCAAATTCGCTGCGTCTGCGGTTCCGTTCGGCCTTCCGGCTGGGCTGCCCCTTTTTTGCGCGGGCTGCTCATTACTGTGGCTCCGCCTGCCGGCTGCGCTTCTTGCTTGTTGTCACGGCGGTGCGCGTCCGCCGCGCGCGCGCGCGCCTCCGTCACGCCCGCACGCACGCACGCACGCACGCACGCGGCCGCGACGTTGTTGGCTCCGTCGTTGTGCACGCGGATGCGTTTAGGTCGCTGGGCGGCGCGGCCGGCGCGGTGGGTGTCCGTCCCGTCATACGCGGCCGACGCTGCAGTCCCAGAACGAACACTGCATGCAGGGCGATGCCGCGCGGTGTCGCAACGGGCCGGACTGCACAGTGGGCTGCACCAGCTCGGCGAGGGTGGCTGACTGGCCGCGCCGCCGTCCCGGTTGGGCTTTCCGCTCTCACTTTGTCCGTGCCCCTCGCCCCCGCGTTCAGGTCGTACGTACCGCGGCACCGCGGCGGACGACGGGGCAGCCCCGCGCGCTGGCCGCCGGGGATTATAATAAAGTTGATGATGTTCGGGGCGCGACCGGCGTGAGTCAGGCGCGGCCGGCAGCGGGGCGATTCGGACGATTCCCTCTCGCACGCGGGCGCTGCTGGTCTCGAGGGGTGCGAGAGAGACGGGGCGCCTGTTCGGACGCAGCCCGCGGGCCACGGCACCGGCAGGGTGGTGCGCAGCGGGCAGCGCGCCGCGACTAAAAATACTTGGGCCGCCGTGACGGCGGCGTGCCGTGCGCCCCACGCCTCAGGAATGCTCAGCGGCGTGCAAAACAAGAGCAAGCAGCCGCCGCCGGCCTGGCACGCTGTGCTGGCTGGCACTCTGGCACCGGGTACCACGCGGACCGAAAGGGGGCAAGGCTGGAATTGGAACGGATTGAAGTAATTTCAGTTGCCCGCAGTGGGTGGGGGGGGGGGGAAATGTGGATTGATTCTGCATCCACGCGACAGACACCAGTCCACTGTGGCAACGCTGGGTGCCGGGTCACCTGACCTGAGACTTATTATGTACCATTTGGCGGGGCTCCAACCAACGCCGGGGAGAATTTGACGGAATGCGGGCCGAAAGGGGGGGGGGGTGCGGTGTCGTGGGAGGGGCCGACAGGGAGGCAGGGTCGTGGCGCGGCGATCGGTTTTCATCGGGGATAAGAGTGTGGAAATAGCGTTCTGGCCCGATCCACCTGCCACCGTGCGTCTGTGTCTCCGGGGCCCCCGTCGTCGTCCACGCTACGCCGCCACGCCCCCCGGGGGCGCCTGGCGCTTGTCTGAGTGTGAGAAGAAGGATGGCAGCTAATCTAGCGGCCAGAGTAGCGCGCCCCGTCCTGCCCCCTCCCTGCCCCCTGCCCTGCCGAGCCGATCAGGAAGAATGTTGTCGCCCCGTTCCATTTAGGCCCTCGAGGCAGGGCGGCAGCGAGAAACAAAACACATGCCCCCTTGCCCCCGCATGCCTCTCGTCATCTTCTAGGCAGTGTCGCGCCGTGTCCGTGGTGAAGTCCCTCCCCTCCTCCCCTCCCCTTCCCAGCGACTGGGTGCGCCAGGGCAGCGCCCGGACCCTAGGCAACCCCTCCGGCACAGGCACTGTAGCGGCCATTGTTGGTGAAAATCAGACGGCGGTATTTTGCCGGGCTTGTGTGTGTTGACTGCTGGCGGTGTTGACCATGCTGACGGAGACGACGACCAGGGTGCCGTTGCGGCGCCCGCTTTCTCGTCGTCGAGGTGCGCGGTGTCAACGCGGCGGGGCGGGGCGGGGCGGGGCGGGGCGGGGCGGGCGCGGCGGGGCGGGGCGGGCGCCGTGGGCCGCAGGACTTGATAAGTTGAGGCGAGGAGAGGAGCCATAAGGAGAAAGTAATTTCGGCGGGGACATGTTTAGTGGGTGCACGGAGGCAGTCTGGCAGGCAGCCTTGCCGGCCGCCGTCGTCGGGATCAGGAGAGGTGGTGTGACATGTTTTGAATTCTCGGAAGCGGAAAAGAAGAAAAACATCCTGCCATGTCGTCCACGCGGATGTGATCTCTTGATGCCGAGGGAGCAGGACCTTCTCCGTCCTTCCCTTATTTTTCCGTCCGCGCCGCGCCAAGCCGCGCCAAGCCGTCCTCCCGGTCCCGCAGGTGTGGCGTCCCCGGACTGCCGTGGCGCGCAGCGCGCATCCGCGTACCTTTCCAGAAGGAACCCGTTCTCGTTGCTGGTTTTATTGGAGCCGCTGTAGCGAGTGTCCCGCCGGAGTGCGTCCTGGAGTGTCCTGGAGGATCGCACTGCTGTTCCTCGCCCCCCTCCGTGTTGCCTTTCTCCGCGTTGTCCTCACGGCGGACACGTGGCCGCGACGCGTGGCGGCCGATCGTTGTGGCGATCGTCGGCCGTCGGGGTCGTCTTGGTCGCCGCGGCGGCTGCTGTCTCGGTTCCGGGCGGAACGAGTTCCTCACACTCGCTCGCGCGGTCCGGTGGTTCCGGTGGCTCTGGGGGACTTCCCTCGACGCCGAGGTCCTAATTGAGGAAGCAGGGTGCTTGCTGAGGGTATCGTCGCTCTGTCGCCCTGCCGCCCCATGAGGGCGGTCGAGAGGCTCTGTCCGGAAGCGCTGCGACCGACCCCACACAGTGGGTCAGAAGACCGATGAGGCGGCCAAAATGCTAGACGCGTTTTGAGCTCCAGAGTCGATAAATGGGACTCGAATCGAACGTGTGACCCCACCAACGGATCGCTCTCCTCACGAGGAATCCATTGGTGGGGGTCACACGTTCGATAGTCCCATAGCTCAAAACGTGTTCGGGATTTTGGCCGCCTCAACGGTCTTCTGATCCACTGTGCCCCACTCCCTACCCCGTCCGCCGCGCTGCCGCTTCCAGAGGGAAGTCCAGCGAGTGACACCGCGGGCCGAGTAGCACACAGTGTAGTCCCCGGCCTGGAATGCGGCGCTGCCGTGTTGCACAACGTGTTATTTGGCAGGGCGTGTCGGTGCCGTTACCGAGGACGCGCTGCTGGACACGCTGTCCGTCGGACGCTGTCCACTCGCTGCCTTCACTGTTATTCAACGAATGTGACGTCATATTCGTTATTATACGAATTTTGTCACGTTCGTTTGAATACCGATGTCACATTCGTTGGAACGCGACATGGCTGTTAAATCAGGGTGTCAAATTCGTTTGAACGTGGGTCAACGTTCAAACGAATGTGACGTCATATTCAAACGAACGTGCGACAAAATTCACATTCGAACGAATATGACGTCACATTCGTGGGATAACAGTGTTGGCGCTGCCTTTTTAGCGGCGCTGCTGCTGCACTCTGGCGTTGCGCATCTCCACTGGGAATCTCTAGGCAGCCGTGGCGCTAATGGCTTGGGCCGACTCGGTGCAGCGGCTGCAGCGGTTCGTCGACGGCTTGCTCGCGCCCGCCCCGTCGGTCGGCTGCAGGCCGAAGAGTGCTTTCGTCGCTCCGTCTCTCTCGCGCTCGTGGGGCGTCCCGTAGAGGTGCGCCAGAGGGACGGAGTGACGTCTAGAATCAGTCTGCTGGAAAAACGTCGCGCCGCGGGCTTGGCCTGGAGTCTGAGCGTGGAGGCGCGCGCCTATTGTTTCTTTGCAAAGACGATGCTTTTTCAATTGCCTTTAATTAGAACGGTAGCGGTGGATGGCAGTGAAAGGGAAAACGTGCCGCCGTGCAGTTTGGCCGTCGTTCGGGGCGCGGGGCGGGGTGGGGTGGGGCGGGGCGGAACGGCCGGCTTGGTTGGTGCGCCTTTTCCACTCCACACGCCTTCTCCAGGCCTTCCATTCCAATATGCAGCTGCGCATAGCTGCGTCGGCGTTTTTGTGCCGGTCATGCTTGCCAGTGTCTGACAGCCACCCTCCTTGTTGCAGGCTTCGGCGGCCGGCTCCAAGATGGCCGGGGTGGTGAAGGGCGTGCAGCAGGTTGTAAGTAGCTGCCCCAACGGCACCACCGGCAACACGGCCAACCAGTGTGACGCTTTTAGCACGGACCCCGACCCTCTGAACGCCGTCGTGGATAACTTTTCCTTTTCCGCTGAGGTTAACACAAATAACGACCTGCTTGGCCTCAACCCCGCGTCCACGCCGTCCTCGGACGACCTCAGCCTGCAGGACCTCATCGACTCCGAGCTGGCGCTGAGGATATCGTCGGGCAAGGCGGCCACCGCGGCCGCCGACAGCACCCAGGACGTCCTCCTGCTCGACCTGAGCGAGGATGGCGACGAGTCGGAGGAGGTCGACAGCGTGGAGAGGCGGCCTGGTTACGTCAACGGCGCCGTCAACGGAGCGGTCAACGGGAACCTCGTGTCGGACTTCCTGGACCGGGAGCGCAGCCACACGGACCTGACCGACGACAACGATAACGTCGGCCACGTCGAGACCGATGGCGACGACAGCCTGTCGTTGTCCAAGTCGCTGTCCAGCAACGCGGCGCCCCTCTGCAGCGGCGAGGGGGAGGAGCTGGACGACCTGGACATGGCCAGCGAGCTCGGAAGCGACGGCCCCGCCGACAGCGACTTCTCCGCCAACGTCCCCGACGAGCAGGTGGCGCGGCCCGACGCGGTGCCGGAGCAGGCCGAGCAGGACACCGAGGAGGAGGCCGACGAGGCGACGCTCGCCGAGGACATCTCGCTGGCTTCGGACCGCAGCCAGGAGCGCACCGGGTCGTTGCTGGACCTTGACCCCCTGCGGCCCGACAGCCCCCCGAGCGGCGTCAGCGGCGGCCCTGGTGCCGCCCCTGGCACCGCCGGCACCGGCGTCGGACTGGTGCTCGGCCCCACGGACACCGGCCCGACGGGTACCAGCTTGGAGCAGCAGCCGGCGAGGGCGCGGCGCGGGAGGGGGAAGAACGCTCCACGACTCCCGTCGGCCTGTCAGCTGCCGCTGCCGCCACCGTCGCGCCTCACGCGCAGGAGCATCGAGACGCCGAGGAGGCCGACAAGTTGAACCTCCTGGACGACGACGGCGGTCTGCAGCCCCTGGAGTGTCCCGGCCTCGTCCCCAGCCCCAGTCCTGCCCTGTGTGTTGACGCTAACCGCGACGCCAGTGTGTTGAGCGAGGATAACAGCATGGATAGCAGTGTGTTGAGTGCAGTGCCCTCCGGGCCCGGCCCCGACCCCGCTGGCTTCGAGGAGGGCTTCGAGACCTGGAGCACGGTGGAGGAGGCCGTCAATGGCACGGACCTGCTCGCCGGCACCAACGGCCAGGTCCAGGACGAGGTAGCGCCCCAGCCCGAGAACAGGGCTAGCCCTGACCTGGACGTGAGTTGCTTTTGACATTTTTTTTTTGTTATGATAGACGACCTAACCTAAACCGGCCGCTGACGTCAAGCTGACTGACAGCTCAGTGTTTTGGGCCTGATGTAGTGGACCATTCTCTCTGATTGCTTCTTTTTGTGAGATTGACACGAGCATCTCTTTCCTTGTTTGCATGGTTTTGAGAAAACGACAACATACATGTGGTGTTTAAAGCATGCCAAATCTTGAGTTCTCTTTATTTTACAACTTTGGTATAAAGATCAAGTTTGACGTTCATTGTAATTTGTTCAGTTTTATTGGGCTAGATAAATTCAATTGACAGCAAATTACTGTACTTAATTATACGTCATTCATTCTAGGCTTCTAAGTTTGTTTTTATTGCACCTGACTACCTAGCAACAGGTGTCTTCGAAAGTGCAAAGTCTTTATTTTTCTTCAGAATTTCCAATATGACTACCGCAATTTTGATAAATCTCCATCTGGCCTTGCCTCTTGTTTCGGAATAATAACATTCTGATATTTTTTGTTCACAGACTGAGTCAGTATCAGAAACCTCTGAAAAGAAGACTGTTTCGAAAAAGAAAAAGACAGATGGAGCTGAATCAACCAAGAAGAAAACCAGGAAGAGCAAGAAATCAGATGAAAAAGAAAACATATCTGTGGTAAGTAATTTACTCAATCTTCTCTTCTTCATGGGTCATTCATGTTAAGTGGGGCATTTGGAAGTGACTCTCAGTCTTCCACCTGATACTGACAACTAAGATGGATAAATAATCCTCAAAATAAAATGTAGATGGAACATTTGACAGTCACTTGCAATATGCAACTCCCTTGATGTCCAAGATTTCCCATATTTTGGTGTCTTTTGTAGAATGGAGGTGAGTGGTGGAAGTGTTGCTGCCATTGTTGTTTTGCCTTGTTCGCATGACATATAATGCATTTGATCTGTCATTGATTTGTATTTTATTTAATTTGACCTCGGTTTCTGTGGTATTTGAGTGTTTTTTTGTCTTTCTTTTACATGTGCGTATTTGCTGTGTTTGTGGGATTGGTGTAGCTTACAAATGGGCATGGATTAAATGGACACAGTGATGATAAATTTGAGACGGTGAGCACCATGAATGGTGACATCACCCCTCACAGCAATGGCTATGCTGATCATTCTGTGGTAGAAGATGACTTGTCAAATGTGTGTGTGAAGGACTTGGTAAGTAAACTGGGGGATGCCATTAACTTTTTAAAACCAGTAGCCTCTTAAAACTGTCAGTGGTCCCACTGCACTAGTTATATCTCTGCCAGAGAATTTGGGTAGTTTCGGTCTGAATGTTTACCACGAAGGAAAGTTTTGCATGACTGACTGGGTTATTTTATCAGCATCCATTGTGGAACTCTGCCTTTCCATATCTTATCTCTCAGATGTTTCTTGCCATACCTGCCTATCCTAATCTAGTATGGCTGGTGGTGAAACAAATCAAATTCATATTCTTCTCATTTAAAAAAAAAATTGATCAATGGACTTAAATTCTTAAATTGTCTTGTTCAATGGGAAAACTGAATAGCTGTGCAGCCTTGGCTGCAGTGCTGATGGGAACTTGGGTAACATTTAAAGTGCTCCAAAAAATGAAAAAATCCAGCACTGCTGATTGTCAAAGTAGTCAAGTAAGTCATTTCCATCACAGGGGTTCCCCCCTTGTCTCTGGTTTGTTTAATTAATTTAATCAAGTTGTGCGAACATGGAATGCTTGCACTTAAATGAGACATAATAGTTTGCTTCTTTGTGGTTGTATCTAAATTATCTTCCAGTTTTGTTTTGTAATACTCTTTGTTAGGCTGATTTTAAGTTCTACATTTGTTTTAGAATATGCAGTAAATGCTTGATAATCAACTGCTTTTGAGTCTATGAACTTATCCTGTTGTTATTGGTATGTTGTGTAGAAATCTGCTTACGCCAGCCTTACTAAAACTGAGATCTCCAAAGATGTGGTAAAAGATCTTAAGGATATTGATCATGACATCATTTACTGTGGACCTATCAAGAACCTTGTAAGTAAAAGTGCGGTCTTGGTGCAACATTAAAATAGCCTTCATTTTAAATCAGCAAGAACCAACAAAACAACAAAAGAGACCGATTTATTTCAGCCAAATTTCATTCGCTATTGAAACGAGATCACAGTTATCTCTTGATTGAAAAATAATTTCTATTGTTCAAAGTTTGTCACAAAATTTTCATGCTGCTTTTGCCACCCAAACATGTTTTGATTTTGTGTTATTAAGTTTCATATATCATTAGATTTGAAGGAGAAGATCACATCACAGCATGCTCTTTGCTCTAATCAATTTGTGTTAACCTTTTGTGTTTTGTTTTTGGGAATTCAGAAACAGACATACTGTAGTGAGGCTATAAAAGAGTGTAATGGTACTCGCTCACCTGACACAAAGGAGACAATAGCAACTGGCATCTCCATAAGGGATCTGGTAAGGGGATTGGTATTGAGCACTGGTGGCTACTGAAGCCCGTATTGAATGCTTTTATTAACCAACGATCCCAGCCATTACATTTTCATGTCTTCGTCTTCAATTCTAAAAGATCAAGTGCAAGCATTATCTTTGTGCCATGCCTTGAAATTAACACAACTTTGCTTTTAAGCCTTGATTAACTGTTCAATATTGCACTCTTAAATTTTCATCTGTTTTTGTTTTTTTAATTATGCACTTTAAACTTTGCATGATCTTTGTTGTAGTTTTGTTGTGTTGCTTGCAATCACAATTTTCTATGATATCTATAACTGTGCAATCTTCCTTGTCTAACTCTTGACAAGCCCATAACAGCTAAAACTAACTCTGATGCTTTTGGTCTCATGTGCATGCTAACAGAGGCGCAGTTTTGGAGATTTGAGGAATTGTGAGAATTCTGAAAATGGAGTTGAATTCACACCGGATGAAGATATAAGCAGTGAAGGGGTAAGTTCGGAGAATTCTCAATGTGTATTTATTACATAGTTCTTAAAGTATCCTTGCGACCCTCACCACACCACAACGATCAACACTAGCACTTCAGCACTCCGTCTACACTCCTTCAGGTTGTACAAGTCTTTCACCATAAGATATTCTTCCTGTCTTAATCAATTTAATTTTCTTCAGACTTTTTCTTTGATTTGCATGTGCATGTTTACTAAAATTACAAGTTTTACAAAGTGCCATTTTCTGAGAAATTATGCATGACTGAGCCCATCTTGAATGCATGTTAAATATAATGTGAACTTCCTTTGGTGTGCATCCTTTGTCACAAGTAGAACTTGGCAGTCCCTTACTATCGATCGATTTTTACTCTTCGCATGTGTTATGATCTGCTGATCCTTCAGTTCAAACCTTTTTTGATAACTTATCTTGCATGCACCCTCCTTCCTTGCAGTATTGCACTGATGAACTATTTTAAAGCACAAGCACTAAATCATAATCAACAGTATTTGAAATATCTTAGTTTATCTTGTATATATCCAAATAAGGAATCATTGAAATATTTGTTGTTTTAACATTGCACTGTTGGGCTCAAAAAGATCAAAACTAATTCAGCCAATACTGTTATTGTTCCAAAATTTTAAAATTAAATTTCCTTTGAAGTGTTTGTATTCTGTTGCATATTTACTTACAATCGTCCCTTTTGTATTCTTTTTATTGATGTATCTTGGCAGTTTTTCCCTTTTTAAGCATGACTGTTTTTTCTTGCTGTGCTTATATGTATCTTGGTGTGCCATTTTCTTTTATGTCGTGTTATACACACATGCAGAAAGCGCGCTCTCTTGGTGATTTGCGACGTCTTACAAGAGATCTATATCGACCAGATATTAACAATACATCATGCTCTCGGAAACCCATCCACACAGGTGTCTCTGTTAAGGCATTGGTAAGTTTCTTTTCACCTCAAATTTTCAATGTGTACGCATTTCTCACTGTCATTCTCCATCTGAACTTGCGTCATGAAAATCGTAATATGGATTCTTTGCTCTATTTTAATTTTACGGACTATTTGTGGTTATTGTAAACTTTTTTGAATGGGATTGCTAATGCAAGTCTTGTTGGTTTATGTATTTTTGGTTAAGTTGCTTGGTTCTAGTTTTCTGTTCCATTATGATATAATTACTAACTGGCATGGTCTTCAAATATGAAAACATCTAACTTGGCATGTGGCTTGCTTTATGCATGCAGCGAGCGAGCTATTGCAGTCTCATTAACCTCAGCGAACCACCAGTGTCTGACAGACAAATTTTCTCCAACTCTGACATTTTGCTGACACCAGTTTCGGTAAGTTTAAAGAATTTGATACTGAAGTAACTCCAGTAGCTCCAAAATTATCGGTAAGTTCTAAAGTATTTCTCTTGCAACTCTGTGCTTGGTGTTAGTATATACTTAAGAGTCTTTTCTTCCATAAAAAGTTTCAAGTACCTTACTGTAAAGCATTTTTTTGTAATTTTTATGAAGAAGTTTTGCTGTTGTTTCCAACTTTTCAGAGTAGTACAAAAACTCTGCATTACACCAAGTTACTAACTCTTTATTTCTGAATCAGCTTAATTTTTAACTGATGGCCAATTGTGTGTTTCAGAAATCAAGCTTCAGCAAATTTGACCAGCTGAGCAAAAAGACAGTGCTTCATGTCCGATCAGTGGATGCTTCCAAGGTTCAGAAACAATTTAATGAGGTATATTTTTTAATCTTCTGTTTACTGGTAATTTTGTAGTGCTCATTATGTAACTGAAGTACATTTTACTCTGGTTTTAGGCATCAAGCGCATCTCCTGAGGCACAAACCAATTGCAAGGCTTGTGGGAAGCAAGTGTTTGTAATGGAACAGATCAAAGCAGAGAAATCTGTGTGGCACAAAAATTGTTTCCGTTGCAAAGAATGCAGTAAGCAATTGACGTAAGGAATATTTTTCATGACATTCTTCACATTTATTGTTTTCAGTACGGTCAAGACTCACCTCAAAATGATATGATCTGTTTCTCTAGTGTTGACATCTACAGTAGCAACGAAGGTGATATTTACTGCAAACCGCACTTCCGTGAGCTCTTCAAGCCTAAGGCTGTGGTGGAAGATAGCCCTGAGCCAAGTAAGTAGCCTTTCTTGCATTTTATGTATTGAACGTTAAAAAAATGTAGGTTCCTATCTGGATTGTTTAGAAATGAACTATTATATGCATGAGTCATAGTGTTCTTTTAAAGAATACAAGTTATCAGCATTACGCATTAGTGGAAATTTTGTGGTCCTACATATTACGTAAAAGATCGTGGTGTCGACATCTCACTTTTGTGGTTGTCTAGTTCGACGCAGAAAACCTGAGCTTATCATCCGAGAAAATCAACCTTTGGAACTGCCACCAGATGTTGTCAGAGGTAGATTGACTTGTGTGTGCACAATTGCAACTTTGACACAGCTTGCAGCAGTTTTAAATCTTCCACATGTTATATGTGCGGACTAAAATATGTGTGCACTTCAGTTTCCAAATTGTACATAACTCCCACATTTCAGAGCTTATTCCTCACATTGAGTAAAATTGTTTCTTGCCTGAACATTTCACCTCTTCTTCGTGAAACAATTTGGAGAATGTAATAAAATAGATTTGCATGAGTTAGTCTTTCAGCTTGTATAATGCTTTTTGTGTGTCTGCACTTTTTAAGCAAGTTTCCAAGTGAAGCAAGAGTGCAAACTTTAACAGTCTATTAGTCCCTATTCTCTGTTTTTATTCTCAAATGTTTGTTTTTGCTTCATTTCTAACTCTTTAAAAATGTTGCAGTTTTCTATTGTTTTCAAAAACGATTTCAGATGTTGAAATGAATACATTTATTGTTTACCTGTCTCTCTTTAAAGTACATATTTCTTTTTTGCAGCATCTGACAAGCCTGATCTCGGCCTAGAGGAACTATCAAGCTTGAATGTCAAGTCTAGGTTCCAAGTGTTCGAGAAAACAGACGATAGGTCCTCCGAAGTGGAAAAATCACCAAGCAATGTGAATGTCAAGCGTTCGCCTAGCATATTGAGCAAGCTGGCCAAGTAAGGAAATGATTTTACCTCATTGTGGTTCGCACTTCTTCTGTAAAACATGTGGTAAATAATTAATATTATTTAAAAATTTGATTTTTAGATTTCAAGCCAAGGGTATGGATATTGGAGTGACAGACGAGTCCCTAAATGGTATTCCTTATGAAGAGAGCTCGACTTCAAGTGAAGAGGAGGAGGATGATGGTGAGGGTGGTGAGTGTGTGCTTTTGCTTTTAACTTCTACACACAATATTGACAAACTTAAACTGCTTGCCATTTGTGTCCTGCATTCTATCTCTCACCAATTATTAATTGAAAGTTTAACTATAATTTTAGATTTCCTTGTAAATTATTTTGTTATGATAATGATCACTAATTTTGAGGTTTATGATGCACTTATTCACTTTAATACTGAAGAAACTAAAAATATCTTCTTTTTTTTGCGCTTAAGATGAGGAAGATGGGGACATTGTCAAGTCCAGACGAGGAACGAAGGAGAGGCCCATGAGCTTCAGTAAAATGGAGGATGTGAAAAGCCGTTGGGAAACTGGCTCTACTGCAAAGAAAGAGGAACGAAGGGAAGAACGCAGACAAGAAATTCAGACCATCAGATCTCGTTTGTTTATGGTAAGTTGCTTAGTTGGGTGGTCCACATTGTTGCCATGTTTCCATGGTTGTGACCATACATTAATCCAGTAATGTCTGAAACTCTAAATTTATTGTAATGTGGCGTCTGCTTATCCAATGCCTTTTTCCTGGGTTTCGAAACTGTGCTTATGCTCATAGTGAAAATCAGGTTATTATTCTCAACTCCAAAAAGTATCATTTGATTTGAAGTGTCTGAAAAAAAAAATGTTGTTGTGCAGGGTAAACAAGGAAAGATGAAGGAAATGTATGAGCAAGCTGTGAAGGAAAGTGAACAGCCAGCCGCACGAAGAGGAGCCGAAGTTCGCTCAGAAAAGGCTAAATCCATCAAGGAAAAGTTTGAGCGAGGAGAAACCTTGATCTCTGATGAAGAAGAAGGGGAAGACGGTGATAGGAAGATCAAGGATGAAGACCTTGGTGTGTTTGAAGCTGGTAAGATAACACAATGTCCTTTTTGATATCAGTTCTTACGTTTTTTAAAAATGGTATTTAATTCCAAAAACTTGTTTTAGGCATTTCCAAAAAATCCAGGTCCCATTTCATGGAACTGGATGCATCCGCTGCCAAAACAGCGCAGCAAACCACTCCCTCACGACCTGCAGCCAAAGACGGAAATAAGAAGAGAGAGGTATAAACAGGATCCACCTTCTGTAGCTTTATTAGTCTTGGGGTTTAGAAGCTCAACTTGCATTTTGGAAACAATTTTTCATTGTTTATTTCTCGTCCAGGTTCTGACAAACCAAAGTTCTAGTGAAGTTGTTAAGGCTTCTGATAAAATTGAAGATGTACAGGTTGAAACTGCTGATATATCTTCCAAATTTAAGTTCTTTGAAACATACAAAGCACCAGAAAAACAGAAAAGGGCTTTCCGAATCACACCACCACGAGAGGGCCAAGTGAAGGTCAATTATTGTTGTGTGTTTTTTGTTGTTGAGGTGTCTTTTCTGTGGCTTCCTCTTTTGAGTGTTTTACATTTTCCCTTTGCACTTGACATTTTACTACTGACCCTCAAATAATTACCTCTTTACCCATCCATAAGGCTAATATGACCAGCAGTGGTGCTGCTTTCCTGTAATTCTCCTGTTGTCCCCCAAATTTGTCTCCCAAATTTGTCATCAGTTTTGGACATACTGTACTTTTCTGCTTGTGTGTGTCATTCCACTCCTTGCTTTGGTGACCCTCAAACCTGTCAAAATCAGTTTATTGCTTTCATACTTGGAAACATGGTTTTGAAGCTTTGCTTTGTCCTCAATTTGATTCTCCATATGTGTGCACAAGTTTCTAATTTTCTTTTTTTAATGTTTAGATGGAGTCCCCTGAACGAGAAGTCTACCGTGATCCTGATGTTGTTCGTGCTGATGACACAGTTGAGGGAGATGAACTCCAGCACAGTATGACAACGTCAAAGATGCTTTCTATCTTCCGTCAAATGGAAGAAAAAGCACAAAGAGAGGATGTCCCTGATGGTGGGTTATAACTTCTCATGTATGTAATTTTTTATCTATGAAAGAGCTTGAGTTTTTTCACATCTGTTGTGTTTTGTGTTATTTTGTAGGACCTAAGCCCCTAAAGTGCTTTACTCCACCTCCAGACTACAAACAAGAGTCTGATAGTTCTGAAGATGAACGCTCTGATGAAGATGAAGATGATGATGATGAGGAAGGAGATGAAGATGAGAGTGACGGTGTTATTCGCTCTTCAGTAAAGGCAGAGGATGAATTCCTCCAAGCTGTAAGTCATTTTAATATAGAGTTTGCCTGCACAAATAATTTTGTTTCTAATACCTAATCTTGTATCTCTAGGCCAAGGCAGCTGCTAAAGCAAAGACGTTACGTGCCAAATTTGAACATTGGGAAGAACAAGAAAACAACATAAATTCTGGAGGTGGTAATATCAATCCCACTCTCTTGGAATCTGAGCATGAAAGTATTGAGTCAACCAAGTCTCTCCGGGCCCGTTTCGAGTCCTTGCGAAACGAAGCAGAAGCACCTAAAGAAAAACCAAGACCAAAAGTGAACAGATTTGTGGTGAGTGGATCTGTCACATAGCTCCTTGATGTGCAAGCTTAAAAAACATTTGTTGCTCCTTAGTGTTTATACAGTAGAAATTGCTTTGCTCTCGACTCACCATTTAGATCCAGTGTGTATTGTGTATTTCTTGATGATTCTTGTTTGATTTTGTTGCATTTTGTTTTGAAAATTTTTACCAACTATCCATTTTGTTTGTTTCTGTCATAATCCTACTTTAATCAGACAAGCTCTGAATTTGTTTCATTGGATCCTTAATGAGGATTGGGTGAACTTAGTGAGGTCCAACTAGATTTGTGACAGCATGTCTGAAAGTGTTTTGTTTTGTTCTGCCTTATGAAACATATTATATTTAATTTTAACTGCATGATTTTGAGTTGGTTTAAAGATTGTTTCCAGCATGACTCTTTATTTTCTTGACTCAGTTGTTTCTTGGGTAAGTGCATGACATTTTAATAATTTTTTTTAATAATCTGAATTATTTTAACCACATCACTGTCTTTATCATGAAATTCTTTTAAGAACTGAATGTGTTTCTGTTTCAAAACCATTGTGCTTTTGTGTGTTACAGTGAATGGAGCTGAATTTTATTCATCAGACGTATAATTATTGTGATGTTGGACAAAATAAAGAAGATCTGAATCTTCATTCATCTGTCTGCATGAATGTCTTAGAAGATTATTTTTGTTTCAATGATTTATTAATGTTGATAATCCTTTAATTTTAGCAAATGTTTTTGTTTTGTCACTTGTGTCCTGTAATTATTTCTGTACTTTTAACTTCTTGAAACCTTGTATACAGTTGACAAATTATTTTAGCACAGTACCTGCTTGTTACTGTGTATGTGGTGGATTTCATTTTATTGATTATTTTCAATTGTAGAAGATCGGAGGAGCTTAATTTTAAATCAAAGTGTCAAAGACTCAATCTGTTATTGTGGTAAGAAATTCTTATATTTATGGATATGGACTGGATTTTTTTCCAATCGTATTATTTCTCTACATGTATCTGTAACTGTAAGATTAACTCCGTAATACCCAGTTGGTTTTATCTCGTGTCATTCAGTTGTTAACTAGGCCTAAATGCAATTTGAATTACATGAGCGCTGTGTAAGTACCTTAGTGCAATTAAAATCTTGGGTCGGGAAATAGATTGAGTGCTCCCACTAGAAATTTAGATAGAAGGCCATAAAATGAAGTGTACTTGTAACACAGTATTGGATATCCAAACGCCGCTCTATGAAGAGAGAAAGTAGGTTCCTCCGTCACCTTTTACATTTTTGTACCATTGATTGTGGGATAGCAACGATAATTGCCTTGTTCTTAGGCATTTCAAGTTTTTTTAGTTCATGCCTTTTGCAGGTCTATAAATGCTATCCCAAGTGATCCACATCACAGTTCTCCATTTTTCTAAGATAAAAAGTGGAACTGATATAAATTACCTCTTGTCAATGTGGGTTTGTCAAACTTAAACCACGTAAGAGACAATGATTATGTGTTACATAGGTTTCAACCTAACGTCTTCATGCTACTGTTACATGTACTGCTTAAACAATGTGATTTTGTTATTGTGCTACTGTTTGTGATGATTGTACTTTCCTTACATGGATGGATGAGTCAATTTGTCATATTTCCCATAGTATTAAATTGGTTATAATTTGTGGCAGAATTCGTTTTTAATGTTTGCAAGTTCTTTTCTACAACCTCATCTGTAAAGTTTAAAATACTAGTCCCTGGCACTACTACTCTAGTGAATAAACTTTACAGCTCATAGTTCACCTTGGGCCAATTAAGTGCACCCTTCTCTTCTCCTACATTCTCGTAAAAACACTAAGGAGCCAAATGACTGCATAAAATATTTTTCAGAATTATTTCTACTGCCGAATCATAATTACAATTTTTTTCTTGCAGGAAATTCAAACATCATGTGCTGAATTCTGTGACTCCTGTGAGAAGAAGGTCTACCCTCTTGAGAAAGTAGAAACTGGTGGTAAACTATTCCACAAGGGATGTTTCCGGTGTATGCAGTGTAGCTGTATTTTGAGGTACTATTGTTTTCTGGTCACTCATTAATGTGTCATAAGTACTTGTTTGTTTACTCTTCTCATGTCTTCATCATCTTGCTTTTTCAGAATGGAGAGCTACACATTGAACAATGGAAAATTGTATTGCATCCCACACTTCAAGCAGTTATTTATTTCTAAAGGAAATTATGATGAGGGCTTTGGTCTGGATCAACACAAGCGCAAGTGGAACAGCACAATGAGAGAGAATGGAGACATCTTACTCAGTGGAATCGATGCAAACGGCAACAACCATTGATTGAGCTACCACAATAGCACTACTTGGTGATCTCACTCATGAAGATAAGTGCCATTTGGTGGAATGGAAGATGAACAGTACTTTTGATACTTCCATTATGTGTGAATATTATAATTTAAATTTTATCCATGAATTGAGATTCAGAAACTCTTCTTTTTATTTTTTTTAACGACAAAATCCACCTTTTCTTGCCTGTTGACAATAGTGCTTTGGATGTTATCAAATTACAAGTTCTTTTATGGGTTCAATTCGTGGGTTATGAATTTAGTGGCCTATTATATTTTTGGTGGACGAGTTTCATTAGAGCAACCCTCCACAAACACTTGTTGACATAGGTCTTATACGCATAAAATGTTCTTTCTTGTTTGGTATCAGGCATGCAGCAATAGCTTTTGTTTGTCCCAGGGTCACTTACCTGTTTTCTGTTCCTATGCAAAAGACAGGGAAAAAACGTTTTGTGTTGTATCTGCTTGCCCTACTCTTTTCATTCTCAATTTGCTATCATTTGCTGTGATGTCTTAACCGTTTTAAAAATACTAAGGAATCTATGTGGTGAAATATGTAGCTCTTTTAAATAATAAAAGTTTTAAAATACAAAGGATTTATGTGACCAACCAATTTGGTTCCTGTTATTATTATTGTGCCTATTGGGTGAAATCAAAATTTGCAAATTCTGTGATTAAATTTTATTTCAGTTTTAGTTTTGAAATTATTGTACATTCCATGTACTTTGTCAAATATGTAAAGTTTGTCAAAATATGTACATCCCTGTAGACCTGCTTTAATGTTGTTCTTGTTTTCTGTGTAGTTGTAGATAGATTTGTATATTTTATCAACATTTTAAATGTATTTTTTGAATGTATACATGTACTCCTAAAATGATTCTCATCTAATATTTTTTCCTGCAATAAATCATGATCCTTATTTAATCTTAAAGAAGGCATGTCTTTTATTCTCCCATTTTCTTATAACTCCAAGCCCATTGTCATGAGCATTCTCCTGAAGATGAACACAAGCTGACCGTGTTGGCGCTGTCATCAGGGGCAGCGAATCTTACATGATATCTGAGAATGGCGCTCATCGTGCCAAAATAAGCTTGGAGCAGAAGAAAAGTTGAGACACAATGGGGCTGCACAGACACTCGCCGCCACTGAACTACTCCATGCTAGAGGTGACCGAGGCCGTCTCCACGCCGTCCCCCTCTCCGCCCCCGTGTCCTTTGGCACGGTAATTTGATGCGGTGCCGCGCAAAGTCCCGGGCCACAACAGCAAACACAAACAACCCCCCTCCCCTCAGTGTGGCGCGGCGGCGGGGCGCTCTGCAGTGCGGACCACCGGATGGAGTTGCGCCCTTATCGCTTTCCTCCTACGGCCCCTGTCTGCCCCCTCTCTCTTCATGACATTCTCTCCCTCTCTCTCTCTCTCTCTCTCTCTCTCTCTCTTCCTCTCTCTCTCTCTCTCTCTCTCTCTCTCTCTCTCTCTCTCTCTCTCTCTCTCTCTCTCTCTCTCTCTCTCTCTCTCTCTCTCTCGCTCTCCTCCCTGCAGCCTTTTCTCTTCCATCGCCGGCCTTGCTGAGGGTCGTCCCATCGGAGTTTTGCGTCCGTGAATCAATTTATACGGTGTGCTGAGCTGCCCAGTGTCCACACAGTGTCACCCCGCCGGTCCACGGGCCGTCCGCCCCGCCCCGCCCCGCCCCGCCCCGCCCCGCCGGCCAGGCCCCCGAGGGGTGGCGGGGGGCTCGAGTTTCTCAGATGAGGAGGGCGCTGCTGCGGAGCGATCCCGAGGAGGATCGGTCTGTCTCTCTCGCAACCCTACGGGACGCCCCACGAGTGCGACAGAGACAGAGCGACTAAACGCCACTCCGGAGCGTGCTGCTGCCGAGCCACTGTTGCTGGTCGCCGCCCTGCCGCGTCAGTCTGTGGGGGCCAAACAAGGGCTGCCGACACCCTGCAGGCCGTCTCTCTCGCACCCATGCGGCACGCCCTATTAGTGTGCGAGAGGAAGAGAGGCCCCTCGTTCGGAATGAGCCTGCTGCCGCCCTGGCCCGTCTGGCCCGTCTGGCCCGCCCCTATCTCGGCATGCACGGAGAGCCTGAGGTACACAACACCGCGGCGGCACCTCGTTACGTGACGGGGCGTCTCACAGTGGGCCAGAAGACCGTTGAGGCGGCCAAAATTCTAGACGCGTTTTGAGCTCCCGAGTCTCTAAATGGGACTCGAATCGAACGCGTGACCCCACTAATGGATTCGTCGTTTGGAGAGCAATCCATTGGTGGAGTCACACGTTCGATTCGAGTCGTATTTAGCGGCTCTGGAGCTCAAAACGCGTCCACGATTTTGGCCGCCTCAACGGTCTTCTGACCCACTGTGCGTCTCCGCCATGCTGCGCCACCAGGCGTTTTCGTTGGCTTTGTTTACGTTTTCCAGGCAGTGTCGGGGCGCCCGGCTGCGCCCGGCTAGGCCCAACCGCAGGCCCTGCGACCCGGACCATTTGCCCGCCGCGCGAATGCAAAGTGCAAAGTGGCCCGCGCAGCGCGAAGCCCCGCGGGGCCGGCGGGATGAAGCGCAGCTAGCGCAGCGGGCGCCGGGCGCATTCCGAACAGCGCTGGGTCGTTCTGTCTCTCTCGCACCCACACTGAACGCCCCGTGAGTGCGACAGAGACAGAGCGACGAGAGATCCTTTCCGGAGTTCGCCTGTAGCAGCAGCAGCAGCAGCAGCGCCATCTACCGGGCCAGGAAATGGAAAATCCGCGCGCCGCGCCGGGCATAGCATCGCGCGACACATTCCGGCCCGTTGATGACTTCCGGTCATTCTGTCGAGAAAGGTGTTTTGGTGTTTTCCAGCCGCGCGGCCATCAACCCGCACCCTCTGATGGCTGCCAGCCCCGCCAGCCCCGCCTCTCGCAGTGAAAAGGAGAATGAGTCCGTTCATAGCGCGGGTCCGTTTGCCGCGGCCCGCGTGGCCCCCGGGGACACTTCCCGTTTTGCCGCCAGAGAGGGGTCAAATCAACGCGCCACCCCGCGCCGCCACGCCCCGCCCCGCCACGCCCCGCCACGCCCCGCCACGCCCCGCCACGCCCCGCCATGGGTGGCTGGGCCAACAGCCTCAGGGCCAAAGCAGCGCAAACGAACACCGAACGCCGCTCTAGTCCGCACCCGCTGAATGGAGGCAAGCACCTCGAATCGCTGCGGGGGAGGACAACGACAACACATTCTTTCTGCCTCGGCTAACAGAATGTGGAAAAGGTAAGGTCCAACGTTTTTCTTTCGTGTCGGCCACCATAGCGAGAGGTGCATCCAGGATGACCCGCGGACGCCGGGCAGCCATGCAGTCCCGCTGGCAGGGCGGCACCAGCACTGCCTACCCACCAGGCGTCACGGCCCCAACGGAAGCAGGGCCAGGCAGGGCAGGAGTCCCGGTGCAGCCTGAAAGAGAAACAACTCTTCAGATTAGGACTCGTTGACTCCTGGTTGGGAATTACTCCTCTCACTCAGCGACTGGCCTGACAAAAACAAAACAAAAAAAAATCAAGAAAACGAGAAAACAGCAGGATCAGGAGGGAAACGCAGTGGTGTTTTGGAACGGGAGCGCGCGACAGTGCATATGGCAGGGAGGCTGCTCTGAACATCGGGTGGATCTCACCTCTGCAATTACTCATTTCGCCCCCACCCGGCCACGCCCCGCCACGCCACGCCACGCCACGCCACGCCTCGCCCCGCCCCGCCAGGGGCGAGAGCAAGCACACAGTGTACGGTGTGGTGCGGTTTGTTGTATTGCCAGGGATGCTGGCTTGCTGGAAGCGGCGCGCAGTCGCATCATTTGTATCGTGTTATTTCAGTAAATTATGTAGCTGGGTGCCGGCACGGCCTGCTGTTAGAGAGAGAGAGAGAGAGAGAGAGAGAGAGAGAGTAAGTGTGTGTGTGTATGAAGGGAGCGCACACACGGACTCGGCCAGCCTCCATCCCACCCCTTATTTCGGTCTGGTCACCTGCTCGCTTGCACAACACCCAGCAACTCCAGCAGCAACGCGCGGCCTATGCACGTGCACGCGTGCAATGAACACACACACACATATCCTCACCCTTTCTCACACAAACACTCGACCGTTTGTCCGGCCGCGATGGCTGGCTACACTGTGCCAACAATTAAACAAGCATCCTTTAATTCGGCCCATGCTCGACGAAAGCATGTTTTTTTTCTCGTCATTTTTCTCTGGACTCGCGGCCACGCTTCGATGACGTGCCCCTCGCCAATCTGGCATGACGCGCCCCTCTGCTTACCGGCGGCATGTCCGGCCTGCACAGAGCACGCCCCGCTGGGCCGCCCCGCCCCGCCCCGCCACGCCCCGCCGCGCCCCGCCCCGCCCCGCGCCACGTGACAATAAAAGGAGCTTTGAAGCCGATCGGTCTGGTGGAACGCACCGCAACGGAACATATTTAGAGAGGCCGCAGCAGTGCCACACTTCTGCCAATAAGCGGCAAGCCTTTTATTTTACCCAGCCGAGTTTTTATTTCATTCCCTTTTTTTGGGGGGGGGGTTACAGAGAGAGGGGACAGGCAGAGCAAACGGCGACATGACTTGGACCGAGTCGAACCGAACGCAAATAGATCGTCACGAAACGGCCATCCGGAAAGAAACAAACAGCTGCTAAAGGGGATGAAAGGACCCTCGCAACGGGTCTTTATCATTTGACCTACCTAAAGTAGACCGGAAAAAAACTAGACCTACCTATTTTTGACCGACCTGAATAAAAATATTGAATAAAAAAATTGAATTACTTTAGGTAGGTCAAATGATCTGCTCCGCCTCGCAACGGTGAATCTGAGTGCGAAAACCGTGTATGCATAAGACTTGTGGGCCGGTATTGTTGGGGCTCTAAAAAAAAAGGAAACGAGAAGGCGGCGCGGACAAGCGGCCAAGTCGCCAACAAGTCGCGCACCGGCCGCGTCAATAAGGGTGATCGATGGCGTTGCCGGTATTCGGATTTACTGCGTCGAGTGGGGAAAGGGGCGGCGGAGGGGGGCGTCGAAGTTAGTTATGGCGGCAAGTTGCGGGCCTTATTGGCCACCTACACAGCGAGCAGCGCAGGCAGGCGGCGCGGCCAGGGCGCCTCACGCCCAGGGACCGCCAAACTCATCGGGGAAAAATGTCGCCTTCCGCCCCCTTGATTCGGACCGGGCACGCGAGGCGGCTCGGCTATCCGTCTCCAGTCTTGTCGGATATAAAGTTATTAAATGAGAATTACTTCTGGCGTGTATCGGGGCGGCCGGGTCCTCCGCGGCATCGTGCTCAGTCACGGGGGTCTCGGCCTGCCTCAGGGAGCAGCGCACAGTGGGTCAGAAGACCGTTCAGGCGGCCAAAATTCTAGACGCCTTTTGAGCTCCAGAGTCGCTGAATGGGACTTGAAGCGAACGTGTGACCGCACCAATGGATTCCTCGCACGGAGAGCAATCCATTAGTGGGGGTCACTCGTTCGATTCGAGCCCCATTTAGCGACTCTAGAGCTCAAAACACGTCCGGGATTTTGGCCACCTCAACGGCCTTCTGACCCACTGTGCGGTGGGGCGGCAGCAACAGGCCGGGCTGCTGCACTCCCGGCATGGCGGCGATCCGCTTACGGGATCGACACGGCGGCGGCGGGGCGGCGGCCAGTCGTGCATGCGGAGGGTCTTATCTGTGCGTGCCCTGACGAAGGGCGCGAGGACGGCCGCCGAGCCAGACCGCGGCGCGCACCTTGTCGAGACGGCATGTGATTGGTCGGCCGCCGTGGCCCGCAGCCAAGCGGCCCGGCTCCGATCTCCCGCCTTCCGGCCTCTCTGTTCTCGAAGCAGCCGAGGCGAGGCGGCCATACCCGGTACCCAGGTACGGTATCGACCTTCCAGTCTCTCTCGCCGCCACCCCGCAGCGCCCCGGAAATTACCCATGATTTATTTTGCGTGTTTTGATCAAGAGCCATTTCTATACCGATTGTGCCTCTTTTCAATTTTCCTCTTGTTTCCCGCTCTGCCGTGGAAATTGGCCCGGTAAATCCCCCCGCGACCCGCTACACAGTAATACAATAATTCACCCCCCCCCCTCCTCACTCCGCTGCACGGTCCGTTTCCTCGCGGGCTGCCGCTGTATATTTTGCAGGGAATGTTTTTGTCGGAATCGACTCCTTTTGTCTGCACCTCATCCCTGTCAGAGTCCAGAGAACACCCCTTCGCCCCCCTGCCCCCCTCCCCCTCCCCCCTGCCCCCTGGGACTTAGGCCCGCGTTAGGGATGGATCTATCACAGAGGCAAGATTTCTCTTTCAGTCTCGCGTCTCGCTCGCTCCTCCGCGTTTGATCTGGCCCGTCTTTCTGCTGGCTGCTTTATGACAAAGCCCCTCTCGACAGATTCGCCTGGCCGCCACGCCCCGCCCGCCCCCGCCCCCGCCCCCCCGCCCGCCCCGCCCCGCCCCGCCCCGCCCCGCCCCGCCCGCCCCGCCCCGCCTCGGGAAACGGCGCTACAGCTGCAGGTGCTTTTGCAGCCGCCGGCCGGCCAGCCCGGTGGACCGGGAGCAGCAGTGCTTCCAGTGATGGGCGCCGCGAGGGAAGTCCCAATTCCTCCACGAGAGGAAAAAATATTCCTCAAATATGTTTCTCAACGCGGAAAACAAATTCAAAAATAATCACTGGTTGCATGGCAGTGAATCGACGAGAGGTTTGCATATATACCTCATGTGAGTAAGCGAAGTCACCACCGCGACGAAAGCGTCCGCCGACACAAAATTTGGCGGTCGATTACCCAGGACAGTCTGTCGAAAATTACGATTGCACTGGGTGTCGAATCCAGGTCCCCCCGACTTAGAGTTCGACACCTCTACGCTCTCGGCCAACACAACACAGACACAATCGGTGAAGCGGTGCCTTTGACAGGCTGGATCCGTACAGAGGGCGTGTCGAATGCGCAAAGGATATGGGAGGATTCGAACATCGGCTCTCGGACCACGGAATCGGCGCGCTTTCGCTCTCGACCACCGCGCTGCTGACCGTCGGCGGCGCTCCGATTCCTCCGACAGGTGGCAGCACCGGACACGGAGCCTGCCTCCTCCAGGGATCAAGACCGAGCCGAGCCGGAGTGGAGCAGTAAGCCGGGCAGCGTGTGTACCCAGTCTCGGGGCAATAAATATCCATGAGGGTCATGATGTTGGTTCACTAGCCGGCCGCACGCTTTGTGTTCCGGCTGGCCCAGGCAGGGCGAGGCCCCGGCAGGGCGAGGCCCCGGCAGGGCGAGGCCCCGGCAGGGCGAGGCCCCGGCAGGGCGAGGCCCCGGCAGGGCGAGGCCCCGGCAGGGCGAGGCCCCCGGGACGCCACACCGCACGGCGCGGCGCAGCACTCCCATTCGCCAGATGTTTCCCACTTTTCCAGCGGGCCGACGCCACGCCGCCTCCCCACTTCATTACTATTTACAGCAACTTGCACCAGCGCGCCCCAAAGAACAACCAGCAACGGTTTGCCGGATTTTTTTTGTTTTTTCGGCCAGAGCCCATGGCCATAGCAGGAGTCCACATTTCTGTGCTCCAGCGGTTTGATTTCAGGATCATGGAAGACAATACTTCCAGCACTGTGTACTGCCCAGGCCCGCCCTAAGGAGTGGCGGTGAGAGATTTTTACGTCTGCAGAGGACAGCTTCCCGGACTTCAGAGGACGGATTCCAGGACTTCAAGAGATGGACTCCAGCGCCTATATACGTCATTACCCCCACCCCAGCCCTCACTTTCGCGTGTGGGCCCCACAAAGGGTCGTCCGCGGGGACCGTGCGGTGAAAGGGAGGAAACCAGCCACTTGACTTGCTTTTCTCCGCGGACCTCGGGAACCTCTTCGGGCGGAGCCGAGGGTTGCCGCGGTCGCGTCGGCAGAACCACCAAACTTTCCAATCCGCCATCGGCTTTATGTTGTTAAGTATTGATTCCGGCAAACAACATCACGGTGCCTCTTTGTGTGTGTGTGTGTGTGTGTGTGTGTGCGCGCGGGGGGCCCTAGACTGTGGGAGGCCTGGGCCGTGCTTGCGGCACCAGCGCCTTATTGAACGGGGGCAGGCAGGGGCGTTCGCTTCACCCTGTCCCGAAATGGGCTCCTTTTACAGTCAGCTGATTCCACACATCACTCAACAGTAACACTAAACAGGAAGCACGGGGACTCGGACCCGGGAATCTCTGCGACCGGCGGCTCACTGCGTTTGTTGGGGTCAGCGCTGCCGCGGCGGCGCTGTGTTGGTCGGCGACCGGGGAGACAGACACTGTCCATTAAAAACATAAAAATGTATGATCCCATAAAGTCGCGGCCCGGACCGCGGTGCTGGACGACGCCGCCCCACATAAAAACGTGTGCTTGTTGTTGTTGTTTGGGGAGGGGGACGCGGGGTGATGAGCGCTCATTCGATGCGAGGCCGTTCCAGCGCCGCGCCCGCCGGGCTGCTGGAGTCACTCCAGCGACTGCAGCCTCCAGCGCGCGGCGTCCGGGCGACGCGGCGCCGCCGTGCAGCCCTGCTCGGCGGGCCGGCCTATCCCGGGCTTCGCAGGGGCTCCGCAGCAGTGGGCCAGGAGTCGCTCAAAGTCATGAACGGTTTTTGAGCTCCAGAGTCGCTGAATGGGTCTCGAACCGGAAAAAAAACGATGGGAAATGTTGGGAGTCGATCGCTGGACCCTACTGATGCGACCCGACGCCTCTAAGACCTCGGCCGAATGCAACCATGGCTCACGGGTGACATCTTCTCGGCCTACCCGAACAGGAGGCCTAGCCGTGGTCTACCTCTCGGGCCCATTCCCCGCCACGGTGAATGAGTTTCGCTGGCCCGGGGCGAGCAAGGCGCCAGCTGGTGTCCTTATCCGAAGGGCCTGGCTGGCCTGCCGACCCGTGCACCCCATGCCAACCGCACACAGGGCTCCAGTCGTGTGTGGGGTGGGGCGGGCGGGGGGCGGGCGGGGGCCCCACTGGGGGCTGGGCTGGTCAGCGGCGGCCTCTGCGAGTCCAAACCCACATCAAACGGCCGGCCCGGCGGAGGGCTGGTGAGGGCTACCGCTGCCAAGGGCCCTGCTGCCGGTGTAATAGGCTGCCTTCTCGGCGGCGACGCTCCTCTAGGTCGGGGCCGTGGGGCGCGGCCGGCATGGGGCCATATCGCAGTGATTAGCCGTTGTTTCCTGCAGCGCCCCCTCCCCCGCCACCCGCGCCACCCCTTTGGCCGTCCTCGGGGGCCAATAAAGGCCACGCCCCGATCGGCCACCAGCAAGACGAGGGTCAGCGAGCGTGCCCCCGCCGCCCCGCCGCCACGCAACAAGGGGCTTTGAGCACAGCTCATTGGCTGATGCACGGCCTCACAGGGACATGCAGTTGGGGCTGCTCCTGGCCTCCATAGGGTGCACACCACTGAGTGGGGGGGGCTGGCGCCGAGGAGGACGCCGTCGAGAAGGTCGTGGCCATCGAGGAGGTCGCCCTGCCGTCCCGGCCGACGACAAGCAGGCTGCGATTCTGCGCACGTGTGGCGAGGCGCCGCACACGCGCCAGAGAGGGGGAGAGAGAGAGAGAGAGAGAGAGAGAGAGAGAGAGAGAGAGAGAGAGAGAGAGACGGAGGAAGAGGGCGAACAGCTCGCCAGTAAATCCGCGCAGAGAGCAGAGAGCTTGAGCTCGAGGACGGCATGGCTTCTTCCTCTTTCTCCAGGACTCGGCGCGCTTCTTTCGCACTTTTTGCTCGTTCCAGCGGAACGCCGAGCCACTACTGCTTGGCGGCGGCGCTCTATTAGGGACAGTCGATCTGTTTCCTGACTTCCTGGGCGTGCGGTGCTGCTATAGTGCCGCTTCGCGCTTCGCTCCCTGGCGGGGGGGCTGGCCATGCTGGCAGCCAGCAGTGGCAGCGCGGCGCACCCCGTGGGGCGCCGTGGGGCGCCGTGGGGCGCCGTGGGGCACGCAGGGCGCGGCGTGGCGCCGAGTGGCGTGGTGGCAGGCCGATGAATGATTCATGACTGCAGTGACTTTCACGTGCCTTACCTCAAGACATCCGCCCCCCCCCGCGCAAAAACACGCCGTAACCCCCCCTCCCCTCCCTCCGCGTTATATTTCCGTCGTCACGCGAGAGACGCGCTGGCGTGCCGTCCCACAGAGTGGCCGCAACGACTGTGTGCAGCGTCTGTCTGATTGCGAACGCGACAGGGACAGACAAATGGCCGCGGCGATCGGTAAAGAGTGAAGCACAGCTCGGCCTACTTCTGTCCGGGCCACGCCTCGGCCGTCAGGCACCTCGTCCCGGGTAATCACCGACAACGAGCAGTGCAGCCTGATGCAGCCGCAGCGTCGTGTCGGATCGCTCGCTCTCTGTCGCACTCACGGGGCGTCCCGGAGAGGTGAGAGAGAGACAACGACTCGTCAGAAGCAGCCTGTCGTCGTGCCGATGTTGAAACGCAGGCCAGACTAACCTAACCTATCCCCTCTGAAACAAGGAACAACTGGCCGAGAATAAAGCAACTACTGAACCATTTATTTTCCAGCAGAGAACCAAACTGCTGGGAGCCGTCAACATCCAAAATGTTGATACGGCACGGTGGCAGCATTGGTAGAGACACCGACATCGAATGCCGTCGGGGGAGGGTTCAAATCCCAACTCTCCACATTTTTTTTTACACCCCATTCGCTAAAAAAAAATCCTTAGGCCGTGTCAGCTGGACTGTCAACTGTTCTCCTTTTTTACCGCAGGTCGCTGGCCCGGGTTACGCATTATCATATAGAGAGTTCTATGTGGCCCTTGCAACTTCTACTACTGCTCTTTGCTATTGGAAAACTTTTGGCACGGCAGCGGTATAGTCTGCAGGTGTGCGTGTGTGTGGACCCTCTTCTGGCCACGTGTGTCTGGGCGCGCTCGCCCTGTCGTTCCAGGCTGGGGAGAAGCGTGGCGCCAAGCTGTACGAAAAGACAATCGAAATAAATTCGCTCCGACGTGTATTGCTGAGTGGAACGCACAAAAAACACCCAGGTGGCGCGAGAGATTTTGAAAAAAATAAAAAGGCAGAAAGGATTTGGGGTGAAAAACAAAAACAAAATTAAGGCGGCAGTAGGCAAGTTGGGGAGGGATGCACCGTCGTAAAGTTTAGCCGTGGCGTTCCCGTGCGCCGGGGCGGGCCGGGCCGGGGCGGGGTATGGGTGGAGCGGCGCCGAGGCCGTGGGAAAATGCACCACGCGTTAGCTTTCTAATAATGTTGTTTTCCAGGCAGGTGGCGCCGCCCGCGCCGAGCGCCAATTGCCTCACGTTGCCTGGCCCTCGGGGGCGGGGCGGGGCGGGGCGGGGGGCAGGAGGCACTCACTTACATCAGATGAACCGCGCTCTCAGCATAACGGGCTGCAATTCCGCAGCCATTGCCATGGGAGACGCCAGCAAGACTGTAACAAAATGACACGCCTTGCCCGGCAGGCACCACTACTGTGCCCCGAGCCTGGCCTTGAGGAAGGGGGACGTTTAATATCGCTACTGCTGCTGGTAAGTTGGCGCCAGGCACGCGATGCGCTGCAGACGCGGCTGCCTCGCCCCGCCCCGCCCCGCCCCGCGGCAGCCTCGCGACAAATGAACCCTTGACGTCGTCGCGGGGAACGGATGGCGGAAGGAGTGGCGGTTGCGCGGTGAATCCATTACGGCGAAGACGCGGCGAACGCGTTGCCCACGTGGTGATGGCGAAGACCCGGGTCATGTCCCGAAGTGGCGTGCCCCGCCCCTGTTACCCCGCCCCGCCCCGCCAAACTCATCGGGGAAAAATGTCGCCTTCCGCCCCCTTGATTCGGACCGGGCACGCGAGGCGGCTCGGCTATCCGTCTCCAGTCTTGTCGGATATAAAGTTATTAAATGAGAATTACTTCTGGCGTGTATCGGGGCGGCCGGGTCCTCCGCGGCATCGTGCTCAGTCACGGGGGTCTCGGCCTGCCTCGGGGAGCAGCGCACAGTGGGCCAGAAGACCGTTGGGGCGGCCAAAATCCCGGACGCGTTTTGAGCTCCAGAGTCGCTAAATGGGATTAGAATCGAACGTGTGACCCCACCGATGGATTGCTCTCAGGATGAGGAATCCATTGGTAGGGGTCACACGTTCGATTCGAGCCCCATTTAGCGACTCTGGAGCTCAAAACGCGTCTCGACTTCTGGCCGCCTCAACGGTCTTCTGACCCACTCCCACTGTGCAGCGGGCAACGCGCGCGTTCTCCGCTTCACCTTATCAAAGAGTGAGGCCGCGCGCATTGTTGGCAGAAGCCCGTTTCCGCGAGGAGGGGTTTCATTGCCTTTCTCTCTCGCGCTCACGGGGCGGCCCGCGGCCGTGCGAGAGAGACAGCGCGACGAAAGCGCGTTTCGCGGGCTACAGCTGCAGGCCCCCAAAACACGGCAAGGCGAAAGGCCGCGCCACTTAGGGCCGCCCCGCCTCGCCTCGCCGCAGGAACCCTTTCAGGAGACGGCCAAAGTGATTCCAACGTCATGAATTGGGAAGCATTTCTTTTTTGCACCCCCCCCCCCTCTTTCCGCCGACACGACAATGCCCTGCACCGCCCCCTCCCCTCCTCTCCCCCCGCCCGACCCGACTCGCTCGCGCCCCGTCCGTTTTTCACCCTTTCCCTTATCCTATCAAATTTTTAGCAAGTGGTCTCACCGGAGAGCGGCCAGGCTGGCCCAGGCTCAGGCTGGCGCGCGAATCACGTGATTTACGAGGCCGGGCCGCTTGCTGCCGCACAGTGGGTCAGAAGATCGTGGAGGCGGACAAAATTCTAGACGCGTTTTGAGCTTCAGAGTCGCTAAATGGGACTCGAATCGAACGTGTGACCCCACCAAGGGATTCCTCTTTCGGAGAGCGATCCATAGGCGGGATGACACGTTCGATTAGAGTCCCATTTAGCGACTCTGGAGCTCAAAATGTGTCCAGGATTTCGGTCGCCTCTACGGTCTTCTGACCCACTGTGCGCCGCTTCGGCGCAGGGCGCCGCCAGAGGGCGCGCCGATATCACACCGCCTTGTAAACAGGTCCATAATCACGTCGTGACTTGTGTAGAGCCTCCTGGAGTCCTGGAGGGCGGAGGAGAGGCTTGGAGCCGTCGCAAGCGGCGAGGGAGGAGGGCCCCTTACACGTAAACCGATTTGTCCGTGGCCATTGGAGGAGGGCGGAGAGATCAGAGATGACGGAGAAACAGTAGAGAAGTGCAAGTGCGACCGTGTCACATACAAAAGAAATTCGATAACAGCAAGAAGAACGATAAGATTTTTGTTGTGGTAGGAGGAGCGTGGTGTCGTGGCAGCACTGGCTGGCGGGCCGAGACCCGCGGCGTGCATCTTGCATGCAGCTCTTTAATTATCCATCTTCATTGGCTAATGGAGTAATTGGAGTTCGCGCGGAAACACGAAACGAAACACGGGGTGGGCCGGTCAAAGCCTCCCCCCTTCTTTCAGTAATTGCGGAGTGCAAGGGTGAAGACACGGGGCAAGCTCCATTTATTTTTGATTTTTATGCCCCTGGAAATTATGTATGCTTTCCTTTCCCGGATTTTGTCTTCCGTTCTCGCTGGCGGGCTCCAGCACCAGCGGGTCGATGCCGAGCGCCGCTCCGTTCTTCTCGCACTCGCAGCGCATCCGGCAGCAGGGGTTCGAGAGGGACAGAGAGAGAGAGAGCACTGTTCGGAGCCGCTCTGCAGCCACCCTTTTCATTGTTTGTGTCCATGATTTGTACCGGGCCGGGCGAGGGAGTGGCTCTGCCTTGCCCGGCCTTGCCCCGGCCGAGGAGAGTGGCGGGGCGGCCAAGCCTCCACAAAATCCTGGGAGCAATCCTGTAACGTCGGCGAACGTGATCCAAACAGCGAAACAGGGCGAGCAGGCGGCGAGCAGGCGGCGAGCGTGGGCCGCGGTGGGCCGAGCCGTGGAACCGGCCGAGCACCCCGACGCCTGACCGGAAAGGGGGAGGGGAGGGGGCTTCGGACGACGGCGGCGAGATAAAGAAGTGTGTTGCAACCCCGGCCGGCGAAAGAGGGAATATCTTCATGAATAAAATTCCACTCTGTTTTCTCTCAAGGCACTTACCGCCGCGCGTCCGCGCCCCGTCCGCACGCTGTCCGGGCTGTCCGGCGCGGCGCCGTGAGGGAGCCAGCGGACCACCCACCCGGGCCGGGCACAGTGGGGCAGAAGACCGCGGCCGAAATACCGGACGCGTTTTGAGCTCCTGAATCGCTACATGGGACTCACATCGAAACGTGTGACCCCGCCAATGGATCGCTCTCCGAACGAGGAATCCATTGGTTGGGTCACACGTTCAATTTGAGTCCCATTTAGCGACTCTGGAGCTCAAAACGCGTCTAGAATTTTGGCCGCCTCAACAATCTTCTGACCCACTGTGCGAGGCAGGCACGGCACGCAGAGCGCCAACGGGCTGGGGAGAGTGAAGGGTCAGAAGCAAAACAAATCGGCGCGGTACCGCGTCACGTCGTCGAGGGCCTTGCCAAGGCTTCAGCCTCGCGTCACCCGCAGCCCGCTCATTACAGTGGAGGGGGCGCCTCAAACGCGGCGCGTCTGCTGTCTCTCTCGCTCCCATGGGTCGGCCCGCCCAGCGCACAGTGGGTCAGACGACCGTTGAGGCGGCCAAAATTCTAGACGCGTTTTGAGCTCCAGAGTCGCTTAGTGGGACTCAAATCGAACGTGTGACCCCACCAATGGAGTGCTCTCCGAACGAGCAATCCATTGGTGGGGTCACACGTTCGATTCGAGTCCCATTCAGCGACTCTGGAGCTCAAAACGCGTCTAGAATTTTGGCCGCCTCAGCGGTCGTCTGACCCACTGTGCAGCGGTGAGCGGGAGATGGAGCGACAGCCTGCTGAAGAGTGCGTGGGGAATGAAGCCACACGCACCGCCCCGCGCCACGCACGGCTCCGGACGGGTCCCCGTCGGTGACGGCGATGGCTCGAAATAAAAAAAAAAGCGGCTGGGGGTCGTCGGGACTCGAACGCAGACTCTCGGGGTCATGAATCAACGCCCCGGCCACTCGGCTACGCGGTCGGTTCCGGTTACAGCGTTCGAGACGGCCATGACGGGGCGGTGGTCTTGGTTGGCTCAAGTGCCGACCGACCGCACAATGGGGCAGTGCTTGTGTGGTCAGTAAACTCGGCGCGCCCGCCAAGCCCGCTCGGCAAATACGACTCCACCTTCCGGCTTGAGGCCACCGAGTCCCTCGGCGCGGCCCTCCGTCCGCCCTTCGAGGAGCCTCACTGATAATTAATTCTGCTAATCCCTCGCCCCCCTGATAGACCCCTTGCCCCCGGCGACACCTTTCCCCACAAATTAAAGTGTCTTCGACGGGGTAGCGGAGAGGCACTTCTTGGCGTGGCCGAGGCCGGCCCGTCAGGCGGCGATGATGGAGCGGCCGGCAGCCCCGCCGCGTGTCCGGCCGAGGCCGGGGCGTGCCTCCTATGCTGATGGGCTGCCAACGAGGAGCGAGGCAAAAAGAGGCCGCCACCGCCGCCACCACGCACAGGCCTTTTTTGCCCGCATTCCGCTGCAAAGTGACTTAATCGCTGCCGTTTGCACTCCACCGAGGTGGGGAGGCCAGGGGACGGCGACTTATCAATGGGCCGGCCGATTCGGGGACACAATGCCGGGGGAAGGGAGGGAAATTACTTGCCGTATCAATTCTTCATCTCGCTTCTTTCTTCCGCCGGTGTGTTGAATTGGTGGGAGAGGTAGGCGAGGGGGGCGCCAAGTGGCCATAGTCTTCGACGGCAGGTGACTCATCCAGGTGTGTAATGACCCTGAGGAGGTGCGCCCCACCCCGCCCCCTAGGGTGCCCGCCGCGCCCTCGCGTGCCTCCCTCCAGCCCGCCCCGATGCGCCTATTTCCGCCCCGGAGCTGCCCGCTAACTGCGGGGGCGGGGCCGGCTGCCTGCCTGGCTGCCTGCCTGCCGGGCTGATTCCGAACAGTGCTCCGCCGCGCTGTCTCTCTCGCGGCTCGCCCTGTGTGTGCGAGGGGGACGGAACGAGGATAGCCCTGCTGGAGTTAGCGCCAGCCCGCCGGCTGACTGACTACCGCTTGGCGTGACGACGAGCACGGGGCGCAACGCGCGGCGGCGCGCGGCGCGCGGCGCGGGGGTTCGCGTCGTTGAGGCACCGCCACACGCCCCCGCGCTGCCGGCACACAGCTGGGAGCGGTCAGGGGCGGCTCCCAGGGAACCCAACGGCCCACGCACCTTTTAACGGGAGGATTAACACGCAGGTGCAGTGGCCGGCGCGACGGCGTGGGCCATCCCTCCTTGTTGGCCCGCCGCCGCGGCCCGGCAGCGCCGCGCGCCACGCTGCGCCATTCGACTCGTTCCGACGAGCCAAACTCAGTAATGGCGTTCCAGCGGCGCGGCCTCTCGGCCTTCGACTTCGGACCCTCTTCGCTCGCCTAGCCTCGCAAAGTCGCTTACAATATTGTGGCTGCACCGCTACAAGTTGGATGCAACTTTGCCGTGGCTCCTTCGCTGCCGAAGGTTGACAGCACAGCGGGGAGCCAAGCCGGAAGGAGGGAGGGGGGCTAATTGTCAAAGTGGGGCGGGGGAGGGGAGGGGGCCTGCCTGTCCCCGCCAGGCTAGGTCCGCTCCACTAGTGGTACGCCAAGGCTCACTTTCTCTCTCTCTCTTCTTTTCTCTTTTTCCCCTCGAGTCTTTTTCCAGCTCCTCACTCTATCTAAAGCGCGGCCTCTTCTCAACCCCCCGGCGGCGCAGGTGTACACCGTCAAAGAAATTCCCCTAACAGAGAAAAAAAATGTAAAAAAAAAAATTCAGGAAAGTCCAGACGTGAAAGTAGATACGGTCCCTTTCTTAAAGTGCTTTCCGAGATAATTTCAAACTGTGTCCCACGATCACACAGGGCGACTCGGTGACTCCTGGGTCGTCTAGCCAGCTTGCCTGGCCGCCTCGGCTTCGGCGCTGCCCCCACTCCACCCGCCCGCGCTGCGAGGCTGCAGCGTTGCCGCGGCAACAATGCCAGACGTTGGTGGAGGGGGAAAGGCGCGGCGTTGCTGCGTCGTGAGTGTCCCGGCATGTCTGGGCGTCGAGCGGTCAGGGGTCAGGCACACGGGCGAGGCAATTGTCCGGGCCGTATAGACGCGCGGCGTGAGGCGAGCGGAGCCTACCTACGAGGATGGCTTGAGGGTACTAGGTGGCTGACACAATAGCTATGCTATTATTTCTGTTATGGGTGAGAGTATGTGAAATGTATCACCTACTAAAAGGAAATAGAGGGGAAATCTTGTGAACGAGCGGTAAGATGCGGGAGTTCCTCACAGGGCGTTGTTCTCTAAGAGTGAGCAGTTGTTTTTGTTGTTCTCGTTCGCCGGCAGGTGCAATGCGCTCGTTCGCCTCGCTGGCGCAGACTATCCCGGACTATACCCGCGGGCGATCCTGCCTCCTGCCCGTCCTCGGCTTGCCTGACTTGGACAGTCTGCTGCCAGCCCCGTCCGTGCCGTCTCTGTGCCTGCCAGCCCCGTCAGTGCTGCCCGCAGCCGATAAGGCCCACAATGCCCCGAGCCTGATGAGGCCAGAGTCTTTGTTATGCGGCACTCGGTGCAGGACCCCCACGGCACCGTCCAGCGCGAGTGTTTTACAGAGGGTGGTGGTATGGTTCAAGAACGAACGAGATTTAACAAACTCTCTATGTATTTCATGATTTCATTTACAAATGACAGGTGTTCACGCAAAAGAAAAGAAAGCAACGTAAACAATACATTTTAACTATATCAACATCATAAAGCTATAAATAATTTAAAAATTTTATCCTGGTAGAACTTTAGTAACGAAAATTGTGCAGCTTAATCTACATATCACACGTTTTACTTCGTTAAAAGTGGGTTGATGACTAGACAAAGGAACTATTCTCGAAGTTTGCGCTTTAGCAGTACACCGGAGCAGATAATTTGACCTACCTAAAGTAGGTCAATTTTTGTCGGTCTACTTTAGGTAGGTCAGATGATATAGACCCCAGTACACTCCGAAAAAAAAAGGATGAATGTTGTGAGCATCTATTCGATGAGCTCTAAAGTTGAGCTCCCTAGATGAATACAAGATGCGATTCTATATAGGCACAATGAGTAAAATCCGCAACGCAAGCCTGGCTTACAGCCCGGACAATTTAACACAGCAACTTCCCGAAAATTTGAAAAATTACCAACAATAACGCAAACAATATGGAAGTAACAAGTAAATATATAATATTGAGAACTTTACATATCAACAAAAGAAAACAGTAAGGTGTGTCACATTATGACACAAGAATACCTCACTAAAAAAAGCGCAATAAGTCTTCAATTTCTTCCAAGAAGAGCAAAGAATTTACAACAGAATAAACCTATAATATTTCTGACAAAAATATATATATGTAGACAAACTTTAATTATCAATATAATCCTCAATGCTTCCATTAAATTATGGAACATAATTAAATGAATGATATGGCGTTTGTGGTCACACATGACGTGTTCTTACTTGATATGTACCCTAAGTTATGATAAATACGTAGCCAAAGGTATGTCAGCGGCGCCCGGAAGGTGATCGCCGCGGTGGAGGTGGTGGAGAGGGAAGTCTCGAGGAAGTCTCCACTGTCTTCGAGGGCGTCCTCGGCGGCCCTCACACCATGGCAGGGGTGCCGTTCTCCTTGTGCCAGCCGTTGGTCAGCACGCCGGCCGCGCTCACGTCGGGGTGCTCGTCGCTCAGCACCGCGGAGCAGGAGGCCAGCGCCTGCAGACAGTCGGAGGCATCAGTCAGCTGCCACGGTTATAAACTTGGCCGCCCGTCCGTCTGTCACGTCAGGAGGGATCACGCCGATGACGAGGGCGGCGGGGCCGAACCACCGGGCCGAACGTCATCCCGCAATACGTCAAGGCAGTGCGAGAAGCTATTACGGCGGTCCTTCCGCCGCCTTCCATGATGATAATAACAATTCCCGCGGCCGCAGGGCGAGGGGGAGGGGGCGGCCGCCACGCGAGCCGGAACCTCAGGGCGGGGCCCCTAGGCCGGGCCGTCGGGGCGACAGGTGAAGCGAAGTAGAGGAAAAAGGGGGCGGCGCCGCCTCCTGGCGCGGACGGGGTGTCCGTCACGCCAAACAGCAGATGCTACTCAGAAAAATGACCAGAAACTTGCAGTAGTACTTCCACGAGAGCCTCACCTGCGCGTGCGAGAAGGCGACGTGGTGGTGGCTCTGCACGCCCTGCACGCCCATCTCGGGCGAGGCGGCGCCGGGCACGCTGGCCGACGCCATGCCGCCCATGACGGCGCCGGAGGGAAGGTCGGGCGAGCCCAGCTCGTAGATGTTGAGCATGTGCGCGGCCTGCACGTGCACCATCAGGTCCCAGGCCGAGGAGAAGGACGCCTTGCACGACACGCAGAGCAGTGACACCGCCGAGCCGCCGTCACAGCCTGGGAACAGCAAGCATCATGATAAGACACCATGGCACAGGCACAGGCAGCCGAGCGCACTAAGACTCCGCTCATGATGAGCTGATAATTGCTGGTTCAACGCCCCAATAACGCATAATTTTCTGCATACTTTTTTGCTTTTTTTACGGAAGTGGAGGTAACCTAGCATCGACTGCCATGCCAAAGCAGTTCGAGCGTTAGTGTTCCCGTTGCAGCGAAAAAACCAATCCGGTCGCTCAAAGTTGAAAGTGGACTAAGTTGGCGCCGCCAAGTTGGCAGACTCCACTCACCGTTCTGGGGCGCCGCGATGGGCCGGCACTTGCACGCGAACCTCAGCTTGCAGTGCGACTTCCGGTGCTCGATCAACTCGCCCAGGTCGGTGAACAGCTCCCGGCAGTTTCCGCAGATGAGCACGTCGGGGTTGCCTGCCGGCACACGGAGGGAGGTTAGGTTAGCTTAGGTTAGGTGGCCTGTCATGGAAGCAGCTTGCATTTGTTTTGCAGCTCGGACCCTTAGGAGAAACGTTTTTTTTCTTTCTCTTTTTACGACTGTTAGTAACTCGAGAACCCGGCTTAACTCTTTCCAGCGTAGACTGATTGATTGCCACTTACTGTACGTCTTGAGCTGCGAGAGGTCGGCCGCGGTCACGGTGGTCGTCGGCGACGTCGTCGGCTGCTGCGGTGAATGTTGTTGCTGCTGCGCTTGCTGTACCTGCTGCTGCACCTGCTGTTGTTGTTGCTGCTGCTGCGCCGTTTGCTGTTGTTGTTGCTGCTGTTGTTGTTGCTGCTGCTGTTGCTGCGCCTGCTTCTTGCTGGCCGATCTGCTGGGCGCCGCGATCAGCCTGGGCCTCTTGAGCGGCGGTGCCAGCCTCTGGGCCACGGCGGCGAAGGGGGCGGTGGAGTAGTAGCTGCAATCACCACAACCACCACGCACTCCATCAGGCATCCGTCGGGGACCACGACCCGGGGGGAAGGAGGGGGGGGGGAGGGGAGACCTCGCGAGGACCGGAAGTAAAAGACCGCCACCACTCCCAGCCCACACCGGCACTTCATGAACAAGGTCGTCAAAGCGAATCCAATAAAATTGGCGCGTCAACTTTTTCGTTCCCGCAAAAAACGAAAAAAATGTGGCGGCGCGCGTGGCGGGGCGACACCGTGTTGCACGCTGCTCCGTATTCACATTCGCACGGCGGAGACAAGAAAAGAAAAAAAAAGGACGAGTCACGCCACTCACATATCAGCGAGACGAAAATTCCCGCCCCGACGCCGTCACGCCATGCCGACACTTTACTCGCGGCGTTTCCTGCATTTCGCCGCGCAAATGTCGTCCGTCTCCCCATTCGCCCGCCTTGCCGGAGGTGAAAGGCGGCCCTGTCATCCCGGAAAATAGAAGGGCGGACCGACGGGCGGACCGGCAGACCGGCAGACAGACAGGCAGACACGGAGGACCCGGTGCCACTGATGTTGACAAATCACGACGGGACTGCAAGGCGGCCGAAGGCAGGCAGGCAGCGCAGCACTGTGTGCACCGCGCGCGCCTTGTACGTTGTCATGTCCCGTTCGCGTCGCCGTCGTACACCACCCGGTCTCAGCAAGGCGGCCCAGAAAGACAAGCTTCCGTTTCATCCTTTTGTTTTTATCGCAGTTAATTGTCGCCTGTCACGTGCTCGTCCCGCTACCCCCTGCAGCGCCCTGCAGTCAGGCTATTGGCACGGGCCGAGTCTCTCTGTGAGCCCCGCGCTCCAACCCCATCCCTAAGAAGGACGCACGCCCGTGCCCGTCGGCGGGGGACGGGCGTGTTGATGCGTGAGAGAGAGAGAGTGAGAGAGAGAAAGTACGTATGAGGCGCGTATTTTCGAGACACCGCGCACGCAAACGTGTGTACACACACACACACACACACGGCCAGGGTTGCTCTCCCCTCCTCATTGTCAGCTAATGGAATGCCCCACTGCCCCCCACCCCCTAGCTCCGCCGTCCCCCTATCTCTTGGCCAAGTGTCGTTTTGCGTGTCATATCTCCAGGGGAATTTTAGCCAAAGTTTGACACTGTGTGCACAACACACGCAGAGCAGGCGGCGGCGGCGTGGCCATGGCGTGACGCGGCCCTCGGCGTGGCCGCCGCGGTGCAGTGCACACACGCTAGGGGCGGCACCAGGAAGGGTAAGGAGCAGGGGGTGGTTGCGTCGTGATCCTCCCCCTTACCCGGGGCCCGGGGCCGGCGCGGGATGAAGTAATTTTATTGTTTACGAGAGCTGTATAGCATAGGGGAGTGCCCGCCCCGCCTTCTGCCTTCCGTGATTCCCATCGGGCCATCCCCCCGGCCCCGGCCGTGCCCCGGCCCTGCAGGCGGCGCCCCGGCGGGGTCGCACATCCTTGCGCTGCACGTCACCTGCTTGCCAGAGGAGCGAGACGACGCACAGTGGGCCAGAAGACCGTTGAGGCGGCCAAAAATTCTAGACGCGATTTGAGCTCCAGAGTCGCTGAATGAGACTCGAATCGAACGTGTGACCCCACCAACGGATTCCTCGTTTGGAGAGCAATCCATCGGAGGGGTCACACGTTCGATTCGAGTCCTATTTATCGACTCTGGAGCTCAAAACGTGTCCGGGACTTTGGCCGCTGCAAAGGTCTTCTGACCCACAGAGCGACGGCGCGCCGACGGCATCGCCATCGCGGCATCGCCGAGACGGGAGACGTAGACGGTAAAGTTGGGAGCTTATTAATTTCCAGGCGACGGGCCGGAAGGAATTGCCGAGAGCTGATTACGCGTCAAGGCCGTCCCGCGGGGAGTGGAGGGGACGGCGCGCTGTTTCCCGCCAGATACCGCACGCATCGACGATGCGGATTGAGCGGTGAGTGGCGCCCCCTGGCGGCGGAGCCCCGAAGCAGCGAGTCCGCGGGATGAGAAGAAGCGCGGCGCCCAGAGGAGCAGCGTCCCCCTCGTCCGCCCCGCTACGCCTTGATTGGATGAGCTGCGATCCGGCCTAAGTGGCGAGGCAGGCCGCCGACTGGAGCCTCCAGGAGCGCCGCGCGCCACAACAAGTTGCGTAATGAGTTTCCACACGCAGTGCGGCACGGCGCGGGGCGGGGCGGGGGTGCCGCAGCGGCGCCACGCAGGTGTACGGAACGCCCAAGTGCCGCGAGACGAGCGAGCGACGAATCGCACCACGTAATCAGATTAAGACGAGCGTAGACACACACACACACACACACACACACTTGAATTTGCGCGCCGCCCGGTCATGTAGCGTAGCCCGCCGCGCCTCCGGCATCGGATCCAAATTTGCCGCTCGCGCTGCCCGCCGCGCTTCCGACCTTAGAGCCGCCAAGTCAAGTGTGTGACACGGCAAGGGTAGCGAGACAAGCTGAAAGAGCGGGCCACGCCTTTCTCTCTCTCTCTCTCTCTCTCTCTCTCTCTCTCTCTCTCTCTCTCTCTCTCTCTCTCTCTCTCTCTCTCTCTCTCTCTCTCTCTCTCTCTCCCCCCCCCACCCACAGAAACAGAGCGAAGAAAAAAGGCACGGCGCGGAATCAGCCCAGCAGCAGGGCGTGCGCGGTTTCAATATTGTCTCCAGCCGGGCTCGTGCTCCTGCCCGCGGCGATGTCGAATTCTCGGATCGCGGCGCCGCCGAGACAACGCCATCGGAAATAGCGACTCGAAGAGGAAGAGGGGGGAAAAAGTGATTTAATTTCCGAGGCAGCCGGTGGCGGTGAGCGCAGTGAGTGCCAACCGGGCGGGCGGGGCTTCCGGAGGCACTGCGTTAGCGAGCCCACTGTGCAGCCAGGGAGCCAGGATGAGGCGTTGCGCACGGCGACGCACTTTGCCCATTTCCGGGTGAACCGAGGACGATCTTTCTCTTGAAAACAAAACGTGGGTGCATGGGGCGGAAGGGATAAGGGATAAGGTAGGACGCACACTCACCTATCGTAGTAGTATTCCCTGGAAAAGAAGAAAACACACAGTTAGTCGAGGATTGAGAAACGCGTCGCCTGCAAGGGAACACAGTTTAGTGACAACAAACAACTAGAAAGCGGAGGGGAAAATAAGTTTTGCAAGACGAGAAAGAAGGCAACGTGTAAAGTTCTGCCATGCAAGGTAGGGGACGACACGTGTGGTGTGGCGCCGCTGGCGACGCCGCGGGCCGCATCGTGTTGGAGGCAAAGCCGCTCGGCGTGGCCAACGACGCCAAGCTGCAGGTTGCCGTCAGGTCCTCCGTGGCGCCGCTTCAAGTATGCAGAGGGCAGCACCTGTCCAAGGGCGGGACCTTGTTTGTCTCTCCTATGGCACTCGCCGTGAAAGCCACAACCTTCCCGTGGCGCGACCTTGGCACAGTTCGCTGCGGCGCCGGGACGTCCAATGTGTCTGTGAGTGTGAGTGCACAGAGTCCCGAGAAACGAGTAAACTTATTTGGACTGCCGCACAGGGGAAAACGGTGGACTCTCGCGGGAGTCAAACCTCTGGACCTCCTGGGCCTGCGAGGCCGTCGTCCTCGCAGCGCCATTACCACGCTAATCAGACGCGCGCGACGCACACGACGAGGCCAGACAGAGTTGTTAATAACCACCACACTAAGGAGACCATCCCGTTGCCGGGGCCCTGATTCCCCGACCGCGGCGGCCCCCGCCACGCCACGCCACGCCCCCGCGCCGAGGCCCCGTCGTCGCTCCTTCATTTGTTTTCTCATTTGCGACCCTCCCCGCGCGCGGCGCCTCGAAGGCGGGGGAATGACTCATCAACCGCACGGCATTCCTGGACAGCGGCGGATGAGGACGGGGCGGGGGGGGGTGGTGGGGCGCATTCCGGAGACGCAGCAGCCCTGCATTCCCGCGGGTGTGAAGTTCGCCGCCGACTGCAGCGGCCCGAGGGCCCCGCCCTGTGGGGCACCCCGCCACGCCCTGCGGCCCGGCCACACCAAAGGGCGCGGAAAGGGCGCGGTCTGGCCGGCCCTCGACTCGGCGGCGAAGGTCAGCGCCCGGGCGGTAGGCACCCCTACGGCCCCGCGGACACGGCTGTGCCCACGCTGCCTACCCTCCGGGCGCGCGGCTCGGCGGCGACCTTTCAAAACGGCCAGAGTGGCGTCCGGCGCGGCCCTGGAGGCCCTCAATGTGATGCGCGCCTCCATCGCCCTGGCGTCCGCCCTGGCCTCACGGCCGTCATGGCGTCCGTCCTGGCCTCACGGCCGTCATGGCGGCAATCACGGCGTCGTGGGCGTAAAGCCGGAAGGCGCTGCAGCACGCCGAGGAAGCCGTCGCTAAGTAGGAGTGTCGTCGCACGCATCGCCCGGGATGAGGCGGCCCGCGGCACAGTAGGTCAGAAGACCGTTGAGGCGGCCAAAATTCGGGACACAGTTTGAGCTCCAGAGTCGCTGAAAGGGGCTCGAATCGAACGTGTGACCAATAGGTTCCTCGTTTGGAGAGCAGTCTATTGGTGGGGTCACGACGTTCGATTCGAGTCCCATTTAGCGACTCTGGAGCTCAAAACGCGTTTAGAATTTTCGCCACCTCAACGGTCTTCTGACCCGCTGTGCGCGGGGCTCTCAGGAGGGGCACGGCGACGGGATATGGCGTCCGTAAAAAGCCTTGCATAAAACGGGCTGATAAAAAGGCGGCACCGCGTGGCGTCGCCAGGCCTGCTGCTGCTGGCGCTCCACCGGCAGGACCAGGAGCAGCAGCACGGCCTCTCATGAAAGGAGGTGGAATAATTTCATGGAACAGTAAGGGGGCGCGGGGCGGGCGTGTGAAGGCGCGCGGCAAATCTGAAATCCGAGTGCCTCTGGTCGTAAAACTGGCATCAGCCCGAGGCGCGCTACTTCCACGTGTTGTGTGTGTGTGTGTGTGTGTGTGTGTGTGTGTGTGTGTGTGTGAGTGCCCGCGCTCGTGTGTGTGCGGCGCACGCGGGCGCACGTTGCCGTTCCGGTGTGCGAGGAAGAGTCCCACAAAGGCAGCGGATGGTGGAGTCGGTGGCAGTAAGACGTGAGGCTGAGCAGGAGAATACACTCGCCCAGTGGGGCGCACTGCCCCCAAGGCCCCAAGGGCAGCGGGAGGGAGCGAGAGGTAGCGCCTGCATCAGGCCGGATGAGCGAACAGCGCTGCTGACGGAGTGCAGCAGCCATCGCAGCACAGCACTGCCCCTCGCCAGCACGTACGTATACGTACGCGGGTCTGTGCGCACAGCAAGCCGCGCGTCGTCTCCCAGAGGAATGCCCTCTTCCCTTTCTCCTTCTTTTTCATTTCCCACCTGGCCCTCGTCTTCCTTACTCTTCCCCACCGCCTTTCTCTTATTCAGTGGTGGCCGCGAAATCCCCGTGGCGGGGCTAGGCGGGGCGGGGCGGGGCGGGGCGGGCTCAGCGCCACCGCAGAAGGATGCAGAAAGGAGGGAATCAATACGACGCGGCTCAATGGATCCCGGAGGCACGGAGGCATGCCGTCGCGAATACGTCAGGCGGACGGGACGGCGACGAGACGGCGGCGCACAGTGGGTCAGAAGACTGTCGAGGCAGCCAACATTCGAGAGGAGTTTTGAGCTCCAGAGTCGCTAAACGGACCTCGAATCGAACGTGTGACCCCACCATTAGATTGCTCTCCAAACGAGGAATCCCTTGGTGGGGTCACACGTTCGATTCGAGTCCCACTAAACGACTCTGGAGCTCAAAACGCGTCTAGAATGTTGGCCGCCTCAACGGTCTTCTGACCCACTGTGCGGCGCCAGAGCCAGCGGCGCGGCCTTCAATGAAATTAATGTACACGAGCGCGGAGCCGGCGTGCGGCCGCCGCGATGGATGGTCACGATGCTTGACATTCGGACCGGTGGGGGCGGGGCGGGGAGGGATGGTAAGGGAGAAGAGCGGGGGATGAAGTTAGGCGAAGATAAAGGGGAGACCTGACTCCTCGCAGCTCGTCGCTCCCGAGAGTTATTCCTGAGGGGCCCAGTCGGGCACCGGCCTGACTCCAAGCAGCGGTGCCGTCGCGCTGCCTCGCGCTGCCTCGCTCGCACCCACGGCTCCATCCGTACGGGTGCGAGACAGAGCGACGGAACGCTGTCCGTGCACGTCGCCTGCTCGATTGGAGTGTACACGGCCGCGGTCTGGTTCATTACGAAGAACTCTCTCGCACCCCAACGGAACGCCCCGCGAGTGCGAGAGAGACAGCGTCGACCGCGCGGATCGGAATCAGCCTGGAAGCACCGCGACAAGCGAGCCCGCGCGGAAAGGCCATTTTCACACATCACTGCCATAGTGTCAGCCTGGACCCGTAACCGTGTGGGATATCCACCGCGCGCTCCGGCTCAGGCCTTCACGCCCCGTCCGAGCATCGCAGGGGAAAAATCAAAGGGGGATATCTCTTATGGGTGCGCGTGACCCGCCTGCGTAGCGTACCGACAGCAGAGGTGCCAGCATCTGAACCAAAAAATGGGAGCCGACCCTGCGTGGTCCGCCAAAGTGCTGTGCTGAACCATTCTCCTCTCATGCCATTGATAGCGCAATGGATAGCGTAGCTGTCACTGACACCGGAGATGCGGGTTCGACACCCGCACGAGGCGACCACTTTTATAGCTGTTTCGGTTCTCCAAGTTGGTACCACTGACTTAAAGGCGCTGACGTCACGATTTGGAGGCCGTGTTTCATAGCATGGAGTTATCCCCCTTTTTGGGAAAAAATAAACCCGGACGCTTCAAAACAGCTAACGCGGTTTCCCTTTTCCCCCGGCCGCACCCCGAGGCGTGGCCATGCAAATCCGGGTCGCGGCGAGCAGCAACGCAGCCGGCGCGTCACTTGTTGCGTACGCAAAGGCAAGCGGCACTGCGACCCACAGCCGCGCGCCACCCCCGGCCGTCAGGCGGCCGTCAGGCGGCCGTCAGGCCAGCGCCACGCCCTGGAGCACGAGCAGGCCCTGGAGCACGACAGTGGCAGCCGCGGCCACAGCGAGGGGCACTCATCCGTCAAGGCCGTCTCGGCGGTGGCCGGCCGCCTGTTGCGCACCTGCGCTCTGCGTTCGGGGAGTCCCGAGGACGCCCTCTATTATTCAATCATCCACGGCGGACTCTGGAGCGCGTCCGCCATTGTCCGATTCAGGGCTTCCGTTGTCGCTCCGTCTGTCACGCTGTGGGGCGTCCGGTGCGAGAGAGACAGAGACTCGGCCGGGGCGCGCCACATTGCTTTGGGACAATAAGGGGAAGGCGCGTCCACACGGACGGAATATGACGGGAAAGTGTGCCTAGAATGCCGCGTCGAGGAAAAGGGGAGGGAGGGGGGGGAGGGGGGCGAACGCCACTGCCAAGCACAAGGGGAGGGAGGGGGGCGAACGCCACTGCCAAGCACTAGCGGCACGAGAGAGGCTCCAGCGAAGCAGCCCCGGCGCTGCAGAATGATTCCGAGTTCTCTCTCTGTCGCACTTGTGTAGCGTCCGAGGGGGTAAACACTTCTAGAAATCGTGTTACAGACTACTCGGTATTACGCTGTATTACGGCATTGAAATGCTCAATCTTGCCACATTTGACCCTAAAATGGTATTACAAATTCGCGTAATACACGGCTTTTTGTTCAGGGCATTACGAAAGCGTTTACCCCCTCGTCCCCTTATAGTGCGGGTGCGAGAGAGACAGACCGAGGGCCAGTGCCCGCCCACATCGACGCCGCGCGGTCGGCAGGAGGTGGGGGCGGGGGTGGGGGTGGGGGCGGCGGCCTCCGTGGCGGTCGCCTTGAGAATCGAGATGAGGACGTGGGGGTCGCCGGGGCGACTGGGGACATTCCACGGACGCCATGCGGGTGGCGCCGTGCGGGGAGTGAGTGGGCGGGGCGGGGCGGGGCGGCGACTGTCTTAAATACCTCGTGCCCTCCAGCCCCGTCTGCCTGCGGATGCTCGATATCGACGCCGGCCTCCCCCAGCCGTTCAAGGAGGGCGGCCTCCGCCAGGATTATGCCATTGAATTCGGCGGGGAGCTGGCAGCCAAGGGCTCAGGGCGAGGAGAAGGAGCAGGGCGAGGGGAGCCCCGAGTTCCGTTCCGCACCAACAGTTTCCTGATCAACGGGCCGTGCGGCGTGCAAACCAGCTGCGCTGTTGCTGCCGATCCACTCCGAGCTGCTCAAGCTGCTTCGGAGCCATCGGAGTGCACTCCATGGAGTGCGGCGCGGACGAGCTGCTGCCCGACGGAGCCAGAGCATGCAAAGACAGCATGACGGCACCCATCCCGGCACAATCCCAAATCAAGCAAATTTTTTTTTTTTTTTTTTTTTAAATTAAGAGACGCATTTAGCGCTGTTGGCGGCGCGTTTCCAGACGCGGCGACGTTGTTGACTGCAACGCCAACGACTCCCCCGGGACTTCCACCTCCGCCCGCCCCGCCCCGCCCATCCGCCCCGCCGGCCGGGCAGCAGGCCTCGCAGGAGTGGAGATCGACGCGGGCCTTCCTCGCCATTTATTCTTTCCAGGTCTCCATGGCGTAACTTGGACGTGGGAATAGCAGCGGCTGTCGCCCGCGTGGGGCGTGGCGGGGTGAGGCGTGGCGTGGCGTGGTGGGGCGTGGCGCGGCGGGGCGTGGCGGTGGGCCCACCTCGGGGCCCCCAGCGTGCAGCCACAAGTGACACATGAAGCGGCGCGCGGTGCCGAAGCGGAACGGCCGACTGCCGACGCCACGGCGCGGCGGGGTCGGGGCGCCGCGGAAATTTCTCAGTGTCAGGTGCACGCGGTCCGGCCCAGCAGGCTTGGTCGCTCCGTCTCCCTCGCACCAGCGCGGCGCCCCACGGGTGCGAGAGAGACAGCGACCAGACAGGCCGGCCGGGAGCGTCCCACTTCCCGGATAGCACTGCCGGCGCGGGGATGTGCAAACAATCGCCTCCATTTTCTTTGTTTTTGTTTTCATCGCGCCAAGGCACGCGCATACAGACACGCTGCGCGAACATCGCGCGCGTCCCTTCAGCCCTTTCCTTCTTGATGCTGTTGTTTTTTCGCTCTTTCTTTCGGCGAGTACTCCCCGGCTTGCGATCAGTCACGCTGCCGGCGGCGCGCGGAGTCTTGTTAGCCGCTGTCATGAAGCACTATATATTCCCGTCCGGTCCGGCAGCCCGGAGCCGCGTCCCCGCCGAGCCGGCCCGCCCGGCCGCGCCACGTCATTAAGCACTAAATTAATTATTGATGTCATTTTTCTGAGCGAGCGCCGCGCACCCCCGGACGCCGGGCAGCGTGAAGATTAAGCGGCGTCGACGGCCGTGTGTGTGTGTGTGTGTGTGTGTGTGTGTGTGTGTCGCCGAAATGAAAAAGAGGGGGTGGGGGTTGAATATCGAGTGGTCCGACCTCCGGCACCGCCGCTTCATCGCTCGCCCTGCGTGACTCCGCTCTGCCCGTGTGGCCCGGTGGCGAGCCCGGTGGCCCCGGCTTGAGCGGCGGTCATTAATGGCACGGTTGGGACACTGCCATGCGGCCAGAGGGAGGGGGAGGGACGCGAAGAAAAGGAAAACACCACCGGTACAGACTGAAGAAGAGTCCTTGGCTTCGGCACTGGATATTGGTTTTTGTTCATCGTGGCAGCCGGCTAATTTTCCTGCCAAAACGGGAAAAAAGACCCTGCCAGCAGAATGAACCGGGTGTGCATTTGTCTTGTGATTTTTATTTTTTATTTTTTTTTTTAAAGTTCCCCTCCAGGATGCGAATAAGCAACAACCCTCCGGGTAAGGGCGGGTCGTGCGACGCTCACGTTGTCCCACTGCCTCGGAGCGAGCACGAGGAGAGAGAGACGGAGGTGAAACCTTTTATTTTGGCGCCTCGATTTTGTGGCGCCGTGTCGGTGTTTACCTTCCGAGCGTATGTGTTGGGAGGGTGTGCGTATCTGTGTGTGAGTGTGTGAGGCTGCCCCCGTAGGATCAGGCGGTACACGTACGTGCGGGACTAATGGATTCTAATGGCGTGTTCTCCGAGCCGCCCCGCCCCGCCCCGCCCCGCGTTCCATCCCAGAGGCAGAGTTTGAGACCTCCACGCCCCGAAACCGGATCACGACCGAGTCCGCGCGCCTTTTCGCCCCAACGAGGCCCCCGCTGCCCCCGCTGACCCCACCCCCGGCAGAAGGCGTTTCGGCACGCTCCGCCTCGGCTGCCTGTGTCAGCGCGCAGCCCTGGCCCACTGTGTGGCGCAGCCGGGCGCAGCGCATCGTCACGCCGAAAAAAAAACAACAACAATAGCAAAAACAAAGCATGGACGTAACAAAAGCGCAGCAGTGATCCTCCCGCAGGACAACGCCCTCATCCGCGAGGAGAGCATATCACGCCCGCTCCAAACAACAACAACAACAAAAACACACCCGTCTTGTTATTGCTGTTGCCTCAGCCCCCTGGAGACAGAGACGGCGCGAGAAGAGCGCGTCTAGTAAACTCGATTCTAATCCCATCTGCCCGGCCAGTGTTAGTGCTCCTGGCCGGGGTAAATAAAGTCTGGCCAATAACGCCAAGGTAATTCTGGCCTTGTTGACGCTGGAAATTGATGTCCCATAATCCACTTACGTCAGAATGAGCGCCCCTGGGGGCCCGGCCATGGCCCGGCCTCGTCGCTCTGTCTCTCTCGCGCTCTGGGTGCGTCCCGTAGAGGTGCGAGAGAGACGGCACCGTACAGCCTGCTCGGGGCCGGCAGGGCTCTGGGAGGACGGAGTGACCGGCAAGTCGCACGGCCGGCGCCGGAGCAGACTGATTATGAGTCTTTCTCTCTCTATCTCTCTCTCTGCCTCTCTCCTCTTCTCTCTCTCCAAGTCATGTGTGTGACACGGCAAGGGTAGCGAGACAGTCTAGCTGAAAGAGTGGGCCACGCCTCTCTCTCTCTCTCTCTCTCTCTCTCTCTCTCTCTCTCTCTCTCTCTCTCTCTCTCTCTCTCTCTCTCCGTGGAGCGTCCCGTAGGGGTGCGACAGAGCGGCGCAACCTTCGGCTCGGAGCCAGCCTGGTGGGCCGGACGGAGGGTCGCAGGGCGATCGGGGCGGATAAAGGTCAGCACGCCTCCCGCGGCGCGGCCAAGGGGTCGCTGGGGGCCCTCGAGGGGTGCCCGCCTTGGGGGCCGCGCCAGTGCGCCCCGGCGAGCACTACCAGGCCCCCTCTTAGTGCCCGCTTAGCTACTTGGCGGCGTTTTGGAGGACGGCCTGCCGAGGCTGCCTTGCTACACCGGGAGGCATAAGGACGATTTACGTTCCGGTCCGGCGCCTGGAGGGTAGGCAACGTCAGCACACCCGTGCCCACCGGCACGAGGGTTGCCTACCGCCCGGGCGCTCGCCGCGCCTCAACGGTCCTCTGACCTACTGTGCGGCGCTGCGGCCACCCTGGGCCATCCATGGCGACCTGCTGCTAAGGGTCGCCTGCTTCATGTGGGTGGGGTGGGGGCCCGCCGTGGCTCGGCTCAGAACCGCTTAGCGCCCCTCCCCCGGTGCTCCGATGGGGCGCGCGGCGGAGTTACTGTGAAATGCTGAATTATAACCGCCCCGGCAACTTTTCAAGCGCGGCGCTTCGCCGGCAATGGGTATGAACAGCTCCCCGAAGAGTCGAACGCACCACTGATGATGCACGCCGACGAGAAAAGAGGACCCCCGAGCCAAGTTGGCCGGCTGCTGGAACGGATTTAACTTCCCCCGCGCGGAGATTTATGGAGAAGGAAAAAAAAGGTATCGCTCACTTTGAAAACGAATTCAGTAATCAGATGCCGGAATAATTGTTATTGTGAAAAAAAAAAAAGACTGGAAAAAAGAAATGGTGCAAGGTGCAAACAAAATGCAGAGGAGTGCGTTAGTGCAAAGAGAGATACTCAAGAGACTGTGGTGCAATCTTGGACGAGTTAGTTACTACGTACACTGGGTGCTCTGTGCCACTAAATTATGGTAACTACAACCAACACGGCCAAAACAAGGAAACGTCTCAGGTCGGGGCGACCGCGTTGCAAACACGGAGAACGACACAAAGGATTGCAGCAAGTCGCCGCTCATTTGAAAAACAATGTGCAGCTTTGCAGCGCCCAAAGAATATGAACGGAAACGGTTCAAAGTTCGACCGATTCGTTCAAGAAAGTCACACCTTGTCATCGTAACAGTCGCACCGAATTGACACGGGCGACTCAAGAATTTAAAAAAGGTTTTAAAACGGGCGAAACGCAGCCGCGGTTACGCGTCGACAACCAGAGAAAAATGTCTGGCAAAATGTCGGATTGCGATGCCGCGACTGGTTCAGGGAAACACGAGACAAAAAAATCAACAGGACACAAGGAAAAAAGCGACTACACTAAAAACATAGAAGGGAACTGACTGGTTTCAAAAAAAAAAGGTGCAAAAAATTAACACATCAGGCAAGAAAAAAAGACAATATGCAGTATGTGCATATTCAAAACAAAAAATATGGCCAAAAATCAAAACGGCGACTCACCAGTCATTTCCAGTTTTGGCGACATTTTGCCTTTTCCTACCAGTCTGATGAGGCTTGGGGTCAGCAACCATGTTCACGTCTGGAAACACACACAACACAATGAGTGCCTCGTCGTCCAGTCAAAACCAAACCGTGGAGGCGAGATGAGTGCACCGACCGGAGCGGACAAAAAATCTTGGGCATCCGGACATGAACGAAGAGAGGAAAAAAAAGAGAGAGAGAAAGCAGTAACAACAAAAACCCCAAAAAACCGAAGTAGGGTTGTTCGCCACCCCCTCGACGGCCTTCTGCACGGGCTGCAGGGGTGCTTGATGCAGGCGGCGTGCGGACTCGGAGGAGGCGGCGGAGCGGAGGGCGGGGCGGGGCCGACGTCATTTCCGGCCCTGATTGGAAAGATTCCGACACTTAGCAACGACGCCCGGCAAAGTTCCGGCCGGCAGAGTTCCGCCTTCCGCCGCCCCAGAATCGTGACTGCTCACTTCCGGTTTCCGGTCACGCGTGGTGTAGCAGTGTAGCGGCGGGGGCTCAATGCAGTGGGCGCGGCCTAGCACAGTGGGCCAGAAGACCGTTGAGGCGGCAAAAATTCTAGACGCGCGTTTTGAGCTCCAGAGTCGCTCAATGGGACTCGAATCGAACGTCGTGTGACCCCACCAATGGATTGGTCTCCGAACGAGGAATCCATTGGTGGGTCACACGTTCGATTCGAGTCCCATTGAGCTCAAAACGCGTCCGGGATTTTGGCCGCCTCAACGGTCTTCTGCCCCCCCGTGCCCGTTCAGGGCGTGTCCGCGTCCGGCGCGCCGCGTCAGCAGAAGGCCCGCCGTAATTAGGCAGAGAGCCCCGTAATGGTGTCCGCGTCCTCGCTGACGAGTGTTTACGACCGCCGCCACCCGGCAGACTGATTCCGCCGCGCGCACAGCGTTCCTTCGTTTTCGTCTCCCACGCGTGTAAAGTTTTTGCCGCCTGCGCCGGTCTTCTAACCCACTGTGCCACTGTTCGGACTGGGCCCGCTGCAGGCCGTGCAGCCGGCGCTTCCCCGCCGGATTTGTCACCTAGTGGAATATGCGGAGTCCTTCCAGTGGCTTTCAGCGGCCGGGCCGCGCGGGCCTCCCAGCGACTGGCTTCGAGTTCTTCTGACAAAGTTTTCCCCCATCGGTTTGGCTGAGCACCCCGCCGCGCCGCGCCGGTCTCTTCCAAGACACTAAACTAACACTGCGTCACTGGCCCAGCCGCGCTGCCGCGCCAGGCGGGCGGCAGAGGGATCGCTGTCGGGCCGTGCGGCGCCGACACCCGGCCCGTTAGGCCGTTATGGTCTTCGGGCTGTTTTCTTGTTTCCCTCATTTCGGGCCGCGAGCTTCTCGCCGCACCGGGCCGGCCGGGCCAAGCCGGCCTGGATCGCTTTCAAAAAACTTGGCCAGTAAATAGCCGGGGTGCGGCGGGGCGGGCGGCAGGCTGGCAGCGACACGCGGGCAGAACGCCCCCTCCCACCGCCTTAACCAGGTCCTCCGCCGATGACAGGCCAGGCGTCCCGGTTACACCGCTTTCGTCGCCCTGTCTCTCTCGAGTCCCATTCAGCGACTCCGGAGTTCAAAACGCGTCTAAAATTTTGGCCGCCTCAACGGTCTTCTGACCCAGTGCAACTGTGCTGTGCCCGCAATTTGAGTTCCACCCCCACCGTCAACTTGGCGCGCCAAATTACCAGTTACCAGTGTGCGCGTGTGCCCTCGACACCTTCTGCCTCGGCGAGCTCTTTCTGCCTCGGGGAACATCTCGGTGAGAACGGCGTGTGAAGTCGCGCGGTCCGTGTTCTACACGCCTAGGGCGGGGCGGGGCGGGGCGGGGCGGGCGCGGTGGGGCGCGGTGGCCCAGCGCCTAACAATTCTACTAATTAACACGGGCCATTAGGCGCCAAGTATCGGTCTTCGGATTTGCGAGAGGCGGCCCCGTGCTCTGTGACCCCACCGCCACACCGTACCGGGACGTCCTGAGGGAGTGCTAGTCTGGGGCTAGACCGGGGCTCGACCGGCTAGACCAAAGCTAGGACGGCTAGACCGGGGCCAGGACGGCTAGACCGGGCCTGTGTCCGCGATCGTCCCTGAGGGTGGGAGCGAGACACGAAGCGCTGCAATCGCTCGGCTGGCCTCGCTTTGGACTACGCACACCTGTCCGGTCCCGGGCACCCCGCCCGCGGCGTGCGTCACGTCCATCCGTTTCCTTTAAAAGCGCACCCTCCTCGGGGCGGTCTCGGCGCCCTGCCCCACGAACTCGGCGGACTCGGCGCGAGCGCCGCACAGTGGGTCAGAAAACCGTTGAGACGGCCAAAATCCCGGACGCGTTTTGAGCTCCAGAGTCCAGCTCTCCAAACGAGGAATCCATTGGTGGGGTCACACGTTCGATTCGAGTCCCATTTAGCGACTCTGGAGCTCAAAACGCGTCTAGAATTTTGGCCCCCTCGACGGTCTTCTGACCCACTGTGCGGCGCGCATTAGTGCGGCTCGGGGCCGCGGGCTACAAACGGACGGACACGGCGCGGAGTCGCCGCCAAAAAACGCGCCGAACACGACGCGGCGTCATCGCTGTTCGTTCGCATCCCCTGAGCGATGAGCACTGTAGGCCCGGCAGGCTGAACGGCTCTCTCGCTCGCACTCACGGCCCAGAGACACGGCGCTGCTCGGGAGCAGCCTGCGCCGCACGCCGAGGCCGAGGGCACGCGGCGCCCAGGGACCCGGTCGCCCTTCCGCCTACCCCTCCCCTTCTCCCTCGATGCCATCCTGGATATTTATGTGCCGTAACCTGCAGGCTGACGGACAAAAAAGGGCGTAGCCCAAAGCGTGGCGAGGCCTGCGCCTGCACACCTCATCCGAGAAAATGAATAGAGCGTGGCGCGTCGCCTGTCTGCCAGCTCGGCCGGGGCGGTGAAGGCCCGGCGGGACGGCGGTGGCGTGACTCGCGCGCCTGCCTAGTCTGCCTGCCTGCTCGGTCCGTCCGGCAGGCCGCGCCAAATTTCGCGCCCCATTCACTTACCGCGCGCTTAGTGAAAACAAGGGAGACAACGCCAGAACGGGGCAGTTAGCTTCGAGTTCGACGTCCTTCGCCGGAAGCCGGCCAAGTGGTGGCAGTGCAGCGACGAGCGGCTGAGAAGGAGCCGGAAGCCGAAAGGAGCTGCAAAGCTCGGCAAAGCCCCGCGAAGCAGCGCGCCGGCCGCGGCTTAGCCGGGGAAGCCCCGGTTGTGAAGCTGTAAGATCGCCGCCGTGCCGCGCGGCGCGGAGCACAGCTCACAGTGTAGCGCCGCGTCTCGCGCCTCCAAAGTGGCGGCATTCCGCGGCGCCCAGGACCGGTCGCGCTTTGCCGCGCTTTGCCGCGCTTTGCCGCGCTTTGCAGAGCGCTTCACGGCTTTGCAGCAACGCCCGCCCGGATCCTCACCTGTTCCGCACACCTGTCTGCCGCGCTACACCGTCTGCGTGGAAGCGCGCGCTCGTGTGTGTGTGTGTGTGTGTGTGTGTGTGTGTGTGTGTGTGTGTCAACCGGTCCTTCCCCACGACGCGCGCATCCCAGGGGGAAAAAAGGGGGGCGGGCAGGGTGTTTGACATGGTGCCAAACATTAAATAAAAAACGTGCGGAGATTAAAAATAAATAATAATCAAACAACCAAAACCAAAAAAAAAAAAAGAATTTTGGTTGAGAGAAACAAAAAAGTTAAAACAAAAACGATGGCGAAGCTGTTCTCCCGCCTGAGCGTCGGGTCCCGCGCTGCGCCGTGCCGTGTCTGATGCAGGAAGGGGCCCGCGGAATGTACCTGGCCGTATTTATATCCCAGTGGGCGATGCCTGGCGATGCCCGCGGGAACACCGCTGCTGCTTGTCAGCGCGGGCAGCGCCCCTTACCCCGCGGGGCGCCTGTTGGCTGCCCCGATAAGGCACGTCGAGACAAAAACTCGAAAACAAAAATAATTCAAGTTGGAGGTTGACTCGGCGACTCCAGCCCTGCCGCTGGAAGGCAGCGGGGAAAAGCAAGAAGGGTTTAGAGAAGAGGAGCTCACCCAGGGTCTGTCCCAGCACCACGCGGTTATCCTCGCCGAGGCAGGCGCTGCGGGCGTCCAGCGGGTTGGCGAACTGCACGAAGGCGTAGCCCTTGTGCATGGAGATCCCTGCGGACAGACGGCTCAGTTATTCCAAAACGCAACAACTTTCAAACTAGAGATTTTTTTATGATTTTTTTAAAGAAAAAGCAGAGCCAGGCACTCTTACCGGCGATGCGGCCGTAGCGCTGGAACATCCTCTCCACCTCCGCCTTGGAGCACTGGAAGGTGTTGAGGTTGCCCACGAAGACCCGCGAGTTGACGGCCTGCGGGTCCTGCGAGTTGGTCTGGTTGCCCACCTTGCTCATCTTCATGGCCAGCCCGGGCCCGGGCGCGCCACGGTCACAGAACTCGTTCAGCTGCAACAACAAGAGGGTCGCGAGCGCGTTAGCATAGCCATGGGACTGCGCCATCAGCCGGCCGGCCCACTGTAGAGCCGCGCGCACTTCATCGAGGCGGCCAGGACGGAAGCGCAGTTGCTTGGTGCTGAGCGGGAATGCCGCGGCCGCCCTAGGCCACGCCCCGCCACACTGTCACGCTCCGTCACGCCGTGTGTCACGCGCCGCGTCACGACTCGTCACGCCGTCGGCCGCGAGGCGCGCGCGCTGCGGGCTGCTTCCGAACGGCACCGCTTGGGTCGCCCTGTCTCCGCCGCACCCATAGGGCTGGGCCGGGCAGGGTAGCCAGCCGCGAAGCAGAATCCGCGCCGTCACGTCGGCACTCGATCACACAGCGGGGGAGGCGAAAATTTCTTCAGTCAGAAAGAGGCAAACCGTCGCTGCTCTCCGCAAATCATGTTTTATTCGTCGCGGTGCGGCCGGGCAGGGCAGGGCCGGGCTGGGCTGGGCAGGTACATCGGACGACTCTACGTCCATCTCTCTCGCTCTGCGTTGGACGCTGGCCGCCGCGCCGCGGCGAGAGAGTCATGTTCGCCGCCTAAATTATGAAAGGGGCATTCGAGGGATTATCGTTTTCACGAAATGGCCGCCGCGTCTGCACCCCACCCCACCCCGCCCAGACGTTTTCAATGACAGCTCCTTTATCTGCTCGTAAATCCCCGGCGACGCTTCATGGCCCGACTTGCCGGGACAATATCATGTAAATGTCACGCCGACACATCGCCGCGCATCGCTCGCTGTCACGGGATGGCAAGTCCCTTGCTCCATTTTTTATTTTTAAATATCTGTTTCTCCCGCGGGGCGACACTTACTGCCGTATCGAGTTCGCTCTAAGTCCCGGCCATCCCGGCAGGCTCTGATGGCCCTCGGACCTCGGAAAGCCGGCGAGACACAACAACGCGGGGCCCCGCAGTAAATTAGGCCAACCACCGACTCGGTGGCTCAGTCGTTTAAGACGCAGATCACTTTTCATCTGGTGGTTCGACTCCCGGCGGAGGCGACGCCGCCATCCTTTTAGCCTGATGTCAGACGATGTAGGTCGTACAAGCGAATCACCCACTTGGTTTTCGATTCGGAAAGAGGAAGGGGGCCTACGATGTGCTGGTCTCAGGTCGCCAGTCTAGTCGGCCTCGCCGCCGCTCTACTAGTCGTAACGGCTATTATTTTCGGCTGACGGCACGCATAGATAAATAGGCTGTCAGGCCGACAAGCCCATCGAGTGCGTCTTGGCGGCGGCGGTGTGCTCGGCCGAGTGATGCGAGAGAGTGAGAGAGAAAGAGAGGAGAGAGAGAGGAGAGAGGAGAGAGAGAAAGAGAGGAGAGCGGAGAGAGATTTTCCGAGAACGCGGCGTGCGTTTCGCTTCCCGGCAGCTTGTTTGGAAGGGAAGAAAAGGGGTGCAATTGTGGACTCGGAAACGAGACCGAAGGACGAAGGACCAAACCATCGACCCGGCAAATTAAACCTGCAGCATCGGTGGCGGCCTGCTCCGCACCGCCTGCAAGAGGGACGAGCCCCACGCGGCGGAGGCCTGCTGCCCCGGCTCCCGGCCCACTGTGCGTCCCAGTCCCAGTGCGAAGAAACAAGAAGGATGCGAATCAGCAGCAGAATGCAAAGCGAGACGCCCTGCTGCTGCCCATTATGCAATTCAATTCAATTCAATTCATTTCGTTCCGTTTCGTGGCCATTAGACTGTGTGTGTACACTTTCTTCGGTTATCATTCACTGACTTTTAAAGCGGGGGGCGAACTTTGGCCCCAGCCCGCCCTGCCGCCTGCAGCGCCGCGGCTGGCCGAGTCGGGCTGTGTTTCCAAGTGGAAGCGCAGGACGAAAAGTTGGGCCGGGAGAAAGCAAGGGATAGGACGGAGTCGCTCAAGGAGTCGCCCCCCCCCCCCCCCAATGGCGGCTGGGACCTCCCGCGCAGACCATCTGCTGGCTGCTCCCGTTTCGCGCCAAAGAAAATGAAAAATTGCTGGGACCACACAGGAGATTGATTCCGAGACTCCGTTTCCGTCGCTCTGTCTCTATCCAGCCGATGGAAGGAGGCCTCAGGAGCGCGAGAGAGACAGAGCGAGGGAGACGACTCTCGGAAGCAGCCTGCAGCGTCCGTCCACCGCGCACAATCAGCGAGTACATGAATCTGTGACGCGCTAATTTGCCAGGGGACGCCGCCCGGCTGGGGAGAGGGGGGGAAGGGGGGAGCGCTGAGCGAGATGCCTCGTCCGTCGTCAAGCAATTACGGCGACACCAGCACCGATTCCCAACAGCGCTCCGTCTCTCTCTCTCTCTCTCGCGCGCAGCCTCGCGGATAGCGAGAGAGACAACGGCAGTCCGACCGCAGACAGCGACCACCAGCTCGGCTGCCCCGCGGACACCCCGCGCGCCTCGTCCCCGTCAGGGTCGTCAGGGTGGCCGTCAGGCTGCGCAACGTCCGGGCGGCTCGAATCCCGAGACCAAAACACGGTGTGCCTTCCGCCCTTCCTCCTCGACGCGCCACAGCAGCCCGCCCTCGCACAGTGGGTCAGAAGACTGCTGAGAATCCGAGACGCGTTTTGAGCTCCTGAGTCGCTACATGGGACTCGAATCAAACGTGCGACCCCACCAATGGATTGCTCTCCAAACGAGGAATCCATTGGTGGGGTCACACGTTCCATTGGAGTCCCATTGAGCGACTCAGGAGCTCAAACCCGTCGAGAATTTTGGCCGCCTCAACGGTCTTCTGGGACACTGTGCCTCGACGGGCAGCCCTTCCGCCGCCGTCGGGACGTCAGTGCGTCAGGACCACCTGGCGCGCCGTGCCGCCGTGCGCGTCGCTGTCTAGTTGGCCGCGCACCAAGGCGTCAAAGAGCTGCGGCTGGGGCGGCCCCGCTCGCCACGGCACGGCGGGGCTTCGACGAGTCCTGCCAATAAGATGGCTAATTCTAAACGCGCCGCGCGGACGCCCCCCCCCCCTCCTGGTCGTGGTGTCCGGCGTGTGCCGCCCAGCCCAGCAACGCCAGCACCAAGGGGGTATCCACTCTCGAAACCTGTGACCCTACTTTCACGACTTCCATTAAGTAACTGACGAAATTCTCCGAATTTTGCCTCCTAATTTTGAGTTGGCTCGGGCTGTTTTCGGCTGAAGCCCGGTAGTGTTGACGCGTAACAGAACGTGATAGAAGTCGTAAAATTCGGGTCACAGGTTTTTAGAGTGCATAGCCTGTCGGTGCCGCGGGGATTAATCCGAAAGCCAAAGGGCGCAGGGCCCGAAGGGTTAATGGTGCCGCCCACGCCGGGGCACCCCGGGGCCGCCACGGCCCTAAATTGTTTTCCATTTCGCTGACGGGCGCCGCCTGGCCGGCCCGCTCAGCCTGCCGCCAGGCCGGACTCCGCTGTCTATCTCGCGTTATAAAGCCGTTACTGCTGATGGATGCCGCGGCCGCCACCGCCGCGTCGGCCGCCGCCACGCCGTCGCCGCCGCGCGTCTCGAGTCTCGACACCGACCCCGCTGCTGGAGGATATGAGGCCGGAAGTGAAGCCCGCCGGCTGTACTGCGGGGAGCGCCCCGCCTCCCGCCCCGCCTCCCGCCCCGCCTCCCGCCCCACATAACCGGCATTCCGGCGGCCCGGAGCGGCGCGTGCCACACGGCCGGCCGCCGTACCCGCCTCTCGTTGTCCCCAAAGGGAGATAACTCCATGCTAAGAAACACGGCCTCCAAATCGTGACGTTAGCGCCCCTAAGTCAGTGGTACCAACTTAGAGAACTGAAACAACTATAAAAGTGGTCGCCTCGTGCGGGTGTCGAACCCACATCTCCGGTGACAATGACAGCTACGCTATCCATTGCGCTATCAATGGCATGAGAGGAGAATGGTTCAGCACAGCATTTTGTCGGACCACGCAGGGTCGGTTCCCATCTTTTGGTTGTCCCGCACGGCACCCACCGCCCCTCCTGCAGTACTTGGCCGTCCCGGCGTGCGCGGTGCGCGGGCCACGCAGGGCGGCTGCCCGTTCAACTCCAGGATGGCAAACAACTGAGCGCTGCTGGCCCGAGGCCCGAGTAAGGAGTTAGGGTGAAATGACCCAAATTGAATGGGCGCTGGTTGCCCCCGCGCGCACGACTCGCCTTCCCCTCCCCCCTTCCCCCCCCCAACCCACTACGCCGCACGCACGATTTCCCCCTTGTTCATTGAGAAAAACGACGCTGCCAAGATATGAGTCGACGGCGAGCCGGCCACGGCCCGGCCACATTCTCTTCTTGCTTTCCCTCGTGTTTTCCACGGGCCAAGCGCGCACAGTGCCCCGTCGATCTGTCTCTCTCGCACCCTGCGGGACGCCATGAAAGTGCGACAGAGACGGCAGCGAGGAAACGACAGTTCGGAATCAGCCTGCCGGTCCTTCCCTTCCCCCCGCCGCAGCGGACACTGGGTCAGTGATGCTGGCGGGCCTGGCACTCCCTCGCCGACTAGCAACAACAAAAACATCATCAACAACAACAACAACAACAACAACACGCTCGAATCACGGCAGGGCCGCAATGAGTGATGACTGTTGTTTCGCGGTGTGGCCGCGGCGGGCGCTGCGGTCGGCGGCGTGGGAGTGGCTACGACCCAAACCAGCAGGGACCTGGACCAGCCTCGGACACAGCGGCGAGGCGCGAGCCAACGCGCGCGCAGCTCAAGCTTCATTCCTCCGAGTTCATGCACGATGGGCAGGGCGAGCTCGGGGATGCTTGCTGCTTGATTAATCGTCGCGGCCGCCGGCGCCGCCGAGCAGGGCTGCCAACGTGTGCAGCCGGCTAATGACGTGCAGGCCGGCGGGGCTGTCTTCATGTCGCACAGTGGGCCGGAGGCGCGGTCAAAATCCCGGACGCGTTTTGAGCTCCAGAGTCCCTAAGTGGGACTCGAACCGAACGTGTGACCCCACCGATGGATTGCTCTCCAAACGAGAAATCCATTGGTGAGGCCACACGTTAGGTTCGAGTCCTGTTACGCGACTCTGGAGCTCAAAACGCGTCTGGAGTTTTGACCGCCTGCGCCGGTCTTCTGGCCCACTGGGTGTCGGGCGGGGCGGGGCGGGGCGGGGCGGGGCGGGGCGGGGCGGGGCGGGCCGACACGGGCGTGGCGCTGCCGCTGGAAGGGCGACGTGCTGTTTGATGGCGTTGTTGTGCAGGGCCTGGCGGGGGCCACACCGGGGGCGAAGCAGCACCGCGTTGTTGTCCTCATAAAAAAGGAAGATTAAGAGCTTTCCGAAAGCCCACGCCCTCCCGCTTTTCAAAGCCCCCCACTCCACACACACCCTCACACAGCGGACACCGTCCAGGGCAGGCGAGAGACTGTCACGCGCCATCGGAAGGGCGTGGTGGCGGTGGAGCACTTGACCCTCCCTCTCCCCTGCGACCCCCCCTCTCTCTCTCTCTCTCTCTCTCTCTCTCTCTCTCTCTCTCTCTCTCTCTCTCTCTCTCTCTCTCACTCTCCCACTCTCACTGCAGTACACGGGCACGCACTATGCGAGGCTTAGCGGGGAGCGCGCGGCATGTTGCTGACGACTAGGCCCAGGGAAGCACGCCGTTAACAACGCCGTGGGGATCCGTTGCGTGGCGTGGCGTGGTGGGGCGTGGCGTGGCGTGGTGGGGCGTGGCGTGGCGTGGTGGGGCGTGGCGTGGCGTGGTGGGGCGTGGCGTGGCGTGGTGGGGCGTGGCGTGGCGTGGTGGGGCGTGGCCGGGCCTCTGCATCCGGACTGTAAAAGTCAAATCTGCGCGCGCGCGAACTTCGTTTACGCCGGTTGCGCGCGTCTTGCAGCGTCTCGTAAACAAATCTGTTAACACGCACACGCCGTGTAAGGCGATGAGCCCGGCCAACTTCGGGGCGCGGAAAGAGCTCCCAGGCAGTAGCAATGCTCGGATAGTGCTTCCGGCCACTATATATGTACAGCTCATTAAACTCCGATTTGTTGAGTAAACCTTCGATCAGCTTCCTCAAACCTTCGACTCTGCCACTCTAAAAAAAGTTATGAAATTTAATATCGAAAAAAGTATAACTTTTCATAAACACGTTCTAAAAGTCATCTTTCATAACATTCTTCTAAAACTTAAGATCTGGTAATCAAATTTAAGATTTCGGCTATAAAATTTTAGAAATACGGTTATAAAAGTTTAGAACGAGTTACATTCAGAACAGAAGTTATGAAAATTGAGATTGTCGCTCTTATATTTCAAAACGGTAGCTTAATTCATAAACCAATTCTAAATTTTAAGAATGGGGTGACAGCACCTGAAGACAGGCCGATTTTTTGGGTTAGGTGAGGGTTCCAAACTTAGTGGGTCGACAGGGCATCCTTGGACGTATTTACCCAAAAATTACCAAAATAGTGTGTGATTCAGATCATTGCTCTCTAAAAAAATATAATCACATTTCCACTGTACCTTTGTATGGTAAAAGTGCCAACTTCGGTATGAGAAACGAAAATTCCGTGGGTGATTCTAAAAACAAAACGCAATCTGTGAACAATCCATATATGGTCAGAAAAACAGCCGCCCGAGTCAGGTTTCACAGATCTGCCGCTAGGTGGCGCTTGGAGCGCCGTGACCGTTCTTCAATTAGTCTTTGCAATTTATGTCGTTAAAGCAAGTAATTTTCGCAAATCATACCATCTATTGCCGTCGTAGATATCAGCTCTAGCCTTTAGCTATAAGTTTTGAACGAAATATCACAGTGAAGTCGAGAAAAACGCATTTCCATGTTGCCACTCCCTGGCGTCTTCGGTCGGCCATTAGGTTGGGTGCACGCATGATCCGCCCCACAATTGTGTCCGGTCTGTGCACTCAGTGGCAGTAAGGATGTCCACTTTTTCTAGTGACAGGGACGAAGACCTCTAATGGTCCCTCTCCCGTCATAATTTTCTAGTTTGCTGTTCTACAGGCAAGGTTACCTTAGGTAAGACAATTCAATCCAAAAATTAATGAAACATTTATGATGTTTCATTATCTGTGACATGAAGAATCAGAATGGGATATGAGTTTCCATAACTAGTTAGTTATGAAAACTTATAAAAAGTTTATGAGATTTAATAAACTGCTTCTGATATTTCATAACGAATGTTTATGAAATTTCAGAGCTAAAATGTTATAAAATTTAAGATCCATAGTTATACAATTTTCTTCAAGTCCAGGTTATGAAATTTAAGAGGCATTTTTTTTAGAGTGGCCGTCTATGGATCAAATTTGAACATACTTGGTTGGTGGTCGTTTTTGATGTAACTATGAGTCCACTCTGACAGTAAAATAGTATACGATTTCCGCACTTTTGGCCGTTTAAACCCATAGTGGACTGGCTACGCTGCGCGGCACGTGCACGGCCCGCATCTCGGAATTTAATTTCCAGATGACGCCATTTCCGTCTCGCGAGGCGACGACAATGTCGTCCGCGTCGTCGTCTCGGCCCAGCAGGCCGCGCGGCGCGCGCCATCCCCGAGGACATAAAGCAAAGCACGGCTGGCGGCGCGGGATGCCCCAAGTTGGCAGAGGCTTTGCGCCCGACCTCCGCCACCTTGCAGGCCGAGGCCGGGCCGTCTCTCTCGCAGTGCCGGAGCGTCCGGCAGGGGCGCGAGAGAGACGGAGCGCCGCGGCGCTGCTCGGGACCAGCCTGCCGGGACGCCACTGCGAACTGGGTGCGCGCGGATCGGCCCGCTGCGCTGCGCCGCACTGCGCCGCGGAGGCCGAGGCCGCGGAGGCCGAGGTAATTCGCCGTGCCATCGCCTCGGCGGCCGAGGCCGGGACGAGGTGCTGCCATCACATATTCATGGCGGCGACGTTCATGACGTTCACGGCGTCGTCAGGCCGTCGTTACCGGCACTGTTATCACGGGGCGGCGCCGCGAGTGACGGCACGACGCATGGGCGGCCCCGCTCAATGAGACCTTAATGCAGCCGGAGGGGGAGGGGAGAGAGAGAGAGAGAGAGAGAGAGAGAGAGAGAGAGAGAGAGAGAGAGAGAGAGAGAGAGAGAGAGAGAGAGAGAGAGAGAGAGAGAGAGAGAGAGAGAGAGAGGCGGAAAAAGGGCCTTGAAAGCAAGAGGCCGGCCATGGCCGCTGCGTGACCTTCCGGGCGAAAGACCAGGTCGCATCGCTACAAACAGGACGGATCAGCGCGTCCAGACAGTAGGGCCTCGGCTGCTGACCTTCCGAACAACGCCGCCGGCAGCAGCAGAGCGAGCGAGGAGCGCGTCCCGTCGCTGCGCAGCCTGCCGGCCCGTGGCCTGGCCCGTGGCCCGATGCTTGCACCGTCTTGAATAAGGGAGCGCGGCGTATGAGGCCCCCTGGGGGCTGTTGGACACGCCCGCACGTGGGAGTGGCGGGGGCATCGTTGAGGTCCCCTTCATGGAGATCGTCGTGTTTTACGGTCGGGCCCGGGACGGGTGAAAGGGAGGGGGGGGGGAAGGCCTCGGGACCGTACTAACCAGCAGCGCCGTCGCGGATCAGGTAACAGGGATCTATATCATGTGACCTACCTAAAGTAGACCCACAAAAATTAGACCGACTTATTTTTGACCGACCTTAATAGAAAATATTGAATAAATAAATTGAATAAACATGTTCGCATTTTTGACCGCCCTTAACCAGGGGCGGTTCGCCCCGCCCCGCCGCTGCCGCCCCGCTGGGCCGGAACAGACAACGGTACGTGTTGACTAAAGAGCGCGGCGTGGATCGCAACCCCAGCCGCTTGCCTGGCACGGCCCGGCGCGGCCCGCCACCACATCCCGGCGGCCGGAAGCGGAGCCCGCGGAGCCCAGCCGCTTGCCGACGGCATGCCGACGGACCGGGGAGGCTGGAAGCTCCGAGTCCGATTACCAAACACGCCACGCGGAATGACGCGGCTTTTGTAACGGCGGGGCATTCGCTGCATTCGCTGCATTCGTTGCATTTCCAGCAGGCCGCGCCATATGCAAATAGGGCGCTTGTGTACACCACGACGGCACGGCACGGCGTGTGTGTGTGTATATATATGTGTGTGTGTATATATGTGTGTGTGTGTGTGTGTGTGATTACACGGCCACGCTTGGGGCGCAGGGGGCGCAGGGTGTGCCCTCCACCTATGACGCGTCCACTGCGGCCACGCCCCGCGGGCCTCGGCCCGAGGCACTGGCCTGGCTGGCCCCGTGCTCGAAAAGATAACACCGTTCGGCCCTTTTAATGCTAATACATGCATAAATCAGCGGACAAAATGAGCGCGGCGTCAAAAACGGGCGTGCCACCAGCGGCCGGGCCGCCGCGCCGTCCCCCTCCACGCTGACGGTCAGGTGGGGGCAGTGCGGGGCACGGAGAGCGCTGTAATGGGATTCCGTTAAACGGATTGCAGCGCGCAGCGCCGCTCGCTCTCAACTGTGACGTTTAATTGGGGAATGAGGTCAGCGTGTCTTACATCTCAATAACTCCGGATTTTATTTTATTTTCGCAAAAGAAAATCCTTTTCGGCCGCGCAGCTTTTTCCTCTTTGGACCGGACTTGCTTCATCGTTAACCCCTACAGACCAATAAATCAAATCGACCCGTTCCCGCACTCGTGGGGCGTCCCGAGCGGGTGCGAGAGAGACGAAGCGACGAGGCGCCGCCTTCCGGACGGACTCCCCGAGACACCGCCCTCCGTGTAAATTGTCGCGTGCGTGCGGGGCTGTGCGGGGCTGTGCGGGGCTGTGCTTGGCACGAATAGCGGTAATCCAGGGGGCTGCAGTGGAGGGTGGGGGGGGGAGGAGGGTCGCGTGGACGCGTTCAGCCGCGACCGCCGCGCCCCCCGCCACCCCGGGGCCCAGGGACCGGCAGCCGGGACCGGCTTAGCCACCGGCTTAGTTTCAGACTCCGGCGGGGTCTGGCTTTCGTCCTGCTGGGGGCCGCAGCGACGTGCTCCGTGTAGGGGTGCGAGAGAGAGAGAGAGAGAGAGAGAGAGAGAGAGAGAGAGAGAGAGAGAGAGAGAGAGAGAGAGAGAGAGAGAGAGAGAGAGAGAGACGCAGCGCTGTTCGGAGTCATCCTGCCTGCAGACCGCCGTCCAGGCCGCCCGCCCGGCGCGGAACCGCTGTCACACCCCGTTGGCCGCTTGTGTTAATTTGCAGCCGGATGCTCGGCGCGGCTAAGTCTTCACGCCCCGCCCCTCGGTGCCGATAAGTTGAGTCACGCGTCAAGGAATTTGCTCGGCGCGCGTTGCCTCGCCTCGCGACGGCATAAGGCATACAGCCTGGTCGTGACTCCCACTGTAAATCTGCCTGCTTTACGGCCCACAGCCCTACAGCCTTCGCGGTAATAACTTATCCAACTCTTAACTCCCTCCCTCCCGGCTTTACCCCCGCCCCTCCCTTCTCTCCCTTTCTCTCTATCTGTCTTCGAGTTCCAGCTCGTCCGCGCTCCTAGAGTGTCTCCCTCGCACTAAACTCTTTGTTCGCGGCGGTCCGCAGCGCCTGCGGACAGACAGACGGACGGACGGACACGCGGACACGGGTCCCCCAAGGTCGCACCTCTCCCCCCCCTCTGCCCAGTGACCGCCTTCCAGACGGAAAAGGTCTAAATTTACACCCCACGGCGCGACGCCTCGCTGCTGCCCGTCCGGGTGCACCACCGCACCGCTGGAGGGGGACTGGAGGGGGACTGGAGGGGGACTGGAGGGGGACTGGAGGGGGACTGGAGGGGGACTGGAGGGGGCGGCGGGCGCGCGGCTCGTCTCGGAGAGCGCCTGCGAGGTGGGCCCGCCCGCGGCGCGCCCATGGCGGCGTGCTGCCTGCCCGCCGGGCGCGCGGCCGGCGCGCCGTGGAGCGCAGCACGGCACGGCAGGAACTCCAAGCCCGACCGACTTTCCCATACCCCGGTTTAATACTCAGGTCGCACTTCGCGACCCCAAGGACCAGGCCGCGACCCCAAAATATTTTTCCGCGACCCGAAATGAGGTCGCGACCCCAAGGTCGGGAACCGCTCGCCTGAACGCTTTACGCTGTACACCGCGACCAGTCGTTCGGACCGCCACGCATTTTCGCGGCTCAATCGCCCGCTGATAAAGAGAGGAAGAGAGACGGGGACAGAGTACAGCAACACCGGCAAAAAATAGACGGAACGGTTGTTAGCAGACAAACAATGCCGCGCAACAATCATTTTCCGCGCGGCCGACTCGACTCTCGTTTTGTTTTCGGCCTCGCGGCGGCAAATCAACAACAACAACGACAACGACAACAACAATGGCAATAAAAGTGCAGTGGGAAATAGAAGAGAAGAGAGGGAAAGGGGGGAGAGAGGCAGAGAGGATCTTGCCAAAGCATCTCGCAATCAATCTGCCGGTCTATATGGTCAAAACAACAATAACGTGACACCACCTTCGGCGGCCCCCGCCTCCACCTCCGGGACAACCCATCCGCCCGCCGGCGCCAGGGCTCCGCGCACAGTGGGTCAGACGACCGTTTAGGCGGCCAAAATTCTAGACGCGTTTTGAGCTCCAAAGTCGCTAGATGGAACTAGAATCGAACGTGTGACCCCTCTAATGGATAGCTCTCCAAACGGGGAACCCATTGGTGGGGTCACACGTTCGGTTCGAGTCCCATTTAGCGACTGCGGCTCAAAACGCGTCTAGAATTTCGGCCGCCTCAACGGTCTTCTGACCCACTGTGCTGGGTCCCGCGGGGTCGGCATGGCGCGACCCCCGCGCAATTTAGCGACCGGCGCGTCACGTGTCGGCGATGCCGGCGATGCCGGCGACGCCAGTCAGGCGCGCACAATAACACACTCCCCGCACACAGGCCGGATAAAGCAACCCGCAGACTCATCGCCACACACAGTGGCCGCCGCGGACGCGCGCGGAAAAAAGGCGTGAAGCCCCCCGCCCCCAAAAAAAAAAAAAAACAAAAAAAAAAAACAAAGGGTGCTTTATTGTCACCGCGTTATAAATGGTGCGGAAGGTGACGGAGTACAGCCGGTATGAGAAATCGCTGCGGCGATGAAGATGAGGACAGCCACCAGACAGGCAGCCGGCCAGGCAGCCGGCCAGGCAGCCAGCCCAGGTAAGAAGGCGGATGGATTGACCAGTCGCCGTGTCACGCGCGGATGGCGCGGGGGTCCTGGGGGACGTGGCGAGGGGGAGGAAGGGGTAGAGGATGACGGCATTCTTTGGCGCGGACCCAAGTCTGCAGCATCAGGGCAGCGCGCACCAGCGGCCTGCATCTGACGGGGGGCGTGGTGCGTGATTGTAACAGTGTGTGAGAGCGCGTGCCAGGGCCCGCGTGCGTGAGTCGGCTTAGTCTGTGTGTGTGTGTGCTGCGCGCTCAGTGCATTATGCATGCTAGAGGTGAGTCGGCGGCACAGTGGGGAGCATAATGTGTGGATGTGCTACAGTGCCGCCAGCGCCGCCAGCGCCGCTCGCGCTGTTACGGCTCGGCGGGGCGCTCCGCTCGCCGCCTGCAGATCGTCGCGTTCCCTCTCTCTGTTTCTCTCGCACCCGGACGCGGCGTCCCGCGAGAGCGAGGGAGACAGAGCGCTAGGCGCTGCAGCGCACCGTAAGTCAGGCTGAGGCGCGCGCGGTGTCTGGCCGTCTGGCCGGACCGAAATAGCGACGCGATCGGAAAGATATCGCCGCATTGAAAGCGACACAACAAGCCGGCGGTGCGAATGCGAACGGCGCGCGCCGCAAAGCGAAATCCAAAACGGGCGCCGCACTCAAAGCCGCATGAAACAGCCGTCGCTCAGCAGCGCTTTCCTCTCTCTCTCTCTTTCTCTCTCTCTCTCTCTCTCTCTCTCTCTCTCTCTCTCTCTCTCTCTCTCTCTCTCTCTCTCTCTCTCTCTCTCTCTCTCTCTCTCTCTCTCTCTCTCTGCTGTCGCACATGGCGGCGCGGCGGCGCACTCGCGCGGCATTAAAACTACACGCGGCGACACGACGCGCTGACGCGCTGCTGCAGGCCGCGGACACCGGCGGCCAGCGTCCGGCAGATGTGCCGTCCGGTCCGGGCTGCCGCACCGGCCGGCGGCGCTGCGGGCTGGGCGTTGGGGCGCGAAATGCATTCACTGGGCCGCTGCCGCCGCCAGCCTGGCAGCCAGTAGGCAGGCACTGCAGTCCATGCGCGCCATCACAAAAAAAAAAAATAATCAAAAAAAGCACAAAAATTAAGGGCATTTCGCCTTACGCCACTCCACTCCACGGTGCACTCCCCCCCCGCTTCGGCGTCGACGGGAGATGAGGGTCCCGAAGCGGAATCCGAATAATCAAAAGCACACCGAGAGGCCAGCTGGCTTGGCTGCGCAGTCCTTACCTGCGGGTCCTTGCCCCATCATTAGAATCCTCACAAAAGGCGAGCCCTTCCCCTTCCCCGCTGGGGCCCAGCCGTTCCGTTCGGCCCCGCGAGTCCTTGGCAGCCCCGGGCAGGCAGTCCTTAGCGGTAAAACACACAAACCGATTTGCTGTCCCGCCTGTCGAGTGCACCGCCCTTCGGCCGTCACCGCGACGCCGTAGTGGTGACCGGTGGCCACGCACTCGCATTGCCGTGCTCCGAACAGCTAACAGCCCCACTAACAAGGGGCCTTTCTGGCCGCCCCGCCCCGCCCCGCCCCGCCACACCCCGCAATGAGCGGCAATCGCTCGTTACGGCCATTGTTATTGCGGGGGAGCCTGGTGGAGCCCCACGGGGGCGCGCGTCCCCCTCGGGGCGGGGCGGGGCGGGCGGAACCCCTTTGGCGGCACGAGCAGCAGCGGGTCCAGCGCGGGGCGCGCCGCGCGGACATTACGAACCTATTCAGTTACCATCAGGGGGCCGCGCTTGTGTGAGCTAGTGTGCGTGCGTGTGTGTGTAAAAGGGGGGGGGGTGACTTGCGTGCACATGTCGCTCGTTCGTGGCGGTTCGGTTCGCCGTTTGGTTTGCAATGCACCCCTTCCATCATCCCTCTCTGCTAGCGTTTACATCGGGGGCGCGTCATGCCCCTCGCCCCCCGCCCCCTCGCACACACACATGGACAAGACGAACACACGCACAACACACACATACACACACACACACACACGACGCGCTTCCGGGCCGATAGAGCCGCGAGCCGGCCTGGCAATATTCATTTCCCGAGACGCCCCACCACAGTCACGGCCTCCTTGGCGGCGACCGAAGCTTGAAGCTCCTCGCGGTGGCCGCCTTAACGACGTCATTGTCCGTGTGCACCGCGGCGGCCGCGGTGCCGCTCTCCTTCATCACCGTCACGACCAAAGAGGGCCGCGCCGGCAGTGGCCAGGATATCAAAGGGAGTCCGAGACGCCGCGAGCAGCCGCCCCGCCCCGCCCCGCCACCCTTCCTCCTCCAGCAGCAGGCGCCCCACCCGCCTCTGCGTCTGCCCGGGGCGGGGCGGCCGGATCTCCGCGCCGTCCTCGGCGGCCGTGTCGGAAAAATACAAAGAGAAGATAATTAGATGTCTACAAGGCGGTGCTGGGGCTGGCGGTGACTCGCGCGGTCGGATTTCACCCCGCCCGCCGGCGTCGTCGCCGTCCTGGCCGCGGTCGGCGGACTCGTCAGCTTCGATTGGGCCGGCGGCGGTGGCGGCCCTGCGCCCGGAACACTGTCTCAATTACCCAGCGACTCGGCGGTGCTGTGACGGCTGCCTGCCAGGAAGCACTATGCAAAATAACTCGACATAATGACCAATTTTTTATTTTTTTTAAAAATTTTTTTAATGCGCATACCACTGGCGGCAAAGGCGACGGCTTTTAAAAAGCAGTCATTCCATGCCTCCGCGCCGCCACCGAATTCCCCGCGCGGCCCGAAGTGAACGGCGCGACCAGGGATGGGCTGGGCCGCGCCAAATAAAATTGTTTCCGCATTCCTCTAAACTACTCGGGAATGGCCACCGGGGAGCCGTGAAGGCGCTGCGTGCCACGGAGAGGCACGGCGAGGCACGGCCCGAACCTTGTAGAAGCGTGGAATTATACAGCAGCAGAACAACACTGCAGCCGGAACGAGGCGCCAGGACACCGCCTCGGGCAGATTCCTTCACCGCCAGGGCGTTCCGAGACGTTCCGGGGCGTTCCCACTCATTAAAATAATTAAAGAGCGCCAGGTAAAATCCCTCCTTGCCACCTTTTTTTCGCCTTTTTCTGTGTGCGTTTTGTTCCGGAGTTCGCTACTTGAGAAGCACCGAGCAGCTCGCCTTGCAGGGGCCGCCACTATCCAGTGCAGGGGTCCCCGGGGCAAACTCGTAATTATTTCCCGCGCTAGTTTACACTGCAAGGCAACAACAACAACAACAACAACACGGAAAACAAACTAACAAATAAGGGCTTCGTTACGCGGCCCCACCCGCGAAGTGCCGTGCAACCGTGTGGAGCGATTTCCACGCCCTACTTTGCATTTGCATATGATTCGCGGTGCGGGCGATAGGCCGGCCGCCTCAAGAGTGTTGTTTACGGCGTCAATAAACGCGTTATCGGCCGCGGGGAGCAACGCGACTCGCACCCCTGAATTTTTAACGGAAATAAAAAAACACGCCCCTCGCTGCTGCTGATGTGGGATCGATAAACTAAACGGCGTGTAACTGGCGGTGCTGGACGCGGCGCTGCAGCCTGCGAGGTAGGCAATACGGCGACGCGGCTGTCGTGGCCGTGCCTACCCGGCAGGCGCTTGCCTCGCGAAGGTTCGACGCGCGTCCCCTCCCTGTCGCCAGCGCAGGGGTATTCATGTGTCATAGTGTCCACGAGCTGGAGGCGGCGGCTACGGTCTTGGTGGCGGCGGGGTATGACGACCTAACGTGTCCGGAGCACTATCACGGCCCAGGGCCCCGCCACCACGGCCCCGCCACCAGGGCGGGGCACAGTGGGTCAGAAGACGGTTGAGGCGGCCAAAATCCCGGACACCAGAGTCGCTAAATGGGACTCGAATCGAACGTGTGACCCCCACCAATGGATTGCTCTCCAAACGAGGAATCCATTGGTGGGGTCACACGTTCGATTCGAGTCCCATTTAGCGACTCTGGAGCTCAAACCGCGTCCGAAATTTCGACCGCCTCCACGGTCGTCTGGCCCACTGTGCGAGGCCCCCGCACGGGGCTCGGGTTTCCAGCCAGTGTAGTTACACACCCCCGCACGCGGACACACCCTCCTCAGGCTTCCAGCGGCGGCCCAGCGGCGGCCCAGCTGCGCGCCAAGCCCCCTCGTCCTCGTCCAGCTTCTTTCCGCCAGGGGGCAAGTACCCGCGGCCGGGGGGGAAGGGGCGCCCCGCAGTGCAAGCCGGCGGGGCTGGCGGGGCCGGCGGGGCTGGCGGGGCTGGCAGCCGGACGTGCGGCGCGGCGGGACGCCAGTGTAAACACCGCGGTGCGGTACACGTGCCGGCCACCACCTGCCTTGCCTGCCAGCGCGCTCGTTCCGAACGCTGCTCTGTCTCACTCGCAGCACGGTGGACGCGAGTGCGAGAGAGACAGCGCGACCCGGCCGACGACAGTCACCGGCCGCCCACACACGCCGACACACGCGCACCTCGACGCGGAAAAGTGGAGGGCGGCCGGCTGAATAGAAAACGCGCGCAAAAATAGACAGTCTCTTCTTGCAGTGAACACACCGACACGCCCACAGCTCGGGACGGGCGGAGTAGGTGCACGTGTGAGCGTGAGGGTGTACGTCGGCGGCCTGCCCGTGTCGGTGTGATTGTCTGTGTGAGTGTGTGGGGCGGCGGGCGCACCAATTTCTCACGGGGTGAGGCTGACCTGGCCATCGACACGCTTTACCACAACACACAACACACCCACACACCCGCACTCGCCCCCTCACACAAACACACACGTCTGTGCACACCGGTCCCTGCTGCGGTTTCACCCCCACCCCATCCCCCACACGGCACGCATCGTTACTCCCGAAATACGATACCCAATTAGACAGTCCACGGCCGAGCAGCGAGCGCACCAAGTGGCGAGGGAGAGGCGCACAGTGGGCCAGAAGACCGTTCAGGCGGCCAAATCCCGGACACGTTTTGAGCTCGAGAGTCGCTAAATGGGACTCAATTCGCACGTGTGACCCCACCAATGGATTGCTCTCCAAACGAGGAATCCATTGGTGGGGTCACACTTCGATTCGGTGGAGTCACAAGTTCGATTCGAGTCCCATTTAGCGAATCTGGTGCTGAAAGCGCGTCGAGAATTTTGGCCGCCTCAACGGTCCTCTGACCCACTGTGAGGCGGTGCGCTACGTGTTACTTGGACGGCTGTAAAAATGAATCACAGTGGCGGGGTGCGCCCGGAGCCGGAAGGGGTAGCCTGGGCGGGTCAGACCGAGAACGCAATCAGGTTTACATCCGGGCGCGGAATTAAGATGCGAGTGATTGATGGCTCCCAGCGGCCCGCCCCACCCCGCCCCACCCCGCCCCGCCCCACCCGCCTACACCCTCAGAACGAACGCCCGGCCGAATCGGAGGCGCGACTGGGATGCACCAGAGCCAGCAATACCCTGCTGGCTTTTTCCGAACAGTGCTTTCCTTCCTCCTCTCTAGCACTGGTGTGGCGCGGCACCGTAGGGGTGCGAGAGAGACCACAGAGCGAGGAAACCGCTGTTCGGAGTCGGCCGGCAAGCAAGCAAACGCTGTCCAGCAGCACTCCATTAGAAGGCGAGAGATTTACAGCCCTTCCCCCGAGTACGCGTCCGACTGTCTGTGACTGTCTGTCTCTGTCGGTCTCTCCTCTTCTCCTCCGGTTTCGCCCGCCTTCGCCAAGGGAGAGAGAGAGAGAAAAGGATTTCACTGTTGACGTATTTATTCGTTTTGAACGTGACGAGCCTTGCAGAGAGTCCGGCCGGGAGGCGGGGCGGGGCGGGGCGGGGCAGGGCGGGGCGGGGCCGACGGGCAGGTGGCGAAGCTCGACAAGGGCGACGCCCAGGAGGTGCGCGCCTTGAGGCCTTGAAGGGCTACTGAGAGTGCGCGGGTCATCACACCGATCAAGCGCCTGCACTCCATCAGTCGGTCTGTCAAAAAAAGTACTGTCCTCAAAATGCGTCTGGCAACGCCAGAAACAACATATCGAATTATGGCGGAACATTTTTTTATTTTTTTAAACTCATATTTTGGATTTAAACTTAGCCAAAAAACGAAAAAAAAAAGTCATAAAAGGTACAGTCTCACAATGCGTCTTATGACCCCAGGAACAACATATCGAATGCCGGCGAAAGAGAATAATTGAGCCGATCTGAGTGGCAGGACTTGACTAAAAGTTCCGCATCAGGCCGGCCAGGTGTCGAACTTCGTCGAAGTCGACTTTGCGGGTTCTTCTCCCGCGTCAAGCCCCGGGGCGTTCGGCGTTCGCGCGGCCAAACAGACCCGCGGACTCACACATGGACTCAAAGCTGCGTGTAAACATTTACGCGGTGGCAAGCCGGCGAGCCAAAGCAGCCGCACAGCACCATGCGGGCCGCCAGCAACAACACGTCCAGGATCCGCACAGTGATACGGCCCGCGGGCGGCGAGCGCAGCCGGCTCATTCCGAACGCTAGTGGCGTCCCTCTGTCTCTCTCGCTCTCGTGAGGCGTCCCTTAAAGGTGCGAGAGAGACAGAGGAACGAAGCGCGGTTCGGAATCAGCCTGCGCAGGGCGCACAGCGCACAGCCTCGCTCCCCGCGGGATAACTGTTTATGTTTAAAAACGCTGCCGCCGCACTTTACCCCAAAAAATAAAGCCCAAAAAAAAAAAAAAAAAAAAAAAAAAGGCAGCCAGCCTGGGAGCCGACAAGCTCGTTGAAAAGTTGTTCACCGAGAGAGGAGGGGGAATTCATGGAGCGTGTGGCGGGCGGTCTCACTGCAAGGCGGCGGGGGTGACGCGGCGCGTGCTCTGCCTCGATACCCGAAGCCAAGTGCCGCGAGTGTATTATTAACGGCTGAATTTCATTAGTGTCGCCAAATATTCTATGAGGCCGCCCTCAGGGCCCTCCTCGCGGGCCGAGGCGGCCGGCCGCACCTCCGGCCCAGTAAAACGGCAGTTTCGCGACGGAGGCGCCCGTTGCGGCGGAACGGCAACGGAGAATCATCCTCGTATAATGTTCGTCCAATTCGTCGCCGAAAAAAGTTTTAATAATGCAGGGGACGGCGCTTAGAGCGGCTGCGGGCCGCGGCGGCGGGGGCGTCGCGGCGGCTGTCGTCGCCTGGCTATGGAGATTTAGTGGGGCCGCGGGAGCTTGACGCCGAGTGGACCGCTAATTGGGTGCGTGAGCGCGATAGGCGCAGGTGGGGGTGGGGGACGGTGTTACGCGTGCCAACTGTCGCGGTTCAAGTCGCGCGCGGCGACGGCGCGACTCCTCCGCCGCGGACCTCACTCAATGGCCTGGGGGGCGACAATGCGGCGCCCTGTCTGTGCCCCAAACCGCCTGAGCGAAGCCCCGCCGGGCCAACGAGGCGAAGCGAAGGGCCAGATGGCCAGAGGACTAGCGAGCAGCGGCCCTGCAGGGGGACGAGGACGACGAGGACATCTGCGGCTCGCCGAGGACGGAGCATCAGGTGTGGGAGTTGCCCTGCGGGGTGCTTCCGAACGGCCGTCCCCGCACGCCGTCTCCCTCGCACCGGACGCCCTGTGGGTGCGGGAGGGAGCGAGAGGCCACTCACTCGGAATCAGTCTGCCAGGGCAGGCCTGGCCTGACAGCCGCCGGCGTGCCCCTGTCGGCCGCCTGATGCTGCCGTGCTGAATATTGGACACGACTGCCGCCCCTGCCGCAGCGGTCCGTGGCGTGGCGTGGCGTGGCGTGGCGTGGCGTGGCGTGGCGTGGCGTGGCGCGCCGCGTCGCACACGGGGACATTATTGATGGCCTGGGACTCGCACTCGGCGCGCTGCAGCAGGCGGGAGGCGCTACTCGACTAGCAAATATACCGGCACCCCGACGGCGACACGCCCGCGCGCTAAATTCGGGCCTCCGCACCTGCAGCTGCACCGGGCCGCCCCGCCCGAGCTGGCGGCCGCTGGCGGCAGCGCTGCTGTCGACGCGGTAAATCAGGGGCCGCCGCCAGACGCCGCCGTGCACGCCACGCCGATGGCAGCGACTTACACAAACCAAATCTGCAACACGACGGCCGGCACGGCCTCGATGACGCCACTGACAGCCACCACGGCTCGCGCCAGCAGTGTGTCGCCCGGCCCACGCCCTGCACAGTGGGCCAGAAGACGGCGCCGGCGCCCAAAACTTTTAGACCCGTTTTGAGCTCTAGAGTCGCTAAAGAGGACTCGAACCGAGCGTGTGACCCCACCAATGGATTGCTCTCTGAACGAGGCGTCCATTGGTGGGGTTACACGCTCGGTTCGAGTCCTATTTGGCGACTCTGGAGCTCGAAACGCGCCTCGAGTTTCGGCCGCCAACGCCGTCCTCCTGGCCCACGGTGCCCCGCCACGCCCCGTCGCGCGGACTGACAAGGCACACGGCAGCGCGCGGCGATTCAAAGGCACGGCGCCGGGACGACAAGGTGCCCGGCGAGTTGGACTAACTCCGAGCGACAGTTGAGACGCGGACGGGCGAGATTCCTCGCGCCCCGGCGCGGCGGGCAGTGGGGGCGGCGGGGAGCATGTCCGAGGGCACCTCGCAGCACATGCCGCGCCGTGTGTCATTGCGTTGCATCGCCACGACCCGGCCATTCGGGCATCGGCAAACAATCTCATCACTCACATACGCACACACACACGCGCACTCTCTCGCTCTCTCTCGTTAGCTCGCCACAACAGAGGCACTCGGTCTGGCCACCCGCTGCGCGATGACACTGCACCCGCGGTGCCGCCGCCCGGTCCGCGCGTCGATGTAGGCCAGAAGACCGTTGAGGCGGCCAAAATCCCGGACACGTTTAGAGCTCCAGAACCACTAAATGGGACTCGAAGCGAACGTGTGACCCCATCAATGGATAGCTCTGCAAACGAGAAATCCATTGGTGGGGTCACACGTTTCATTCGAGTCCCTCTGGAGCTCAAAACGCGTCTAGAGTTTTGGCCGCCTGCGCCGTCTTCTGGCCCACTGTGCGGTGCATACAACAAGCCGCGCGTCCAATCTAGAGAAGAGGCAATCTTTTAGAGTGCCGAAAAAAGAGCGCGTCCCCTCGGCGGCGGGCTGGGCTGCGGCCGGGCCGCCTCGGCCGCGCGCGCGTCCTGCAGGAGGATACCGGCGTCGTAACACCGTCAGGACCACGCGCGGCGTCTGCAGATGCGATATTGACGTGGCGGAGAAGGTCCTCGTGATGGACGAGGAGCGGCCGCGGCACGCAGCAACAAGGAGGACATTGTTGGCGACGGAAAGGGGCGCAGGCGAGGGGGGGGGGGATTAACAGTGCAAGTCGCGACACGGTCGCGCCATGCCGCCATTTACCGCCGAGACGCACGGCGACGAGAACTCTAAGCCGCAACGAGCAGCGCGCCGCCTAGCGCAGCCGCGCAGCCCAGCTCACGGGCACGGGCAGTTATCCAAAGTGAACAAAAGTTAGTGCGGCCGTCCGGACGCAGCGGCACTGCAGGCAGACCCGCGGCCCACTCACACAGACGCGGCGGGACGTTGCTTTGGGGCGGCGGGGCCCACCCACCCACACCACACGGGGTTTGCGAATACCGGCGAAAGGCGATACGCTTGCCGCCGGTAATGGATGACGTCACCGCCGGACTCGACTCGGACGCCTCGAAGCAGGGGGCTCACCTTCAGTTCGTCGAGCGACGCCGTGTCGCGGCCGTCCAACGCTGCACTTGTTGCTTTGCGCGTCCCTCGCGCGGCGCGTCGTGCCTGCTCCTCGTCGTCGGCGTCCTGGTGGTCGCCCCTACCGTCACGGCGCCGGTCTTTGGGAAGGCGGCTGCGGCGAGGTGGAGACAACGGGCACGGCCCTGGCACGGAGTCGAAGCCGCGTCGTCGTCGCACGGTCGGCTTCGGCGAGTCGATATCGTGGTCGCAGTGGCAGCACGCTGGGGCGGTCGGCGCGGGCGGGACGTCTGTGCGGGCTGGCGGCTGGGGCCTGACTGAGGCGGGGCGGCGGTGGAGGGGACGCCTCGCCGCCAGCCCCGTCCCTCCCTGCGGCAGGGCGAGGCAGGGCGAGGCGTGGCGGGGGAGGGCGGCAGGGAGAAAGGGAAGGGGCTCTGACGACCAGGTGACACCACCGAACGAAGAACAGGGCGCGGGCGGCCGCGTTCGACATAACACGAGTCGGGGCTCAGTCGGCTCCGAGAGAGCCCATTCGGTTTCGATTTCGCCTTGTAGAAATCTAACAGGCCTCGTAGAAATACAAATAAACGTTCTTAGAAATCCCAAAGCGCGCGGCCCGCGCTCCAGATTCGCTACTGGTGTAAAATCAAATGAACATCGTCCTTGCTCTCCCACCGCCCAGGGCCACGCCAATGCGCAGTCCAACCCACCTGGGCAGCCTGCAGCCTGGCATTGCTGAGGTTACATCGCAGGGTAAACAGCCCGCCGTCATACACTGCTCCAGAAACAAACCCCACCCCCGTACCTGCGATGCCATCTGAAAGGGGGGGGGGGGTGCAAGGCGGGGCGCGGCGGGGGCGCGGCGGGGGCTCGCGGCAGATGGGTGATAGGGGTCGCGGGGCACGGCGCGCCCCGCCGCCTCCAAGCCCCACTGGTTTGTGTACCTGGCCCGGAGTTATGCTGGCGTTATCCCATTAGCCGACCCACTCCCCGCGACTCCGTGCACCCGTCCGTCTATTCTGTGCTGCCTGCCTTTCTGGCCGGCCGCCTTGTCCGGCTGCTCGGTCCGACCCGCCTTCCTTATCTATCCGCCTGTATCTCCCTCTGCTTCTTTTGACTCGTTCCGCGAGCGACGCGCCCCTCTCTCTTCCGAGTCTTTAGTCTATGAATTACACGCCCACACGCCCCCTCCCCCTCCACCCTCACGCTGCATTTTCCTCCCTTATCGGGTGCGTAGGCGGCGTCCTGCATGCTTCATTGGTCAGCAAAGCCGAAAAAGGTGCGCGTCCTCAGACAAGAAGAAGAAGAAGAAGAAGAAGAAGAAGAAGAAGAAGAAGAAGAAGAAGAAGAAGAAGAAGATTGATTGATTGATTGTTTGATTGTTTTATTGTTTCTTTTCCACAGGTAGGGTATCACAGTACATAGGATTTCGTTAGGGTCCTGCTAAGCTCAAGGCTTGTCAGCAGGTGCCGTTTAAAGTAATTAACAGTGTACATTATAACTTCTTCTATTTGAGAAAAAGAAAAAAAAGAAGAGAAAAAAGAAAATAAAAATAAAAATAGAGTAAATAATGAAATATGAGAAATAACATTTGGATAAGTTAGCAATTTACTAATTTACATCACACTTGGGCTGTAAACAGCCATTCTTTTATTTTTTTTCTCATTTCACATGTATGTATAATTGAACGGAGTTCGGGTGGGACGCTATTGAACAATTTTGGGATCACATATTCAAGAGTTCTTTCTCCGTATTTGTTATTACATTGCGGTAAAACAAAATTTCGTGACAGGGCATGTCTGGTTGCATGATTGTGTGAACACAGGACCTTATACTTAGGAGAGAAATAGTAACAATACAATATTTTCTGCATAAAGAGCCCTTTGGCATTAAGTACTCTGAGGTCAGAAAAAGGATCAACATTGAATTGGCTGCGACTTTTAAAATTCATGATTGTTTTTAAAATTATGACTTGTCTTTCTACAATTACAAATTACAAGAAATTACAAGAAGAAGAAGAAGAAGAAGAAGAAGAAGAAGAAGGAGAAGAAGGAGAAGAAGAAGAAGAAGAAGAAGAAGAAGAAGAAGAAGAAGAAGAAGAAGAAGAAGAAGAAGAAGAAGAAGAAGAAGAAGAAGAAGAAGAAGAAGAAGAAGAAGAAGAAGAAGAAGAAGAAGAAGAAGAAGAAGAAGAAGAAGAAGAAGAAGAAGAAGAAGAAGAAGAAGAAGAAGAAGAAGAAGAAGAAGAAGAAGAAGAAGAAGAAGAAGATCTATGTCCCCGTGGCGTGCCGCTCCTCCAGCACCACGGCTGGCTTGTCGTCGCCGAGTCGCAGCGGCTGTGGCGCCGCGGTGTTGTCTGAGACAGCAATATTAAGAGCGTATGGCGGCCAATCCACGCGGCAGCGGGGCGTCTAACAATGATCCCGCGACAAAATGATTCCCTCTTCGAAGCAGAAAGAAGCGAAAGGCTGCCGTGGAGAATATACACGGGCTGGAAGAAAGGGGAAGAAGAAGTGACAAAGCCCGGGACATGCCCATGGCCGGGCCGCCGCCGCCGCTCGCTGCCGCTGCCAGCATCAGAAATTCATGAGCTGGAAAATGTGGAGCGGAGATCCGTGATTTGCGCCGCGGCCGCAGCTCAGGCGGGGCGGGGTGGGGCGGGGCGGGGCGGGCGGGGTGCACAAGTTGTCCCCGCAGGTGGAGGGAAGACCCCCACAAAGGCGGCACTCCTCGTCGGGATCGCTTACCCGACCGAATGCCGATTCAACGATGGGAGACCGCGGCCGCGGCAGGTTCATCGCCGACTCCACCGTTATTCACATGTCAATCTGTAATAATTACCAGGCCGGTCCTTTGGCGCTGCTGCTGCGGCTCTCCTCTCCCTCGGCGCGGCCGGTCTCTCCGCTTCCTCCGTCCTGGCGGCCTCGATGTCCACGACGGGGTGCAAAGTCAAGTGCTAATGCACGGCCCGTGTCCGCGCGCCACGGCACGGCGCGGCACGGCGCTGCACGGCGCGGCAGGGGTATTATACCGTAATTTATTTCATGGAGGGGTCGCCTCGCCGCCCCGCCAGTGGACCGTGCGGCCGGCCGCAAGCTCTGCGTCAGACTCGCCACATTAATTTCGTCCGGAGTTTTAAATTTTCAAATTACGCACATGACCGCCCGCGGACACGTCGGCAGCGTCACTGCCGACAGGAGGAAAACTTTCTCTGCGTTTTTCGCGCGGTCTACTACAGACTACGCCGAAGACCCCCACAAGCCACAATCGCACACGTCGCCCCTCCCGAACGGGCGGGCCGGCGGGGTAGCTGCCTGCCTGGCCGCCTGCCTGACTGTTGTCTAGTGTGGGGGCGCCCCTGGGAGTTAGTCCACCCGGCCGACAGCCCGGTGGAGTCCCTGCGGTGGGGAAAGGGGGGGGGGGCGACCTGCTCAGCATGCAGGGGGGGACATCGACTTTAATTCGCGCAAGATTTGGCCCGAAGCGCCGGAGCTCGTATTTCAGCCTTACGTGTCCGGGATCCCCGACAGGAACCCCCGCCAGGATCGCCCCTCCCCCTCCCCTCCTCCCCCCTCCCCTCCGCCACCTCCCCCGACCACTCCGCGGGGGACTTTAGCGGCGGGGGATAAGGCGAGTACAAAGAGTTCGGCCTGCCCTCAGAACGTTGTAGAAAGCGCTTTAAAAGTGCAGTCACGCAAAGGGATCATCAGGCTAACATGCCTTGCAGGTGCCTTGTCTAACATGGTGGCCGAGTGCGTCCGTGCTCGTCTACCAAGTTAAAGACAGAGATTCGAATCCTTGCAGGGGGTAATTTTATTTTTGTGGTTATCAATCCATTATCATCGCAGTCTGGCATTGACAGAGACTTTTCGGCCGTGTTTAGCGCCTCAGCGCACAGTGGGTGAGAAGACCATTGAGCCGGCCAAAATCAAGAGACATCCAGAGTCGCCACGTGGGACCCGCCATGTGACCCCGCCAATGGATTCCTCGTTTGGAGAGCAATCCACTGGTGGGGTCACACGTTCGATTCGAGTCCCATTTAGCGACTCTGGAGCGCAAAACGCGTCTGAACTTTTGGTCGCCTCAACGGTCTTCTGACCCACTGTGGTGCGTGACTCGCGACTAATAAGCAGGCAGCGTCTGCAGCGTCTCGCGTGCGAGCGCCGGCGGCGCGGCCGTGAGGGGTGCGAGGCGTGCGAAGCAGTGGAGTCGTTTCAACGCGCTGTCTCTCTCGCACTCGCGGGCCGGCCCGTCGGGGTGCGAGAGAGACAGTCCGTCGGGTCCGGGATGGCAGAAGTAGTAGAGGGCGCCGCCGCCGTGGCCGCGGGGCGACCGTGTCCGAGTGTGTCACTTCACCTTCACCGCGAGCGCCTAACGACCCTGGACCGCCCGCACGGCCTGAGCGGGGAGGCTGCAACCCTGGGACCCCAGACACGCACTCACACTCACAAAAAAGATGACGCTCACAGCACATCCTGACAGGCAGACGACGTTCCACTACGTTCTGTAACAGGTACAGCCAAGCGTGTAAAAGAGCAATGCCAGTCCACATTTTATTCTTTTGTGACTGAAACTGCAACCTGATTTTCAGATATTTTTTTTTCTCTCTCTACAAGACTCTATGTTACGACGGTCGCAGAAAGAAATGTTTTCTATCAAAGCCCAGTCTCTGTATCGCCCTAAAGAAGGGAAGAATGGCGCAGCGGGGCTCGCGGCGATTGGCGCAAACAAATAAACACTATCCCGGCGGCCTCCCCGCCCTGCGCACAGACGGCACAGTGTACACGGCGGATCCATACAGGCGTTATTTACACGCGCCCCGCCATTGTGTCGGAGGAAGAAAGCCGCGTCGCCGAGCCGCCGCCGCGTGGATCGCCCTCGGAGACGATCTGCAGGGCGTCCGCCCGCGCGCCACCAGCCTCGGTCCGCGGCGCTGTGCCTCTCGCGCACCCCTCCGGAACTACGGCACGCCCCGAGATGCAGAAGACAGCGCACAGTGGGTCAGATGGCCGTTGAGGCGGACAAAATTCTGGACGCGTTTTGAGCTCCTGAGTCGGTAAATAGGACTCGAATCGAACGTGTGACCCTACCAATGGATTGCTCTCGAAACGGGGAATCCATTGGTGGGGTCACACGTGCGGTTCGAGTCCCATTTAGCGACTCTGGAGCTCAAAACGTCAATAGAATTTTTGCCGCCTCGACGGTCTTCTGACCCACTGTGCAGCGGCAGACTCCGTTCGGACTCAGCCCGCGGGCGGCGCCCCCACTGCCTCATTTCAATTCTTAATCCCCGCGGCGGCGGCGCACGGCACACGGCCAGGTGTGTCCGCCTGCCTGGCCCGCCTGGCCCGCCTGGCCCGCCGCGCTGCACCGGCATGGGCTGCCGTGGCGAGACGCTGCCGAGCGCGAATTGAGAAGCTAAGAGGGAAGAATCGCTCCAGGTTCCCTTTCGAATAATGCATGGCGCCCTCCGGTTCGCGGTTTCCGCCGGTTCCCGGCCGGCTGGCTCCGCGTGTCTTCCATCTCTTATGGAATCAGGTGCGGCAGGGAGCAGGGGCGGGGGCGGGGCACGCTATGGCGCCCGCTTCGCCAAAAACTCGCGTCGTCTCGCGCCGAAAAGAATTGGGCGTCTCAGAGAGAGGACATTATTCTGCGAGAGAAGCGAGAGCGAGGCGGCATGGCAGACGGCAGACGACACGCACGCACACGCTCGCACACACATGTCCTAACGACGACGGCAGGCCCGGCCCGGTCCGCGCGCCCGTCCCGCCAAAGGAAGAGAGAAGGGCTTGCAAATGGCAGTCGTTCCCGGCGAGCAAACGACTTTAGCGGACCAGTTTTTCCGCGATCAGACCCCTTCCCTCGGCCCGCTCGCCACCCCCACTCCCAATCGCCGATCGGCCCCCGAGGGAGGCGTGCGGTGCGGGGGCGGCGCGGGGGCGGCGCGCCGTCGCGAACAGGCGGTAAACTGTCATTCAACAAGTTAGGCCGTGCGCGGCGACGTGGCCGCCGAGCTGGCCGAAGTCTCCGTGAACGGGAATGCACGGCAGACTGATTCCGAAGAATCGATTCGTCGCTCTGTCTCTGTCGCACAAGTGGGAGTGCAGGGGTGCGAGGCAGATAGAGCGACAAGACTCTTCGCTTCGGAATCGTTCGCCGTCGTGGAATAATTCCAGGCCTAGGCCGCCCTGGCCGTTAGGACCGTTAGCAGTGGTGAGGCGGTCTGCCGCCCTGCTCCTACACGGCGCCAAACGTTTGAAAGGAATTCCGAGTAACACACACAAAATGAAATGCATTTTTCATGAGCAATTCGCCCCTCCGTAGCCGTGCGCCAGGCCGCCCCCACTTTCTTTTCCGCGGCGAGGAGAGAGAGCGAGAGAGAGAGAGTGAGGGCAGGGGTTAACCGCACGCATCCAGGTGTATATCTGGCTGCCTTATTCCGTTCCCCGCGGCTTGCCCCGGGCTGGCCTGTGCTGCCGGCGGCCCGACGGCTCGGCGCTGCATATTTTTTGACCCACACCTTTTTAGTATTTCCTCTCTCAGGTTGCGCCCCGCTAACGGCGATACACTTTCGCCGAGCCGCTTGTCGCGGAGCGCATTACGTCGTCCACTTAGGCGCCTTATGCAAATGCAGCCGCATCCCGCCGCCGACGTCAAACTTTCACTTCGCCGCGCGGGCCTCGAGTGCCTCCCGCCGACCTTCACCTCGGCGCCGTGGTCGCGGCCGTCGTCGAGGAGGCCGTGACAGTGAGCGCCGCGGCGCCGCGGCGCGCGTGTGTGACGAGGTGTCGACGCGACGCCCCCCGCGGCGGCGGCGGCCTCGGCCCGCGCGCACTCCGGGCGCCCTGGGGGCGACGGCGACGAGGGTGCAGCGGCACGGCCTCTTTGTGCGGCGCAAAAACAAGGCGGCGGCATGGTGTAAAAAAAAGGGGCCGGCGAGGGGGAAAATAAGGGGATGAACTGGCGGGAGGGTGGCGACGGCGGGGCGTGGCGCGGCAGAAGGCCGTGATAACGGGGTAGCTCGCGCGGACCGATTTAGACCGAGGGGCGGCGACGGCGGCGCGGTGCAAAACACGCCGAGCTGCACCCAGTGACAGCAGGGAGGCCGCGCGGGTCACTGGGACTCAGGTGGAAGGGCGCACAGTGGGTCAGAAGACCGTTGAGGCGCCAAAGTTCTCGAAGCGTTTTGAGCTCCAGAGTCGCTGAATGGGACTCGAATAGAACGGGTGTATATCACGGGACCTACTATTTTTTGACCTACTATCATTTTCTTGACTTTCCCCCGAGTAGAGCCGAGCAGTAGGTCTAAACTTGTCCTACTAATTTTCAGAGGGCAGATTTCACGGGACCTACTAAATTTTGACCTACCTCTTGCCCTGTAACATGCTCTGCTCTTCCCCCGGCTCTGACCTACCACCTAGACCTACTCTTCCCCCTGCTCTCCCCCTTGTCGTCCGACGTACCGAACGTTTAATTTCCCATACCCTCGTGTCTGGGCTACGTTCATAGCCTCTCGGAAGGGTGTCCTTTCAGAAACCATTAGGACAAAACAAGGGACGAACGGGCGCTGCCAACTTAAACCGCAATGTACCCTCTAGCACCACAGCGCCCCTAGGCCGAATACTGTAGCTTCGTAAAAACAAAAAAAAAAAAAAAAAAAAAAAAAAAAAAAAAAAAAAAAAAAAAATCAGCGGGTGTTGAACCTAAGACTATGGACTAGGTAGGGAATGTCTGTACACTCTCGGCCACCAGCATCCCTCTAGTTGCGGTGGATACAAAGACTCACATTTGATGTTCGATTCCTGCCGCACGCACTCTGTTCGGATCCAGCCATTCAAAGGCACCGATTCACCGGAGGCCTGCCATGCGGCACGATGGCCGAGAACGATAAGGAGCAGAATTCAGAATCCCGGGAACCCGGGGTTCGACACCCGGTGTAAAGGTCATTTTCGACGGACTGTCCTGGGGGAGCGACAGTCAAATTTTGGGTCGGCGGACGCTTCCCTCGCGGTGGTGACTTCACTTACTCACTCTTACTAGTCCGGGCCGCCCTTAGTGTTGGGCGGACGCTTCCCTCGCGGTGGTGACTTCACTTAATCATCCATACTAGCTCGGGCCGCCCATAGTCTTGGGTGGCTCTGGGCTAAACGCTGTAGCCTGGTTGAAACAGTAAGAACAAAAAGAAACATAGAATCAGCGTGTGTTGATTACTAAACCTCTGGATATGGCATGGAACGTCTGTATACTCTGGGCCACCAGGTTCACTGTGGTTGCGGTGAATACAAAGGCTCACATTTGATGTTCGATTCCTGCCGCACGCACACTGTTCGGATCCAGCCATTCAAAGGCACCGCTTCACCGGCGGCGTATTATGGTGCACGGTGGCCGAGAACGAAAAGGAGCAGAACCCAGAGTCCGGAGAACCTGAGTTCGACACCCAGTGCAAAAGTCATTTTTGACAGACTGTACCGGGGGAGCAACAGTGAAATTTTGGGTCGGCGGACGCTTTCTTCGCGGTGGTGACTTCACTACCTCACCCTTACTAGCCTGGGCCGCCTAAAGTCTTCGGCGCCCCTAGGCCAAATACTGTAGCTTCGTAAAAACAAAAAACAAAAACAAAAAAAAAAAAAAAAAAATCAGCGGGTGTTGAAACTAAGACTATGGATTCGGCGTGGAATGTCTGTACACTCTCGGCCACCAGCATCGCTGTAGTTGCGGTGGATACAAAGACTCACATTTGATGTTCGATTCCTGCCGCACGCACTCTGTTCGGATCCAGCCATTCAAAGGCACCGATTCACCGGGAGCTTACCATGCGGCACGGTGGCCGAGAACGATAAGGAGCAGAACTCAGAATCCGGGGAACCCGCGGTTCGACACCCAGTGCAAAGGTCATTTTCGACGGACTGTCCTGGGGGAGCGACAGTCAAATTTTGGGTCGGCGGACGCTTCCCTCGCGGTGGTGACTTCACTTACTCACCCTTACTAAGCCGGGCCGCCCTGAGTCTTGGGCGGGGACGTTTCCCTCGCGGTGGTGACTTCGCTTACTCACACTTACTAGCACAGTTGTCTACAAATTCTATGTCCATTCACAGTCTAGACGTAGTCGTCTGTAGATAGTCTACTGGCCGTCTACGACATCTATGTCCATTCATTGTCTGGACAAAGCCGTCTATAGATGGTCTAACGATCGTCTACAAAATCTATGTCCATTCATAGTCTAGACATGGCCGTACTCGAACGTCCGAGCGATGGTAGACATTGTGTAGATGCCACATAGATTGCATTCCGTCCCACATCCCACTTTAGTGAGTGCATAGCGTTATGGGTTAGTCCCGAACTTCGAAGTGGATACTAGATACCTTTCAACCCTGTAGCTGTCGTTCGAATAGGGCGTGTGCGTGAGCTTCTTCTATCTGCCACTAGAGTGCTCCGCGCTCAAAGCGCGTCTGTTCTCTCGCGGGGACGACTCGGTGCGCCAGTTCCGTTAGTCTCTGCGCCGTTTCTCTGCGTCTTCAGGAGAAGTCCCATCTGCCTACCAGCCTGCAGATGCAGGGATGCCTTCCTTATTTTTCACCTTCCTAGTAGAAGAGGTCCTGGTGGGTTTACCGACTAATCTCATCAAAACCCTTTTACTGATAGAAGACTAAGGATGTGTCATAGCCGTCTTAGACATCTTAGAGACACCTATAAGACATCAAAAGACATCTATTTAACACTTTTAGAGACGTCTATAAGACACCCTAAGAGACATCTCTAGACGTCTACCAATAGACGTCTAATAGACGTCGCATATTCGACCACTAGACTACTTTTAGATCATCTACCTCTAGACATGAAAAGACATCTAATAGACTCTTATTGGTCTATCAATAGACGTCTATTAAACGTCTTTTAGACGTCTTTTTTCCGTGTGGGCATTCAAAGGCACCGCTTCGCCGGCGGCATATCATGCTGCACGGTGGCCGAGAACGAAAAGGAGCAGAACCCAGAGTCCGGAGAACCTGAGTTCGACACCCAGTGCAAAAGTCATTTTTGACAGACTACCGGGGGAGCAACAGTGAAATTTTGGGTCAGCGGACGCTTTCTTCGCGGTGGTGACTTCACTACCTCACCCTTACTAGCCTGGGCCGCCTAAAGTCTTCGGCGCCCCTAGGCCAAATACTGTAGCTTCGTATAAAAAAAAAAAAAAAAAAAAAAAATAAAAAAAAAAAAAAACGGAATCAGCGGGTGTTGAACTAAGACTATGGCCTAGGTAGGGAATGTCTGTTGACTCTCGGCCACCAGCATCGCTCTAGTTGCGGTGGATACAAAGACTCACATTTGATGTTCGATTCCTGCCGCACGCACTCTGTTCGGATCCAGCCATTCAAAGGCACCGCTTCACCGGAGGCCTAGCATGCGGCACGGTGGCCGAGAACGATAAGGAGCAGAACTCAGAATCCGGGGAAACCGCGGTTCGACACCCAGTGCAATGGTCATTTTCGACGGACTGTCCTGGGGGAGCGACAGTCAAATTTTAGGTCGGCGGACGCTTCCCTCGCGGTGGTGACTACACTTACTCACCCTTACTAAGCCGGGCCGCCCTGAGTCTTAGGCGGGGACGTTTCCCTCGCGGTGGTGACTCCGCTTACTCACACTGCCTAGCACAGGCCGCCCGCGGGCCGCCCCAACCTCTCGGGCGGCCGACGGGCCGACCGTTGGTCTGGGGCGGCCCGCGCGGGCCGACGCAACCTCTCGGGCGGCCGACGGGCCGACCGTTCGTCTGGGGCGGCCTAGCGGGCCGACGCAACCCGAGTCTACAGACATTCCACACCGAATCCATAGTCTTAGTTTCAACACCCGCTGATTCTTTTTTTTTTTTTTTTTTTTTTTTTTTTAAGAAGCTACAGTATTTGGCCTAGGGGCGCCGAAGACTTTAGGCGGCCCAGGCTAGTAAGGGTGAGGTAGTGAAGTCACCACCGCGAGGGAACACTGTTGGAAAAAACCACGACAAATGCTACGGTACTTTGATGGTAGACAACTTGCCTAATCATGTCGTACCTGTATCGTACCAGATACGATGAGAGTACAATTCAACCGTACAAGGATACCGTACCTGATTGGACCACGAATAAAAATTACTGCACTAGCTCACCGTACTAGATTTTTTTGTGCTGGTTGATTGTGTCAAATTCATAAGCAATGCAAAAAATTTATGTCCGCCACAGGCTTGTGGGAAAAGTAGCTTAAAGTCATGAGGAACGTTATAAATAATTACAATTGATCATGTAACTGGCATGTATTATTAAGTATATAAAACAAATACCAAGGTCATGATACAGAACAAGTTTGTTCCAAGATAGTTATTTTAATAAAAAATACAGATTCAACAATCTTTGACCGATGCTTGACTTCATTCTGAGGTATACTGATGTTACTCTTCTTATCAATTTAAATCGTGGATCTTCAATTATCTGGGCAAAAGAGACACTTCCAACAACAGCCAGCTGAAAAAGAAAGCAAAGACACAGAATTGAAGTTTCTAATCATTATAAGAGAAAAACAAGGCTCTACCTTTATACTAAAAATAATAAGATAAAAATGCATACCTTCCACACAGCATACAAGGCTTCACATTAAAGATTTTAGAATAGCTTTTGAAATGCTTCTGTGATAGCTTGGGACTCAAAGCGCATCGTCTGGCATTGTCCTTTCCAGTTAGACTAAAAGAATAGCCTCGGCTTTATTGTCAGCGCAGCAAACTTCTGCAAAACAAAATTAAATTCAAAATATTGAAAGGGAAACAATGAAGAAAAGTTCACAAGATTATCAAATTTATAAGACAGTTACCTTAGGCATGCAACATTCCAAGTTGTATCGAGTAGATAGATGTGAAGGACAGTCCCGACTGGTTGTACTCCGATGATTATGTAAGACTCGAGTACTATTTCCATGTAAGTCTGACCAAAACGAACATCTCCATTGTCATGACCTCAGCTTTCTTAAACTTCTGCGAAAGAAAAACAAAAAAAAAAATTAGACAAACTGAATGAATGAACATTCAACACTCTGCGCTGATTCTTGTCATAGGCTGGGATTGGGCGGCAAAGGTACTAAAGGAGGTCTTAATGTTAATACTCCAATAAACCAGTAATTATCTATTTTCTTACAGACATACAAGTGTCTTGACACAAAATAATCCAAGCTAGCCTAGTCAGTTCAAAAATAAGTATGAACCATGTCATAACCATGTTACTTAACCTCAAAACGCTTCCCACAAGTAACTTTACACAGACAGTCAAAGGCCAAACTTCTCACCTGGGGATTGACTCCGACTCTAGTATCTCATTCATAGTGACGGGCGCTGTATTTCCAGTTGAACACTGCATGTTTACAACCCTTTTTTAAATAAACAATTCCACCTCATGTGGAAATATAAACCAATGTAAACATGATGACACTCGTACCAACACTCTCCCACTCAAAGTTTCTGTAGCAGCAGCTATCTTCACATTGGTAGGTTGGCAGCAGCGCTTGTTTATTTTCAGTCTCTAGCAGACAACAACAAAATGGTGGTGATATATCTCAAGTTCTAATGCTTTGCTGACAAATAATCTAGATTGTGTGTTTTTGAGGAGTGTTACACTTTGGAGGTGCTGCAAAAAATATGATGTTATCAATATAACAAAATGTGGGCCTACCAGCCATTCTGAGATCACAAGAGACTGGTGGTTTGTCTATCTTACAGGAATGAACTCCAAAAGATTGTTTTAATAGAATGTTCAATATCAATGCTGAGGCTCTAAATTAAATAGACTAGAAGGCAACAACTCTTCTTGTATATTTCTTTATCTTCTTATCCTTCTTATTTAGACTTTCTGTCACAAGTGATCAACTTCCTTAGGGTGTTCATAATACAACCGAATAGATCAAAACAATTTCAACAACCTTTGTGCACGCTTATTGAAGGAGTGCATCGTCTTTTAAAATTAAGAATATAGGTAGAGCTGCGGTTACGTAGACTCAGTGCAATATTTTAACAGAGGAAAAAGTTGAGGCCTGTCGTTTGGTTTGTTTGTTTCGATAATGGATATAATGCATCTTCAAAGCACGTTGAGGAATACGGTATGGGCTGTACTTGGGCCAATACGATTGGATCGTATGCCCTAAATGATTACAAAATTTTGGTACGGTGCTGTTGCGTATTGTATTGTACCAAAAATACTGTAGCAGATGTCGTAAACTGGTACGGTTTTTTTAACAGTGAAGCGTCTGCCGACCCAAAATTTGACTGTCGCTCCCCCAGGACAGTCCGTCGAAAATGACCTTTGCACTGGGTGTCGAACCCCGGGTTCCCCGGATTCTGAGTTCTGCTCCTTATCGTTCTCGGCCACCGTGCCGCATGGTAAGCTCCCGGTGAAGCGGTGCCTTTGAATGGCTGGATCCGAACAGAGTGCGTGCGGCAGGAATCGAACATCAAATGTGAGTCTTTGTGTCCACCGCTACTACAGCGATGCTTGTGGCTGAGAGTGTACAGACATTCCCTACCTAGTCCATAGTTTTAGTTTCAACACCCGCTAATTCTGTTTCTTTTTCTTTTTTTTTTTTGTTTTTACGAAGCTACAGTATTCGGCCTAGGGGCGCTGTGGTGCTAGAGGGTACATTGCGGTTTAAGTTGGCAGCGCCCGTTCGTCCCTTGTTTTGTCCTAATGGTTTCTGAAAGGACACCCTTCCGAGAGGCTATGAACGTAGCCCAGACACGAGGGTATGGGAAATTAAACGTTCGGTACGTCGGACGACAAGGGGGAGAGCAGGGGGAAGAGTAGGTCTAGGTGGTAGGTCAGAGCCGGGGGAAGAGCAGAGCATGTTACAGGGCAAGAGGTAGGTCAAAATTTAGTAGGTCCCGTGAAATCTGCCCTCTGAAAATTAGTAGGACAAGTTTAGACCTACTGCTCGGCTCTACTCGGGGGAAAGTCAAGAAAATGATAGTAGGTCAAAAAATAGTAGGTCCCCTGATATACACCCGATTGGAGTCCCATTTAGCGACTCGGGAGCTCAAAACGCGTCCGGGATTTTGGCCGCCTCAACGGTCATCTGACCCACTGTGGAGCGGTGGAGGGCGACGACGCGCACCTACCGCACGCGGGGGCCGCGGGCGAGGGGGTCGTCGGCCAACTCTTTTGCCCTGCTTTGTTTCGCGGCGAAATCTGCCGAAAGGAGGAAGAGGGTGGAGCGAGAGGGTGGAGAGGAAGCAACATCGCGGCGTTGACGGCGAGGACGGGCGTGGCGCGAGCCCAGATAAAAGCCCCGCCCTCCGGCCCGACGACGCCAGGCAGCCGGGCTGGGCGGCCGGGCTGCTGATGGACGCCGCCTATCATGCGGGGACGACACTGGAGCACACGACGCCCGCCGTATGGAATACACATCGGCCCCAAGCGGGGCCAGGTGCTGGAAAGGGTTCGTCCAGAGGCCGAGATCGTTAAGGCACCGATCTCCGATCTCTCACAACTCAAGTTCAAATCCCGGCAAAAGTTTTAAATATTTTTTTCATCAGCGGGTTCGTTTGATGCGTCGTGTTTCTTTGATGGTAAAGAGTACCCTCTACGAGACCTGTTTGGGTTGGGTTCTGTGAGCCCTTCTCGGTTCCACGAGGTGCCTCGTAGAAGGCAAAACGGCTCGCAGCGCTCAAACAGGCGGTATAAACTTTAATCTTGGTGCAGCGGCGACAGCTCTGGAGGGCCGAGCCCGGGCCGTTGTCAGTCGCAAGTCGTCACCAACACCATGCGGTGCGACACTGGCGTACCGAGCCGAGCCGTGCCGGTCCGCGCCGCGCCGCGCTGCTACAGAGGCGACAAAGGGCGACAATAGGGGCGGATGGTGCGGATCCAGTGACAAGCCCTCCCCTTCCTTCGTCTTTCCAGCCCTTTTGATAACAATAATTACAATGTCATGCCCTTCGTGATAAAACGAGCCCTTCTTTTGTCGAGGCGCCGCGCGGGGTCCCGGGGCAGGGGAGGAGGGAGGGGGGGGGGAGCGAATAACGTTTTGCTGGATATATGTGGGTTGCGTGTGCGGCAGTGCGCGCCACGACGGTCCCCCATGAAAAGGCCTATTTGCCGAGATAGGCGACGACGCCCTGCCCCGCAATTTGGCCCCGGAGTGCAACAAACCTGGACCTGTGTACACCGAACGCAGCGCGCGGCCGCGCAGCCGCGCAGCCGGCCAGTCAGGCTCACGGACGCGGGGGTCGGGGCTGGAAGTGGGTTACTGGGGAAGTCCGCTCGGGACCCAAACCAGCCGGGCCGTCCGGTGCCAGCATTTTACCGCCACCGCCGCACAGTGGGTCAGAAGACCGTCGAGGCGGCCAAAATCCCGGGCACGTTTAGCTCCAGATTCGGTAAATGGGACTCGAATTGAACGAGTGACCCCACCAATGGATTTCTCGATCGAAGAGCAATTCATTGGTGGGGTCGCACGTTCGATTCGAGTCTCATTTAGCGACTGTGGTGCTCAAAAAGCGTCCGGGATTTTGACCGCCTCAACGGTCTTCTGACCCACTGTGCGTCGGCCACTAACGTCGCCGACGTCGCCGGCGTCCGGCAAAGCAAGGCGGGCCTGGCGCGGGGCGGATTACCTGTACGGGGGTCTTGGTCTGCTTGAGGAGGACGCGGCCGGCACATGCACCCCGCTCTTTACGGCGCCGCCGCCACCACGGCGGCGTCCGGGACGCCTTCGGCATGAGTGCGGCCGAGGCCGGGGGTGGCGGATCTACCGCCTGCAGAGGTAATTAAGGATTCCGTGGAAGCGGCAGGTGTGGCGGACAAAGTGCGGCGCCGAGCAGGGAGGGCCAGTAGCACCGCCAGCACACAGTGGGTCGGAAGACCGTTCAGGCGGCCGAAATCCCGTACACCTTTTCAGCTCCAGAGTCGCTGAATGGAACTCGAATCGAACGTGTGACCCCACCAATAGATTCCTCGTTTGGAGAGCAATCTATTGGTGGTGCCACACGTTCGATTCGAGTCTTATTTATCGACTCTGGAGCTTAAAAGTCCACAATTTCGGCCGCCTCAACGGTCTTCTGATTACCCACTGTGCAGTGCAGCACCGCCAGCACGGGGAGCACGTTGCGGGTGGCTTCTCGGCGGCGTCGTCCCCGCGCACAACACGCGCCGGCGGTGGTCGAAATAATGAAAAGAAGTCGGCAGGGCAGGGCGAGTCGAAACGAACAGGCTCCATCACGTTAATTGGCTCTAATTAGCCGGACAAGCGCGGCAAGCGGGGCACTCGGCGTAATGAGCTTCCGGCGACCTGTGGCCCTGCCGCCCTGCCGCCCTGCCGCCCTGCCGCCCTGCACGGGGGACTCGGACACGGCGCGTCACCGGACGGGGCGCGGATAAGCATCGCCACGACGCGGCACGCGCTGTAGACTCATTCCAAAGAGTTGTTTCGTCGCCCTGTCTCACTCATGAGGGCTGCGAATCGTCGGCTGCCACAGTCGCGGGTTCGAACACCGGCCGGTAATACGCTTTTCTCTCTCCGTATTCAGCCCTGCGGGGTGACACGAAGCGCCCCGCCTGTCGGCCGCCTCCCTTCGCACTTTACGCATCATTCGGGGCCGCCTGGAAGTCGGTCGGGGTAAGACGCGGGGCGGCCGCGGCAGCCGCGGCGGCGGCGGGATGTTGCGCGCGGTGGGGCATCGGGGGCGGGGCGGGCGGGGGCGTTTCGCGGCGGCTAAGTCTTCTTTTGTGCCGCCCTGCCCGCCATTGTGGCCGCGTCACAGACAACAGCCTCCGTCAGTGCCTGGTTCCTGGTGCCCGCTCCCTCCCTCGCGCTGGTCCCCGCACTGCCTAACTACTTCCACCCGGAGCTTTCTCCCCCCCCCACCCCTTTTCCTCGCGGCCGCTGCATGTCCGCGCCGTCGCCCCGCCGCACTGTCGCCGCCGAGTTGCCGGCCCAAAGTTGGCCAGGAGCGGCCACAGCACACAGTGGGCCAGAAGACCGTTGACGCGGCCAAAATTGTAGCCTTGCTGCCATCCAGAGCTGACGATTCACGTCATCTGCTAAAAATACGATACTTCGTCAAAGTGTCAACGTTCTAAAAATTACGAATTTGGATGACTTGGTGCGGCCACTATATAACTTGTGTCTGCGGACCGAGGCTCCTCTCCCCAACCCGTGGGAACGCCCAGCAAAAGAGGGTTGGCGTTTAAAAAATCACTCATTCTGCAGGACGGCAACATTCCAGTAATAAAAGTCACTACTTCACCCCCAGAGAGGTTAGTGATTTTGGTGTCGTGGTGGTGCCAGCTTGTAGAATATTTTGAATTGGGTGACCGGAAGTGTCCATAAGCGTTACCTCGGGTTGCCTCTCCCAGTGACACGGAGGAGTGCGCAGCGTGTCGCAGGGCACGGCAGGCAGGGCAGGGCTGGCAGGGCTGGCAGAGGGCGAAGGGGAGGGGATCCGGTGGACATGACGCGCGCGCACGGTCCCATGCGGATGCCGGCCGACTCAATGGGAAAGACGTGTCGCCTCGGAGTGAAGCTGGCCGGCCCGGCGCCGCCACGCAGGGAGAGAGAGAGAGAGAGAGGGGCTGCAGGGTGGTGTGGTGGTTTAGTCTGCAAGGTGGGTTGAGATTTCAGCTTCCTCTAACACACGAGGGCGACACGCCGGGCTCGGCTCGGCCGCGACCGTGTGGAAAGCACCTCCGCCCTGCTCACTGCTGCAGCCCTGCAGGCCCCGCGGCCGCTCCCCCGAGACCGTGCTCCTCACCGCGCGCTGCGGCCGGCTGGGGTTGGGCTGCGGTGCTCAGTGTTGTGGGGCGGCGGTCGCAAAGCGTGGCTCTCTCTCTCTCTCTCTCTCTCTCTCTCTCTCTCTCTCTCTCTCTCTCTCTCTCTCTCTCTCTCTCTCTCTCTCTCTCTCTCTCTCTCTCTATCTCTCTCTCCCTCTCTCTATCTCTCTCTCTGTGTGAGTGTCCGTGTGAGTCTGAGAGGGTGCATGTGCGGAGTCCTTGGCACATCGTTCAGCCACCGATGGAGGTTCCCTGTTAAGGACAGAGGCGCGGCGGGTGGAGGCGAGGCTTAAAGGTGGGGCGGAATTTTAACAAGTTAAAAGCTCTGCGACGGCGAGAGCTTTATCGCCAGCGGCCTCGCGAGAAATAAGACGCTCAAGGTAATAATGTTTTCAAACTTTTGGCGCCAAATTTTCGTGCCCTGTTTCGGCTCGAGGCGGCGTGGCGCGGCGTGGCGCGGCGTGGCGCGGCGTGGCGCGGCGTGGTGCGGCGCTGCTTTTCCAGGCGATTGGCCCTGTTTATCACGGCGCTGCAGTCGCGCTGCGCGGCGCGTCATCAGCGCGGCGGCGGAAGGCACGCGCGGCACGAGCGGCACCCTCACACCACGCCGCCCTGCTACGCCCTGCCACGCCCTGCGAGTGCGAAAGAGACAGCGCGAGGGGGTGCACTGTTCGCGCTCTTTCCATCCCATATCAAGCCATTTCCGAGAGGGGGGCGGCGGTGCGGTCGGCGCGCGTCTGTGTGGGTCGTCGCCCCGACGGGCGGTGCGTGCGGGTGGCGGACGCCCATCCAATCCATCAAGGCCTCTGCCGTCCACACCTGGGGACAAAGACGGCCCGCTTTGAGGCGCCGCGACGGGCACCTTGCACGCCGCGGGGTCGGGCCGCCGGGCCCCCGGGCCGCCGGGCTGCCGAGCTGCCAGCTGCGGTCCGAGCCGCACCGCCATCCATCACCGAGTTCCGGTTCGCGAGGACTCGGTGACTCGGCCGCCGCCGCGGAGGACTGGGCGTCAACCACCACGCCGGCCGCTACGCCGGCCACGCTATGCTTTCGCCCCGCCTAGCCCCGCTCCCCGAGCGCGGGACGCGGGTTCAAATCCCCCGGGGGCTGCCTTTACTTATTTGGCGGACTCGGTCCCAGCCGGACGCACGGCATAAGATATGATGACGGATAAGGGATAAGGCCGGCTGCCCGAGCTTGCGAGGGCTCTTTTTGTTGTTGTTGTTGTTGTCGTCCAGGAAACGAGAACCATCAGATCGGGCGGTCTAAGGCCGGACGGGGCGGGGGGGGGGGCCTCGGTGGCGCACTCCTGGAGCGCGGCCAGCACGGCCAGGTAGCTAGTCCGCCTTCCTTGGGCCCTGCAGCATCGGGCTGCTCTCCATCCACCGCCACGGCCTCCACGGCCGCCTCCACGGCCGCCTCCGCGCAGAGATTTGCACTCCGCTGAGCGGCACTAGGTATCTATCTGGCTCGCGAGCGAGGGACGCCTCTCGGTAATTCTGCGCTGGCGACGACTCGCCTCGCTTTCGGCGCTTTGCAGCCCCACGGCCTCACCTCCGAAGACTGCCTATAAGCGGCTTATCTCGTTAGACGGCCTCCTCCACACGGCCCTGGCCGGGCGCGGCAGGCACGCCAGGCACGGCCTCGGCCAAACCGCTCAAACGCGTGTCGTTCCCTTCCTCCAGCCAGAAGTTTTCGCCATGATTCGATAAGTTGTTCCTGGGATCGAAAAACGCGTTTTAAAATAGGACCCGAAAAAGGGATTTTTTTAAAATCCTTAAGACTTGTGAAGGCTGCCTCACGGGTGCAGAGACAGCGCAGTGTTCAGAGTCAGCATGCAGGAGCGGTTGACAATCGCGTCAACGCGCTCAGCAACCCTCCTCGCTCGGGGCTTCGATTCCCACTCAAGGCTTTTTCCCTCCACTTCAAAAATTCACACACGGCCCTGCGTGAGTGCGCGTTGTGTGTGGCGTCCCGGCCCGGGTTCGACCCCCACCCACCGCCGCCGTCGAAGCTCTCTCTTTTTTTTTCCAGCCGCGGTCTTCGCGCGCGTCGTTCACTCGGCGGCGTAAAAGTGACGCGAGGGCCGCGAGGAGGCCATCAACCCCCTCGAGATGCACGCCGACCCACCTTATCTCCGGAGATAACCCTGGCATGGAGTGGGTCGCGGCGTAACGCCAAGGTGCACGTCGTCGCCGTCGTCGCCGCCGAGCGACTCCGCTGCCGCCAAATCTTGCCGAATTCGCCCCCCACCCCCACCCATTTTTCGTGCTTCGCGGCAAGGCAAAGCACCACGGCGCCGAGGCTAGCCGCAGCAACAAAAATGAAATTTTAATCCCCGGGCCGCTCTGCGTCGTGCAGCGCGCGCTGCGCCACGCGTCGAGGGCGCCCTCCTCTTCCCTCTCCGCCACGAAGGCCGTCTTCCTGGTCGCGGCAACGGGTCTCCGGAATGAAATTCCACCGCGGCCAAATCCCATTTCCTGCCATCCCTGCTGCCTCCCAGCGCTCGCCGCAGCGTCGTCGCCGTCCCGGGGGAGGACGCCCCGCGGCCCGCTCAAGAAGGCCCTCCGCCACTCGCGCCGCTCGCGCGCCACGGAGCTGGCCGGCCGCCGAGCCGGTGCGGCTAATTCCGCTAAAATGGTCGCCAAATATTTCCGCAGACGGTGAGGGCGGCAGCGGCTGGATTAGGGGCCAACGCCAACACCATGTTTTATGTACGGCCAGCGCACTGCGCCGCCTGTTGCCCCGGGCGGGGTGGCCGGGACGGAGAGGACTCGAGGAGACAGACTGACAGACAGACAGACAGACAGCACGAGGGACAAGCCACCGTGTGGCTGCTGTGAGCCGCCCCATCTCGACGCAATCAATTTTTAACCACGATAGCCCCCGCAGCCCGCCGCTCCACTCCAGTTGGCGATACTAGTTCCTTAACCTCTGACCATTCTCGACGAAAAGATGAACTCAGAGTTCCGCGTATACTCTCCTGCTTGGCGTCGTTGGCGTCCCAGCTGGAGTCCGGCTGGCCACCGACAGACCGGTCTCGACCGGCAGCAGCAGGAGGACTGTCGCCCTGCGCGGGAGTCAGTCACCTGTTCATCACGTCAGCGCCGGATATTACAATCGCAGCGCGGGCGGGGGAGGGGAGGGGAGGGGGAAGGGGGGCAGGGGAGGGGAGAGCCGGGGCTCCTCGAGGGAGTCACTCCGCGCCAAACACAATACGGCACTGCAACACAAACAGCAACATTGTTAATTGTAGAGCCAACAGCGCGGGGAAGGTGGCAGGAGAGGGGGTTGATCGAGCGGGTAAACAGACAGACACCCAACTCGGCTTCCGTGCAGCCGCGCCGCGACGCTGCTGCCAGCCGGGCAGAAAGTCACACAAGGTCTGCAGGCAGCGCCGTGGCGTGCCGTGCCGAGGTGTGGCGCCGGTGTGCATGAGCACGAAGCGTGATGAGTCTGGCCCCGCACGGCGCACGCACGCACGCCAACGCGGCGCACCCACACGCCAGCGCACCCAGGCCGGCCTGTGCACGCCGGGGAGCCGCTCTCCTCGTCTTCCGCGCTGCCGCCTCGGGATAACGAGGCCGCGGCCACGGTCCAGCGGCGGCAATGACGCAGCAGCACGGCCCATCTGTCTCCCTCGCACCGCTCGCACCGTGCATGCCGAGGGGGAAGCAACTCAAAATTTTTGTGTACGTTTAACAAAATTTCTTGAATTTTTTGAAATTTTTTAAATTAAAAAAAAAAATAATTCTTAGAATTTTTTTTTAAATTGTAATTTTTTTTCAAAAATTGCCAAAATTAAAGAAATTTTTTTTAATTTCTTCAAATTACTCATTTTTTCACAGTTTTACTATTGTTTGGATGTGGGAAACGGTGTGCCCAGGCGCTGGCGATCGTGTTTAACTGAAAATAAATTTAAAAAATGGAACTCTACACCCCCTCCCCAGTCTTAATGGGGAGGCCTCCTGCTTTACTTCGGTGTTCGGGATGGGAACCGGTGCTATCAGGTAACTGGGGTTAATCCGATCCAGCGACTTCGATATCGTACGCCGGGGGACCCAGTGGGACCCGAGGACGCCGACACGCCTCAAACATGGGCAGAGTAGAGTAAGGCAGAGACGATAGAGAGACAGAGAAAGAAAGAAAGAGAGAGAGTAGTTTTGGGAGCTTTTGTTTGCGCAGGCTGGTCGGTACCCAAATGGTACACCCGCTGTCCGGCGCTCCCAGACCCGAACATGCAGTCAGTGGGCCAGCTTCAAAGGACTTATCAACTCCATCCGACGAATCGGAATGGACCCACTCGCGACCAATTTCGAGTGGCTGGCTCGATCGGGGATCGAACCAGTGCCGAGGCCAATCCGCCGAAGCGGACTGCTTTTTAGACACCCGGGTGTAATGGCCTGGATTGAGCCTAGACCACTACACCACCCTGACTTGCACGTCTGCCGAGTGTTGGACGACGGGTTTGAGTCGCAGCGGGAGGAAGCCAGACGAAAAATGAAAGGAGATACTGGGATTCGATCCCCGAACCTCACTGTTGGGGTTGGACGCCTTAACGCCCTCAGCCACCACGGCTCATGTCTGATGCCGATTGAAGCGGGTTCTTGACGCGACAATGAGCAGCGGTCAGAGAAAAAAGTTGTCAAGTAATAGGAATCGAACCGCCGATCCTCATACCGGGAACGACGCGTCGACACATCCAGCCACCACGGCAGATAATGATTACTGCGCATTGCTTTGGGTTTGAAGCACACTGGGGAGGACAGTAAAAAATGCATTTTTCGTAATTTTTTTTCAAAAAATCTTCAAAATTTCAATAGAATTTTTTAAATTGTTCTATAAAATTTTTCAAATTTTTCAATAAAATTTTTCATATTTTTCAATAGTTTTTTCAAATTTTTTGACATTTAAATTTTTGGTGTACATGTATTTGGCCAGTTGTTTCCCCCTCGGCGCATGCATTGGCCGCCCCGCGTGCAGGTGCGAGAGAGACAGAGCGACCACCGGCTACCACCGGCCTGCTGGGCGGCGGGGTTCCCCCTGCTTGGAGCTCGGGGGGGGGGGGGACGAGGGAGCGGTCGGACGGAGGGCGGGGCGGCGGAGCGGTGGCGGCACTCGAAAATCGAAAACATGAATACTCGAGGAGTCCCATTCACACGAAGGGCGGAGCGGCCGGGGCGGGATGGGGTTGGCGGCGTCTCTCTGAATAGGGCAAGTACTTTTAATTAACCCATTCTTGTCGCCACTAAGCAAGGCGCGGCGGCAGGCCGGGCGGGGCGGGGCGGGGCGGGGCGGAGCGTGGCGGGGCGCGGTGGGCCCCGGATGGGGCGAATTGGCCGAGTCTCTGCCATGAATACGAAGTGTTGAAATGAGAAGGGGTCTGGTCTAGCAGCCCGCCCGTCCGCCCGCTCTATTGGAGTCGTCAATTGAATCAAGTACGAAGGAGGAGTGGGTAAAAGGCTTGACGGCGGCGGGGGGGGGGAGGGGGGAGGGGGGCAGACCGCGGGGCGCTCCACGCGGTATGAGGAATTCGTATGCACGCGTTAGCGCGACACGTTTCGGCTAATGACTCGGAGGGGAGGGGAGGGGGGGGGGCTGTCGTCATGTGGAATTTGCGCGCACCGAGTGACGCAGACAGTGCAGACACACAGAGCGTCAGCTTGTGTTCACTGTTCGCCCGCCAAAACTAACAGGAAGAGGAATGCTGCTGCAACTGAACTCCCCCACGCCGCGCCCCGTCCAGCAGCAGCGCCACGACTTCCGCGGCCTCTCAGGACGCAGTGGCGGATCCAGAGCCGGCCTGAGGGGGGGGGGCAAAGTAGCGCTTTTTGCCTATATTTAAAGGGGCAAAGTGTTGCTTTTTGTTTACTTTTCAGGCGGTTATCTAGGGGTCAAGTTTTCCCCCTCCCCTGGATCCGCGCATGCCAGGACGACGACGGCGAACGTGGAGGCGCGGCGTCGCGTCGGGTTCGCGAGGTGGGGGAAGCAGCCCTTCTTTGCAAACACTAATTATGAAGGCCCGCCCGGCGCCCGGCTCGGCAGGGGCTGTGCGGAGGCTGCTCTTGCCGTGTTCCACACTCCAGGCCGTCACCGCCGTGTATCGCTCGCACTACATCACCGCCGCCTCATCCGCCCTTTGTCGCGCGGCGGCCCGGCTGCGAGTGCGAGAGAGAGGGGCTAATTGCCTCCTGTCGGGCCGTCGGGGGGCGTAACCAACACCTTGCGCTGCACAGTGGGTCGGAAGACCGCGCAGGCGACCAAAATCCCGGACGCGTTTTGAGCTCCAGCCAGAGTCGCTAAATGGGACTCGAATGGAACGTGTGACCCCACCTATGGATTCCTCGTTCGGAGAGCAATCCACAGGTGGGGTCACACGTTCCATTCGAGTCCGATTAAGCGACGCAGGAGCTCAAAACGCGTCCGGGATTTTGGCCGCCTCAACGGTCTTCTGACGCCCTGTGCGCTGCCAACCAGCAGTGTCGGCGGCGGCCTGCAGGGGGTGACGCGGCCCTTTCCCGCCTCACTGAGTGTGATTCCCCATCCCCGCGAGGACAACACCGACACGCAGCCGGCAGCAGCAGCGCTCTCTCTCTCTCGCACACCTACGTCACGCCACTGCGTGCGACAGGGACAGGCTGATGCAGCGCCGCTCCCTGCACCCGGGAACGGGGGCAGCGTCCCGGCCGGGGAGGGGGAGGGGGGGACGCTCGGGGGCTAATATCATATTGATGGGCCGCGCTGACGACTTGTCTCGCTTGCCGCACACACGTGGACGCGGACACGGACATGGAGTCGCACAGCTACACTGCAGTGCGGCCTGCACCGTCCCGACTCCGCGTCGTCGCCCCGTCTCACAGTGAGTCAGAAGAGCGTTGAGGCGGCCAAAATCCCGGACGCGTTTTGAGCTCAGAGTCGCTCAATGGAACTTGAATCGAACGTGTGACCTTCCCCCACCACCAGCAATGGATTGCTTTCCAAACGAGGAATCCATTGGTGGGTCACACGTTCGATTCGAGTCCCATTTAGAGACTCTGAAGCTCAAAACACGTCTAGAATGGTGGCCACTTAAACGGTCTTCTGACCCACTGTGCGTCTCTCTCGCAGTCGCACCGGCCCGAGTAAGAGAGAGAGAGAAGACGACTGAGCGACCAAGGAAAGGACCCCAGAGCGCCTGACTCGTCCAGAGTGGTGTCTGCCTATGCGCGGGTCTTCTCGCGCGGGCTTCACGGCGTCGAGCTGGAGGGGCCCTTCAGCCTGTTAGTGCGCGCCGTTGGGCTGGAGCCTGGAGCGGCTGGAGCGGCTGGAGCCGATGCTGGAGCGCCTGGCGGTGCGACCCGTCCGCCGCGCTCCGTGGCAGGGTGGGTTGCCGACGCCGTCTCCGGCGGGCGGCGGCACATCGGGACCCTCGCAAGGCGAACGGAACGCGGCCGGCCGTGGCCGCCGTACCATCGCCGCGCCGCCAGTCGCCACAGCACGGCAATAATGGCGCCGGGGATTGCATAGACACGGCGACACGGCAGGTCTACTCGTGTCGCCGGCGTGCGCGGTGCGCGGGCCGTGCGCCGCCACGCGACAAACTTTAGATGGGAAAACTTTGTCGTGGGAGCTGGGCTGCACTCTTCGAGCCATCGAGTCGCCGCGCCGCGCGCCTCGCGACAGTCGTCGCGCGCCCCGGCTACTCGCGCTGTAAGAACGCGGCAAGCGAGGGACCGCCGTCACCGCGTGGACCGCCGTCACCGCGTGGACCGCCGTCACCGCGTGGACCGCCGTCACCGCGTGGACCACCGTCACAGCCCTCATCAGCTCGCCGCCACCGCCGCCGCGGAGTCGCGCAGGCAGGGCGCGTCGCCGCCAAGTCCCCCGCGACGACGCCGCCGACGCCGACGACGATTCCCGCGGGCAGAGCCGGGCAGAGCCCACCTTAATCGCCCTATTGTGCCATCTTTTCATTTCAACTTTTTTTCGGCGAGGGAATCTCCTAGGCGGTGGCGGCAGGGCGAGGGGTGCGGGCGAGCGGGGGGCAAATACTGTTAGCGAGGCTGTGAGGCAGCGAGGACGGCGGAAGGGAAAAGAATGGTGGGACGGCGGGAGCGTGAAAGCGGATTGGGTGGTGAGCCGAGGCGGCAGCGGCAGTGTATGCGAGGTGTCTGGAGCGGCGGCCGCCCTCAACACCGCCACCGGCACGGCGCGGCACGGCACGGCCCCGGGCCTCGGGGATGAAGCGGAGAGAAGAGCGGAGATTGGAGGCGGCCAAAGTTATTCTCAAATCAATCGTGCCTGGATGGGTTTCGTGTAATCTTCCCCGGCAGCGTGAGCACGGTAGTTAACGCCTGCACGGTGAGAGGCGCGTGGCGGGGCGGGGCGTGGCGGGGTGGGTGGAGGTCGCCGATTTAGGGCCTGCTTCCTGCCATTCTTTCAGGACACCTTGATGAAAAGCGATTAGGCGACACCCAAAGGCCCATTTCCAGGCGGACCGGCCACGCCCCCGCCTGCAGCAGCCCCCGCCCGCCCTTGCCCCGCCGCCGGCACGGCAGCAGCCGACGCCAAAGACGAATTCGAATTTCCGCGCGCAAACTTGGAGCAGCGAAATACGAAGGCAGATAAGGGAGAGAAAAAGTTACCGCCAGTGTTTTTCAATCGCCGCCCCGCCATCGCCACGCAGGCCGCGCGAGGCGAGGCCCAGGGGCCAGCGAGCGGCCCAGGGGCCAGAGCGGGCCAGCACAGCGCCCTGCGCTGTCGAACAACACCACTTTTCGCTTCTCTCTCTCTCTCTCTCTCTCTCTCTCTCTCTCTCTCTCTCTCTCTCTCTCTCTCTCTCTCTCTCTCTCTCTCTCTCTCTCTCTCTCTCCCCCTCTTTTCCTGTGAACCCAATTCTTCTCTGGTTTGTTTTTTTGCACCCCGGCAGGCGGCGCTGGGGTCCCGGCGGTGGCGGTGCCGCACGTGCGGGGTTAATATCCACGCGTCGGCCCGCACCTGTAGTGACACGCTGAATAATGAAATGTGGGCCGCCACCCGCAGGCCGCAGACCCATTCCGAACAGTATCACTTTGTCTCTCTCGCACTCAAGGGGCGTCCCGTCGGGGTGCGAGAGAGACAGAGCGAAAAAAGAAAAGAAAAAAAAAACGCTCAGTTTGGAGCTAGCCTGCAGGCCGGCCGCCGCCACGCCACCTGCCCCGTCAGCAGGCGGAGGGTGACCGCCAAATTCAAGCTGTCCGGGGAGACGAACAGATGCATTACTTTTTTTGTTGCTGTTGTTGCTCTTGTTTCATTTCCGAGCCTAATTCGCTTTTCCCGGGCAGCTGGGCGGGGCGGGGCGGGGCGGGGCGGGGCCAGAGGACAGCGTAGATGGGATAGGGTTGCTTCTCCTGCTCCGCCTCGCCGGGGCAGAGATTGCTTGTTCACTTGTTGCCGAGGCGTCGCGTCGTCTGCTGCAGTCACGGCCCCCCAATTACATCCCGGCACGGCCTGCGCTATCGTTTCCAAATTTGCAAAGACTTGCCTTGCAAGGCGCCGTCTTCGCCCGTTTCTCAAGTTCCAAACCAACCCATCACACAGAATTTTTTTTTTTTTTTTTTTTTAAAAAAAAAGACATCAGAATTTGTCTGCTTAGGATCGCGGTTGACCGCGCGCGCCTAGTTACACAGACGCCATGCGCGACACAAAAGCTACCGCTACTGGTGTCCCGAAGTTGTGGGCCCTTTGTTCGGTGCGGTCGCGGCTGGGTGCGTGAATCCACCAGCGTGTGTGTGTGTGTGCGCGTGTGCGTGTGTGTGCGTGTGTGTGTGTGTGTGCGCGCGCGCGAGTCACAATGCTATTTAGACGAACAATACTGACGCAGCGCTGTCTCTTCCTCCAACTTCCTAATTTGATACAACAAGGGAGGGTCTCCCAGCGCGCTGCAGCTCGCGGGGCAAATCAGATGATGATTGGATTCGATTCGCATGTGACCGGGCTTCGAATACCGCTCACGGGCCGCTCAATTTTTATTTATTATCACTCTGCTTTATCCGTGTGCCCCTGAGTGCGGCCGGGTCCCCCGCAGCCAAACACGCCCAAGTCGGATAAAGAATAAACCGCTACCTTTTCCGAACGGAGCAGGGAGTCCCCGGGGACGCTCTGCCCTCCATGAAAGGCCCGCCGTTCCATAAAGGGCAACGAACAGCCAAAGACGGCGTTCGCGTCCCGGCGGGACAGCCAGGGCAGCCAGGCTTCCGTCGAGGATCGCCGATTGCGTTCGGCCAGGTCGGCGTAATCAGCGGGGCTGGCTCCTGCAACTACAAGGCCGCGCCCCGCAGCACAGTGGGTCAGAGGACCGCGGAGGTGGCCAAAACTGAGGACACGTTTTGAGCTCCAGAGTCGCTGAATGGGATTCGAATCGAACGTGTGACCTACTCCACACCAATGGATTGCTCCCCAAACGGGAAATCCATTGGTGGGGTGACACGTTCGAGTCCCGTTTAGCGACTCTGGAGCACAAAAAGCGTCTACAATTTTGGCCACCTCCACGGTCTTCTGACCCACTGTGCGGCGCGGCCCCCTGGTCCCTGCCTCCGCCGCGGAGGCAGCAGCAGCAGGCGGGAGGCTCCACGACGACGACGGAAACGACAACGACGAGGAAGTCGAGGAACGAGATTGGATTTTCATTATTCAGCCTCCCCAGCCCCGTCGGCCCGTCGGCCCGTCGGACGGCGAGCATTGTTTGCGGACCGTTTTGCAGAGGGCCGCGCAAAAATGGAATTGGTTTATGGCGGCACAAGGAGGCTGCCGTGTGTGTGGGGGGGGGGGGAGAAAGATAAAGACTGAGTGAGGTTTGTGTGAAAGTGTGTGCGAGTGAGAGTGTATGTGTGAGCATGTGTGTGTATGACTGTACAAGTGTAGGTTCGCGTGTGCGGTGCAACAGATGTAGATATGACGAAGAGTCGCTCGCTAACTTGACCCACTCTTGTTTGACTTTACCCAAAAAGTTTCTTTTCTTTTGCTCCCTTGCTTTGTTTCTATGGCCCAGCCAGAGCTAGATTCGTACGTTGCTAGGCCTGGGCCTCCAAGTGCCCCTTGCTTGCCGGTATCGACAATCGCCATATTTATGAAAGGCCCGCGGGCCCACCACGCCCTGCCACGCCCTGCCACGCCCCGCCACGCCCCGCCACGCCCCGCCACCCCACGCCCCGCTGCCCTATTGTCACAATTTATTCCCTACCCTTCTTTGACTGGCTGGCTGGGCTGGCGGGCCGATTCCGGACAGTGCTTCGTCGGTCTGTCTCTCTCGCACCCCTTCCGGGGCGCCACGCGAGTGCGCGAGACAGAGAGAGAGAGAGAGAGAGAGAGAGAGAGAGAGAGAGAGAGAGAGAGAGAGAGAGAGAGAGAGAGAGAGAGAGAGAGAGAGAGAGAGAGAGAGAGAGAGAGAGAGAGAGAGAGAGAGAGAGAGAGAGAGAGAGAGAGAGACCCTATCCCCGTGTGTGGTCCCTGATTAGTAGCGATCGCCGATAAGCGACATTCTTGCTGGCCGGGATTTATGGCCAGCACTGCGTCGCGCCATACGCCTGCTTCAGCCATCCGCAGTTATACATTGCGCTATGCGGTCGGAATTGGACGCGAGCGATACACGCACATGAGAGTGTGTGTGTGAGAGAGTGAGAGTCGTGTGTGTTTGGCCAATTGGAGCGATGACACGCGAGATTGGTCAGTATGTCCCCTGCTGGACCAAAAGTGGCACCAGGATGGATACCAAACGGTTATCAGCGCGGACACGTGTGTGTGTGTGTGTGTGTGTGTGTGTGTGTGTTGGTGTGTGTGTGTGTGTGTGTGTGTGTGTGTGTGTGTGTGAGTGTGCTTTTTTAGCAGATGATTTGGTGTTGTTCTCGCACATCCCCGGCCACACCGAGAGCGTCCGGGAGCACCGCCTGCACGCCGCGGCGGCCGGCAGCGAGACGCGCGCGTCGTGACGATGAGGGCGTCACGGTGACGGAAAACCAATTTAAAGAAATGGTTTCGTCTGAACAAGTCGAACACAAAATGTGTAGAAAAGGCCGGCTTAAAAATAAACGGGATTCACAATAGATTTTTTTTTTATTCTCTCACAGTGCGTTGTACGGTCCAAATTACGATACGACGGCGTGTGCCGTGTGCCCTCCACTCCGCCACGCCCCGCCAGGCCCCGCCACGCCCCGCCACGCCCTGCACCGCGCCACCGTGCCGAGGAGGGAAAGGCGAGATAAAGAAACATATTTCGGGCGAACAATGGCGCGAGAAAATTGGGAATATTAATGCTCGACAAGCGGAGAGGGGGGAGGGGAGGGGGTGAAGCCAGCAGCAGCTCCGGCCGAGATAGGGGAAGCCCCTCTTGACGCCGCAGAGACAGAAGTCAAGAAGAAGGGCGGTCGTCCGGTGGAAGGGGAGGGGGGACCAGGTGAGTACGTCACCGATAAATCGTCCGAAAATCAATTAGCGCGCCGATTGGGCGATGGTCGCCCTCGTTGCCGGGAGCACGTGCGGGACACGCGCTGTGAATTCTAAACTGCCGCGGCTCTCAGTCCCGCGCGCGCCGCTGTTCCGCTGGAAGGCAGAGGAACAGAAGGCAGCCGCAAAATGAACTGCTGATTTACGGTCCAAACGACTGCATTTTCGCAAGAAGTTATTGCGCTTTTGAGGACGGTCACACACGACATTACCCGCTCGCCGGCTGGGAGTGTGGGAGGTCGAGGTTCGAGCGCGGCGGCCAGGCAGGCAGGCGGGCGGACACAATGCCTGCATGACTCCTTTCCCCTTTCTTTCCAGCGCCGCCGCCAGTGCACCCTTCACCGGTCCGGCGCGGCCCGCCCCGACCGTGTACCAATTTTTGCTCAATAATAAATGGTTTCCGTGCGAGGCAGTAAGTCACCCCCACCGTCCGGTCGAGGACGAGGGGGTGGGGGGCAATTGAGTCTCTCTCTCTCTCTCTCTCTCTCTCTCTCTCTCTCTCTCTCTCTCTCTCTCTCTCTCTCCCTCTCTCTCTCTCTCTCCCTCTCTCTCTCTCCCTCTCTCTCTCTCTCTCTCTCTCTCTCTCTCTCTCTCTCTCTCTCTCTCTCTCTCTCTCTCTCTCTCTCTCTCTCTCTCTCTGTGTGTGTGTGTGTCAGAGAATGCGAATGTATGGGGAGGGGGGTAAGTGTGTTTGTGTATTATTGCCATAAATGTTGAGGAATATGCGAGAGCGCGGCCTGGACCTCGGTGAGCATGTAGGGGTGAGAAGGCCGGGGGGTGTAAAACGACCAAATCGCCAACGATGCACAACAACTGTTTGTATGTGTGTGTGTGTGTGTGTGTGTGTGTGTGCGTCCCGCATCCGCAGGGCTGCTGGACAGCGGCATGCCCATTGACGATGGCGCCATGCACGCTTTGTCCCGCATTGCCTCTCACTTCCGCCATTTCCAATGTTCTAAATTGTTTGACGAAGGGGAAAAAAAAAACTTTACCAGTTGCGTTCAACTGTTCGCGGGTTGATGCGGCGTGATCATCTTGGCCGAGAGCTCCCTCTTGTAGACACAGACGCGGCCCGGCTGGAGGAGGGGGTGGGTGGCGGTGCGGGGGGGGGGGGGCGTCCCCTGAGGCCGGCGCCGCGCCGATGAGCCCCCGCAGCCCCCGCAGCCCCCGGCCCGGCAGCCTTCGCCAATTCATCCCCATCATCGGTTGTTGTCAGGTGGGGCCTGCGGAGGCCCTAAATCCGCAATGACCACCACACCGCCGCCGCCGCCAACTCCTTCTCGACCGCCACTGCCGCAGCGCCCCTGAGGGCCTCGGCGGGGTCGGGTCGGCAGGTCGGGCCGGCAGGTCCGTGACGAGGGGAGGACGCCGAGGACACCGAGGAGGCCGGCGCAAACAGAGTGACGAGGGACTTAACCCGAGATGAGCGCCTGCAAATATTCCGGCCCCGCCGCCGTCCAGGGACACGACACGCACGGCCTGGACGGGCAGGACGCCGAGCTGCTCCTCCTGGCTGGTCCTTCCCCGTCCCGGACGGCGTCCCGGGCCGCGAGCCTTGTAATTAATTAAATCTCGCGATGAATCAGTGCAGGGCAGCGGGCCGCCCTCCCATCCTCTCCCCTCCAGCCACTCGACACTAATTAGGCGTGCTGATTGCAAAGGCGCGGACGGAGCGGAGAGAGGGGGGGGGCTGCCCTCTGTTACCCTTTGGCCGGCTGCAGCCACTGCAGCCACCCACATGCAAAGCAACACAAAGCCCTACTCCGGTCAGGGCTCGCCTCGCCGGCAGGTCGTAATGAAGCCGCGGTGGGAGGCGTCGCCCTGTCTCTCTCGCACTCACGGGGCGTGCCGTACGGGTGCGAGAGAGACAGAGCGACGGTGCGCTGCCATTCGGGGTCCGGACGACTACAGGGCCTCGTTGCAGCAGCGCCACGCCGCGTCCAAATGAATTCGCTCCTAGTTACAGTGTGGCGGCTGAGGAGCAGTGCGCCCGGATCCCTGGCCACCGCAGCACAGGCCGGGAATCGCACCTCGGCCTGGCGGGCGAGAGGGCGCGCTCCACTTCAGGAGCAGCCAACGGAGGGAGGCGCCATGTCGCCCATTCTGTGGCTGCGGCTACGTGGTCTGAAGCGTCGATTTCCGAGTGTCGGGTCGTGCGTTCAAATCTTCACCAACGAACAACTTTTTCTCCCCCGCACACTGAGAAAACCTTACAAACTATTTTAGGCCTTACAAAGAAAAGCAGCTTGTTATAACAAAGTATTTTGAGCATGCATAAGCTTACAAAGAATATACTTCGTAATTTACGAACTATTTTTTTGTATAAGAAAGTAAATTAGTTTGTACTATGTATGCTCAAAATACTTCGTAAGGTTTTAAGCGTGCAATACCATAAGTAACCTGACCTGAAGGCCTGCTAGCCCCCGAAGGTTGGTTCCCTTCCGACCTTGGGAGTCCAGTTCGAGTCTCCGCCGTGAAGCGGTCATATTCTGCCCGCCCCTCCCGCCTCCTGCCCCAACAATGGCCTTGTTGATTTCTGCTTCACCGCAAGCTGGTCGCTTCCGCTCCCTCCGCTTCCCCGCGGACTGATCCTCAGAGTCGCCACTCTCTCACACCTACACGGGGCGCCCACGAGCGCGAGAGAGACAAAGCGACGAAAACGACTCTCGGACTCAGTCTGCTGGCCATCAATGCCGCGCCAAACTCGCTGCGAGTCTTCCCGACAAAGTTTCACGAAGTGCGCCCTGCCACTCGGCGAATCGCAGCCCTCGCCACGGCCCATGTGTGCCGTGAGTGAGAGAGAGAGAGAGAGAGAGAGAGAGAGAGAGAGAGAGAGAGAGAGAGAGAGAGAGAGAGAGAGAGAGACAGACAGACAGACAGACAGAGACAGAGACAGAGACAGAGAGAGAGAGAGAGAGAGAGAGAGAGAGAGAGAGAGAGAGAGAGAGAGAGAGAGAGAGAGAGAGAGAGAGAGAGAGAGAGAGAGAGAGAATATGTGTGTGTTTGTAGGTTGGCGGGCGGTGCACTGCGGCGTAACTGTGGCTCGTCAGAATAATGTGATTTGTTGTTTGTTTTATGTGCCGCTTTTATTATCATTTATGGCGCTGGCTGCAGCGCGGCGTACGTAGCGTGTAGTACGTCGGCGGCCGGGACGTGTCCGCCGCGGGCCTCGCTGCACCGTGACACGCCGCCGCGTTTTTGGCGCCAAATGCCGCCGCCGTCGTCGTCGTCGTCGTCGTGATGAAGGAGGGCGCGTTTTGGGAAGGAAGGCGGCGTTGCAGTGTGCGTGTCGAGCCGCCGTTCCGCGCCGCGCCGCGCCGGGCTGCGCCGCCATAAAGCACGTCAGAGTGCGTCGCGGCGCCGCCGAACCGCCAAACGGGTGCATCCATCCACTGCACAGTGGGTCAGAAGACCGTTGAGACGGACAAAATTCTAGACGCATTTTTAGCTCCAGAGTCGCTAAATGAAACTCGAATCGAACGTGTGACCCCACCAATGGATAGCTCTCCGAACGAGGAATCCATTGGTGGGGTCACACGTTCGATTCGAGTCCCATTTAGCGACTCTGAGGCTCAAAACGCGTCCAGGATTTATTTGGCCGCCTCAGCAGTCTTCTGGCCCACTGTGCGGTGGGGGCTGCTGCTGTCGGCCGGGATGGCAAAGCGCGGCCAAACTCCGACGACGGCGGCGCGGCAAAATAATAGTTGTCCTGTCCCCTGTGTTCTGATTCCGGGCTGTGCTTCCGTCGCTCTGTCGCCCTCGCACCCGCACGGGACGCCGCCGCCGCCGCCGCCGCCGCCGACGACGCCTGAGGGTGAGAGAGACAGAGAGACGAGAGCACTGTTCAGCCTGTAGTCGAGGATGAGGCGTAACGTAGCGCCTTTAGGAGTGTTGCCCTCACCTCTTGGCGCGGCGCGGCCGCTGCTTCAAGTGCGATCGGCCGCGTGGTTGTCTGCACGTGACGTGACGCAGCACGCAAATGCTGGCGTTTCTTGACCCTTCCCCTTCGTCCGGCCGCGGGCTGCACTAGACCGGCGTCTCTCGGGCGCGGAGTAGCGCCGCGGCGCCCTTGAACGAACACGCCAGAGTCGTGGCGGCGAGGAGTAGTGACGCCGGGGGCAGGAGGGGGGCAGCCCCAAAGGACGACCGTCAAAGTGGAAAATGTTCACATGTCCCCGAAGTGTGCTATCGCTGAAAGAGACTTAGGATCGTTCTTCGGAAGCAGAGGCATGGGGTCGACGACCCCACGGTCTTCGTTAACATTTCCTTGAATGAGAAGAATGAGCCCGGGAAGACGCGGGGAGGGGATTAGCTCGCCGCCGGCCTTGAGCGCGACCTTGAGGGCCGCCGCGAAGAAGCCGGTCCTGTGTGGGCTCGGCCGGCGGGCCGGCGGGTCATGGGTCACCCGCACCTTGGACGCCGATCGGGCCGGCGCGGTCCAGATCGGGCCAGCGATGCTCCCGACCGACGACAGTCGTTGTTCCCAATTCATCACGCTTTGCGGCCACCTTGCGCGGTGACCTTTGCTGTTGGCGCGACACGCCACAGTGGGTCAGAAGACCGTTGAGGTGGCTAAAATTCCGGACGCATTTTGAGCTCCAGAGTCGCTAAATGGGACTCGAATCGAACGTGTGACCCCCACCAATGGATTCATCGTTTGGAGAGCAATCCATTGATGGGGTCACACGTTCGATTCGAGTCCCATTTAGCGACTCTGGAGCTCAAAACGCGTCCGGAATTTTGGCCTCCTGCGCGGTCTTCTGGCCCACTGTGCACGCGCGCCGTGCTGATGGGCAGATGAGCGGGACGCCATTTTTAAATATGTTGCTCCGTGAGAAATGGGCGCGCGGCGACGACGGGCGATTTGATTCCGCGGCCGCGCCACTCGTAAATCAGGGAATGCCGAAATGAGAGGGGCGCTCCATCGACGCCATCACAACACTTGCCTCTGTCGCCGTGATCAATTTCTTTGCGAATCAATTTCCGGGTGGACGCACAGCCCGCCAGCGCGTTGGCGTCCAGCGACACGGTAATTGCGGCGTGCAGGTTACAGGCTGCTTCCGAACTCTTCCCCGTCACTGCGTCTCTCTCGCGCCCCCCCGAGCGGAGCGTCGGAAGCAGTGTTCGGAAGCAGCCTGCTGGGATAGGGTCGTCATCACGGGCAACAGCCGACCGGGTCGCAGCGATGAGTGTTCTTTGAGGAAATGGAAACAGAAACGGACCCCGGGAAACGGGAAAACTGCCGACATGCGCGACGGGGCAACCGGCGGCAAAGTGGTTACGCACCGGCACTGCTGCGCGGAGATGAATACTGTGCACATCATCCGATCGTGACCACGAACGCAATAAATATTCTCTTAAATATGAGTTGCACATGAATGCGCATCGAATGACGCGAGCGCGCCGCGAGTCGTCCCTTGGGCGGCCGGCATGGCTCAACGGCCATTCTTCTCTCCGACTGTCTCGCACCCGAGGCGCGTCTCGCGTCGCACAGTGGGTCAGAAGACCGTTGAGGCGGCCAAAATTCTAGACGCGTTTTGGGCTCCAGAGTCGCTCAATGGGACTCAAATCGAACGACATTTAGCGACTCTGGAGCTCAAAACCGCGTCCGGTATTTTGGCCGCCTCAACGGCCTTCTGGCTGTTCCACTGTGCGTGGGTGCGAGGGAGACAGCGCGGCTAAGCGGAGTGCGGAGTCGGTCTGCAGGCGTTCCCTGTGTTCATCTCGTTCCCTCTGATTGGTTTCGCCCCCTGTGCGATCGGGCAGCCAACCTGCACGCAGGGAGCCCCCCGAGACAACTCCAGCCGCGAAACAACCAATCGACTTTAATTATTATGAAACCACTTATTCACACACTAGGCACCAATTTAGTTCCCATGGTTTGTCTTTAGCACGTGAAGTTGCGAAGCGAAACGTTGTTGAACTTGGTGAGCTGAAAGTGACTGGAATGGACCTGAAGGCTCACGAAGGAAAATATTGTAGAAGGCCGCTAATGTGAGCGTCACCTACACTGGCTCCATTCCCATTTTCTCATTTTCTCGTGGAATGCTATGGTAGTGCCCCTGCGTTCGGCGGCGGCGGTGGCGGGGAGAAGGGGGCACCGCGGCAGAGCGATTCCGAACAGCCGTCCCGACGCGGTGTCTCTCTCGCACCCCTGCGGCCCTGCGGCACGCCCCCACGCCCCCACGCCCCACGAGCGCGACGGAGACAGAGTGACGCTCTGCTGGCCACCGCGGCTCCGCTCCGTTCTTCGTTCTGTCACAGTTCGGCCGGCGGTCACTCCGGCCCGTTCCATTCCATGCGCCGCTGCATCGGGTCGGAGCGAGATCGAGCTATCGAAGTGCTTTCGCTGCGCCGACTGGAACGCGCCCGCCTTCGTTCCGCACACGTCTTAATGTCCCGGACCGCGCGGCCCGTGTAGGTCACGGGTAAGCGGGCACGGGCTTTTCGCAAAGCAGTCATTTCACGTACTCTGACGGACTTTTATTTTCATCTCGAGGACTCGGGGTTCGAGTTCGGCAAACTCGTCCTGGGCTCGCGTTGCCGATCGTCCTTGCTGATTAGGCTGGGATTCTGATCACGTTACCGTCTCACCCGTAAAGCACGCGAGCAGTCAGTATGGGGACATTAGCCGATGCGGACAAGAATACTTTGATCAACGATGGACGCGGCTCTGGGAACGGCGGCCGGTTCGGTCCGCCCGCGCCCAGCAGACGACGCAGACGGTTAGTGTCAGCCGGACAGCGGGGCGGCCGAACCCCTCTTCTTTACGGCCTCGATTTTGAGTGTTTCTAGTAAACCGCGAGCCAGACGTCTCACTTGGGAATTGATTAGAATTAGCTGCCACAGCGGCCGGGGCCCGTGACCGGAGGCCAATGACGTCACAGGCGTCCAAATTTACCTGCCGAGGTGGCCTGTCGACTGAAAAATCGGCATATCGGCGCGGAAGGCCGGGTGCAGCGGGCCCGACTGGCCAGACTGGTCGAAATGTGGCAATGAGATCATCGGCGAGGCACGGCGCGGACCCAACATGCTATACGACATGGCCCGCGCGACCCGCTGCCAATTATTTTCAATGGTTTCGGAAACAAATGGGGCAGCGATGCTTCTACAGTCGGACGCGCGGGCTCGTCATATTTTCTCCATCTCTAACTGCGAAACTGCACCGGTGCCGATCGGAACTATTGTTCGCTTCGCTTTTGTTCTTTGTTCCGCGCCATGCGAAGCAGGTAGTGTTCCAAAATAAAGTGATCGGGGCACACTATTCAGCGAAAGAGGATCGCCTTCCACAACGCCTTTCTAGTGTGATCCTTGAAACATATGTCTGAAATTGCATGTTTTTTTTTTAATTTTTTTTAAATCAATGACCGTTCATTTTAGAACGGCTTTTGCTTTGATCCAGTGTCAGTGCCACACACATATTGGTTTAAATCCTTCGCTGACCATTTCGTCCAGAGCTAGTCCACACTGAGGAGGGTCCCAACGGGGGAGTGCCACGGTGCCTCTCGCCTGCAGCCCTACGGCTCGCGTCGCCATAGCAATTTGCCCCGAAATCTCATTAGTTACTTAACAAAACGGGGATGATTCCAATTTTCGCGAGCTGCTTCATTTTGTATCCTTCGCGTTTCGGTCCCCGGGCCTCTCGCCCGGCTTGATGAGTCCGCCACCAGCGCCCCGCCCCACCCCGCCCCGCCGCGACCCGACGCCCCCCACCGCACCCGCCACTGGCTCCCGAAGTATAAAACGCTGGAGAGGCCCTAGTCTGCATCATATCGCAAGGATACTCGTCGCCGGCGCCATCACAACAACATGCAGCTGGTAACGTCCAAGTCGTTCTCCTTAACCCACGATGTGGCCCCCGAGTGTAGTTCAAAATTGTTAAGTCAATTTAAAATACGTGCACGGTGGATTCATCGCTGATTGTTGTGGTTCTGTTTACTTAAAAATCTATTTTTAAAAAATACGATTTTTTGTTGTTGTAAATTTTGATTTAATTTTGTTGAGATGCGTCAGTCTTCCATTGGGCGTACGCAGTGGTTGTGACTGAGGGCGCTCGACGGCTCGAACAGGCGTCGTCGATGCAGGCAGGGCGCCGCGGCGCCACCTCGCGGCGCCACCTCGCGGCGCCACCTCGCGGCGCCGCTGCACTGCTCCAGCGGCTAATGGCGGCAGCCGGCATGCCGCCCGCTGGAGCAGTGGAGCCAATGCCATCAGCGGCCGATCCCCAATCTGGACAAAAAAAGGGGCGGGGGGACTGGAGCCGTGGGGAAAATGGAGTGGAAATTGCAGCGGCGCGGCGGAAGTGGCCGGCGGTCCCGGAGGAGGTCCCGGAGCAGTCCTCCAGGAGGAGCTTTCCAAAATAATTAATTGGCCTGGTATTTGTTCCCGCAGCACCTGATCACTCTGTGCCTGGCGGTCGGCTCGGCCCTCGCACTGCAAGTGCGGCAAGTGCCGCAGTACAGTCCCTTCCAGAGCTACCAGGCGCAGCCCTACCAGCAGTACCAGCAGCAGTACCAGCAGCAGTATCAGCAGCAGGCGCAGTACCAGCAGTACCTGCAGCGGGCCGCCGCCGCCCCCATCCTGCAGTACTCCAACGACGTCAACCCCGACGGCTCCTTCCAGTACAGGTGAGGCCCGCAACGCCACCAGTTTCCGTTTTGATTCCAACCAACTTGGGAAGCTAGAATCGCTAAGGTCGTGCCTCGAGGTGGCGTGTTAGTTTCGAGTCTTACGCATTGTTGTGTCCGCGTTAACTAGTTCCCGGCCTCTGTGAGACCATATGCAGCCCTAGAGACATTCGATCCTCCCCTGGAACGCCTCCTTTGGAACGCCCCGCCTGCTGGAACGCCCCGCCTGCTGGAACGCCCTGCGCTGCAATCAATGCCCCTCTGGCTGCACGCCTCATTAGACGCAGGGAAGCTGATCGTAATTGCGTGCAAGGGGCGGGGCGGGGCGGGGCGGGGTGGCGGGGCGGGGTGGCTGAGTCTGTGTCTCACAGACGTTAATTTGGCAGAGCCTGGGCCGCGGCCTGGCTGGCCGGCCACGGGGCTGGAGGCGAGGCGCTTAGGCTTTTCCACCGGTAGCCACAGGCCTGTGCCCATGGGGAGGATCCTAATTGGGGGAAGCTGCGCGTTTGTCCCTCGGCCCGACTCGGCACGGCCCGGTCAGACAAGGAACGGAATGGAAATTAAAACGGACGTGGTTTGGCGATCGGGCCAGTCAGAGCCACCCGGCCCCGGTAATAGGATTCTGTCTGCCGCGCCCACGCGCTCGGCCCGCGTCGCCAAGGAGGGCAGCTATTGGAAAGCCCGTGTCAAAGGGGCCGAGCCTGGGGCGTTTTGTCGAGGAAAAAAAAGTGTTCCTTTCGCGAGCTGGTCCAATTAGAAGCACATCTTCAGGCCGTCGGTAAGCGAAGCGACCCGCGCGAGGGAAAAAGAAAGAAGTGCATCGAACTGCGAGGGGTTGGCGCCGCGGTGCTGCGTGGTGCGCGCGGCCCTCGCGTGATGCGGCGCGCAGGCCGTCAGGCCGTCAGGCCGGGGCGCGAGGTCTGGGGCGCAGCGGGGCCGCTAGGCTCGCGTGCCACGCCCCCGGCCCAACAAGCAGTGCAACATTGTCATGGACGACCCGCGACGGCCGGGGCGTCTGCAACCAGGTGCATCATTACCTTACAACTAAGCCACGCGATGCAAAAAATAATAATAAAATACCCGCAAATGTCAGAACTTGAACCCGCGCCTTGACACTCATCCTCGGCTTCTCTGCCCCCGCAGCTACCAGACCGGCGACGGTATCCAGGCGCAGGCTGCCGGCTTCACGAGGAACCTGGGCGTCAAGGACGCCGAGGCGCAGGTGGTGCAGGGCTCGTACTCGTACACCGGCCCCGACGGCAAGGTGTACACCGTCAACTACATCGCCGACGAGAACGGCTACCGCGCCGAGGGTGCGCACCTGCCCTCGCCGCCCGCCGTGGCCGTCGCCAAGGCCCTGCCCTACTACCAGCAGCAGCAACAGGCGTTCGTCCGGCAGCAGCCCTTCCAGTACAGGCCGCTCCAGCAGTTCCAGCGGCGGTTCTGATCGCCCCGCCCCGCGCCGCCCCGCAGCGCTCCTCGCCCTGATCCGACCGATATGACGCGCCCCACTCCAGGGCGGCCTCCGATCGCTCGGAGCGGGCAGCGGGCTAGGCAACGCTGCGGCGCACCCGCCAGACGTCAGCCCATCACGAAAACATTTAAGATCCGCTAATTTGGCTTTACGGGAAATTTCTTGGCCGAGAAAACTGCTGCTTCTTTTCTATTTTATTTTTGTACTGTTTTGATAATAAAACGAACGGTTCCTCGCACGACGCCTACGAACACCACTGTTGAAATCCCAGCACCTCCCACACAAGGGGGCGGCCACGTCGGCCAGCAAATTATAAAGCGCCGCCGTGCTCCGGGTCGAAGGCCAACGCGACCAGGAGGAGGAGGAGGATGTCTTCGGCCTCGCCTTTCGGGAGGTGCACCAGCGTGGACAGGACAGAGGTCGTCCAGGGGGTCAAGGGGAGCGCGGCCGACGACGCGATGAGCCGCGGCCCGCCAGCCACGCCCCGCCACGCCACGCCCCCATCGGCCACGCTCCGCGGAAGCCACGGCGGGCCTACACTACACTACAGCCTCTCGCTTGTGTGATAAATCAGGGCGGGCCTTCCTTGGCCCTGTGGAGTCTGTCTATCTCATTCTCTCTTTCTCTCTCTCTCTCTCTCTCTCTCTCTCTCTCTCTCTCTCTCTCTCTCTCTCTCTCTCTCTCTCTCTCTCTCTCTCTCTCTCTCTCTCTCTCTCTCTCTCTCTCACCCCAGCGGAATACGTCTATGTGCGAGGGAGACCGAGCGACAGGAGTACGACCGCTCAGCATCGGCCTGGCCGGCGGCAACGCGTGTTCGGGGCTCCACCTGCTGCCCCCGCCTCCTACAAGAGCCCGCCGGATGGTCTCACGCTCTCCGTTTGCGAAATATTGCCAATCCACCCAGCTTCTGATGGTGTCGCCCGGGGGCTGGGCCGGCGACCCCGCAATTGGCACGCTGTTGACCTTATCACGGCGGCCCGGCGCTCACTACGCCACTGCCGGCGCCGCAGCAGCGACGCCCCCTCGGTCCACAGTCTAGACTAGGCCCCCTCGCCGGCGTCCAGCATCCGTCCGCCCCGCCCGCCGTCAGCTCGTGGCTAATCCCTCCGTCGGCATGTCGGCACTCAGCCTGACGGCTTATTAACACTGTCAGCGCGGCCGCCGAAACCCCGCACGCGTCTCGGTCTCGGTGCACGCCCAGCGCCGCCGAGGAACAACAAGGGCCTTGGCATTTAAGGAGGCTCCGCGTCGGAATACACGACTTTTGAGGGAATTTCGTCTTGTCCGCGTCGGCCGTTGCGCGGCATCCTGTCGAACGACTCGTCGCTACCTGTCTCTTTCCTACTCGCGGCGCCCCGCGTGAGTGCGAGGGAGACAGAGCGACGACGCCACTGTTCGGAGTGCTACGCACAGTGGCGGCGGCCGGGTGTGTAATCATCTCATCAGGCCGATCGAGAGATTCATCGGCGATTAATCGAACCGGCCTCCTGCACTATCGGCTGAAAGGAAACACCGTCGCGGAGGACGGCGGGGGATGCGACAGAAATAATGGTGAGGTGGCACGAGTCTGACCGGTTGCATGACAGAACGCGGACGCCATGATCGCAGGGCCCGGTTACACCTTCTACAAAACAAAGACCGACTTCACCCAATTTTTTTTTTTAATTTTTTTTTTTTTTTCAGAGTGCCCCTGTCTTGGCCGATCCAGTCCCGGTCCGGGCACCAGCTCCTATCACTCTATTAGTCTCTGGCGTGCTAGCCGACGGCAGCCCGGCCTTGCCTCTGCTCATTGTATTCTAATTTTGAGTTGGCACTCCATATGCCTCGCGCACATCCCATACGCCGCGGCGCGGGGCACGGCGTGCACGGCGCCACCAGATGGGCGCGAGATACGCGGAGCCCCGCCGTGCCACGCCGTGCAGGATGCCCGCGGCGCCGTGACACGGATCGCCGGTCCCGCAGTCAGAGAGAAAAAAAAATACAGCAGCGGCCAAATTATTGGTTCCGGGGACTTCCCTGTCCGGCATACCCAACAGGAGGGAAATAAGAAAAACTTGGCGCCTGGTGGGTATGCTGTCCCGTCGAACGCGGGTGTGTCGCGGGTCGGCCCACCCTACGGCGTGCAGGCGCCTGGGGGTATGCTGTCCCGTCGAACGCGGGTGTGTCGCGGGTCGGCCCACCCTACGGCGTGCAGGCGCTACGGGACCGATTCCGAAAAGCCGCTTCATCGCTGCCTCTGTCGCACTCGTCGGGCGTTCCGTAGGGGCGCGGGAGAGACAAAGCGAGGGAATGGCTCGGCTGGCCGGTGTATTGTGGCGTGGGAGTGATAAGTCCGCGGCCGCTGTCGGCCATCGCCGTGAGGTTTATGGCTCGTGTCCCGCCAATGACACCCCAAGGTAGGCCGTTATTCAAAACGCTGAAAAGAAAGATGGCCTCTGGCCTTCGCTCGCCTCCGTTACAATTTGAGAGATTTCCGTCCTGAATCTTGGGGTGTGGGGTAAAATTACATGTTCAGAATATTTTTGGGGAAAGTAGTTATTGAATGGGGCTTCACTACACTGACTGGAAATATTTTTACTAAATGTGTTTCTTGCTGCTTTAATGGGGAAAAGGGGTACCTGACAATCGGATATGAACCAGAGTCCAATTTTGGAATTAGTATTATTTCAAAATGCACTTTAAAGAAACAAAAAAAGAAGAAGAAAAAAGATGCTTCAAGTCACATGCATTGCGACATAGCGGGGAGGGCAAACTCGTCGTCGTCGTCATCATCCTGGTCATTGATGTTGTTCCTTTTGCCGTTTTGGCGACGGGCGGCGGGGCGACTCGGAATGAAGGGGTCGTCGTCGTCCTGGTCCTCCTCCTCCATGCCAGTGGAGTTGAGGGTGTGTCCACCGAAAGTGCGGACACGACTGGTTGTGATGTGATGCTTGGTAGCCGAACCAGACCACACCTACAGATTCAAATGGGGAGTTTGACTCAAAATTAAAATCACATAGCTACTTAAAAAAAAAAAAAAATAAAAAAAAAAAATGACTAAAGGGAAATGTACCTTTTTAAATTTCTTGAAATTTTTTCCGCTCTTTTCAGTGCTATTGACTGAAGTATTGTTGTGGCCATTTACCTGAGGCTTTCTCAAAAGAGATCTAATGACAACTTTTGCACAAAGTTGATCAGAAAGATCTGTCTCTTCATCGGCATCAGTTTTTATTTCCTGCAAATACAAGGACCATACATCAGAAAATTTTATAAAGTGACAAAACAATGTGACAAAGAAATCATAAACATGAAAATATGATTTACCGTTTTAATAAAAGAATTGTCACGCTTGGTTAAAAATCCTGTAATACTCTTGGAATGCTTCTGAGAATTGTGGACATTGGTCACATCTAAACAAGGTTTAGAAGGTTTCTTGAATGGAGGACTTTCAGACTCAGTATCACCTGTTCCCTTTCTTTTCTCTCCTCTAGTTGAGGAGGAGGAAGTGCTAGGGAGATCTTCCGTTTGAAACATGTCTCTACTTTCTTCATGTAAATTGAGTTTAGCATCTCTCATAGACTTGCTCAGTTTGCTGCTGCTCAAAAAATCAAATTCATCTTCATCATTCCTATTAGCATTTGGGCTGGGCGCCTTTGGCAACTCAAACAGATCCTCTTCCTCTTCTTGCTGCTTTATTTTCTTCTTCTTTGGGGGTGGATTAAAAGTAAAGCCACCATCGTCATCATCTGCATGTTTATCTTCTTTGGCAACAAAACTATTTAAACCATTTTTAAGACGTTTTGAAGAACTATTGTTACTGGTACTAGTGAAATGTGTGGAAGAGCTATTATTGCTGGTACTAGGTCTTGAGGGATAATCCTCAAAAGCAAACATGTCTTCTTCCTCTTCTGGTTCCTTTTTGACAGAATTTTTTCCATGTGAGACTTTGACGCTATTACTGTTTTGTCTCTCAACACTATTTTCTCTAAACCTAGTTGATAGATTTAAAGTAAAAGATAAATTAGTATGATAAAAATAAAGCAGGCAAACAAAGAAAGGGACAGGTGAAGTACTACCAACCTCTTACGAGAAGGGCCTGCTGGAGAAGTTTTTTCAGTGGCTCTCACACTCATAGACATTGTTGCATCGTCTGTGGCGTGAGTTTCTGTAAGTGATGGAGGAATCACCTAATAGAGCATTACGAGTTACTAAATCAGAATCCAAAACAGATACGAACAAAATGAATTCTAACTTCGTTAACATCACCTGATCATCATGAATGTCAACACCAGTCAAAGAAGCATCAATATCTTCAGTGTTCATCACTATAGTAGCTCCTTCATCACGCTCAGAATCAGTGGGCCTACGCAAAACACTATTGGGTGTATGCTTAGGATTGCAGTGAGTAGATGTTGACACTTTCCATAAAGCTAGGCCAATATCTTGTACCGGTATAATGCGAAGGTTATTGTCTAGTAAGGTACCTGTTGATGAAAAATGTATTCCATTTTGAACAATTCTTGATTACATGAAGAAAATTAAAGAAACACCGGCAAAATTGCAAAGAAAACATACTCAAAACTCTGTTATAGAAAGAAGTCTGGTGGTCCTCCTCACAATCAAGAACAACAACATTTGGTTTGCAATAGTCTGCTAATGACAGACCACAATCAGACATTTTCAGAGCTTTGCCCCCTGCAAAGAAAAAAAAATCCAATTGAGAACAAAGAACAAAACTGACATTTGAAATAATTGTATTTTTAGAGCAATCAGCTCACCAAAAACACAATAGTCAGTTATAAAAATTAAGTTACCTGCAGTTGCTATCACAGTTTTCAATGCATTAAATGATCGTGAAGAAGAAAATATAAAAGTTTTATCAACAAACAAGGTTTTTCTTTGCACATTTGGAAGACATGCCTTCCGGGATCCTAAAGTGCTACTGTCTTCCAGGGGAGGCATAAACTTGGCAGGGTCGGGAAGAGCCCCTTCTCCACTCACCATATGAGCATAGTGCTGCCAGAACTCTGGCAGTACAATCGGCTTTGCAGATGCCAGAGCACACAGCACCTACAAATTTTATATAAAACTTCTATTAAAGTATGAGAGTAACAGAAATCAAGTAATTACAAAAAGCAAAAAAAATAAATAAAATAACCTCATAGCTTAGGGAAAGGTAGTTTGTGGTGAGGTGAGTGGCTTCTTTAACCCAATTGTCAACTAGTTCATGACCCATCACATTCAATACTGATTTAACTTTAGATTTTTCAATGGGTCTTAACATATGTGCACATACACACAGCTTTTCTACTTTTAACCTGGAAAAAAAACAAACCATAATGGTCACTTGTATAAGAAATTGATAAGCTAAATGCGAGTGGACACAAAGAATTTACTCAGCCAAATGCTTACGTCCATATGTTTATTTCCTGAAGACCAAACCGTATTTTCGCTCCCTCTTTAACAATCCTCTTTGATCCTGCAGTAAGTCTCTTATCTCTTGTGATCTCATCGTCTACAAAAGTACCATACTTTGAAGATTCATCCCAAACGGCAATTCCTTCCTGCAACAAGTCCAATGGAATATTACTTTGTTGTTTGCACGTTGCTTTACGCCACAATCAGGAGCTTACGGTCATTGGTGTCCGGACTTCAAGAAAGGCATGTTTCCTGCTGACGGACTGGTCATTGGCAAGAACTATATCACCATTCTTTCGACTCACAGTATGAACTCTGCCAGGAGTTACTTTGTAAACTTCACCTAAAAAGGGGGCAACATTCAGAACTAACCAAGTTCACAGATTGACAAGAATGGAAGGGTTGGAGGTCTTAATGGCAACGTGACGACATGTACTATCAATAATATCGTCTGAGACATGCAACGAACATTAGATGATAGTTTCTGAAACGAAATTGTGAAATTTTGTTGACGTACCTCTAGGTGATTCGAGATACCACATGTTGCCTTTCGACCCGTTGATTGAACGATTGCAATACAGGCATAAGTAGAATACTTAGGATATCGACCAATTTCAATGGATTTCTTCGGTCATTCTCTCATTTCTCTCGGTTTTCGTGTCTTGACAAGAGGCCTAACAAAGGGTTGTTGATTCGGCCTCGGAGCGAAGACTGAAAATAATGTAAACAAAACAACGTCTGTAAAGGAAGGCCAACGCAGCAGCGCTGAAGCGCCACGGGAAAACGCAGGCCGATTCAACACTTTACCATCTTTTGAACCAAATGGATTATTTAGAAAACGTGTGGATAGATAATCAAAATACTCTTATCGTGTTTCTATGCGTTGTCAATACCCAGAAAACATTACCGCGATTCTTGAAACACAGCTGCAATATTGGCCAGCTCGAACTCGCAGCCGACGCGTTTTGTAGAAGGCGGCGCTTGTTTACATTCCCCCACCCCTCCCTGCAGAAGACAGACGGACACACGCACACACAGACACAACTGACGTTGTCCGTGTACGTGACAAGGTCCGGGTCCACAAGTGGTTTATATACACCAACTCGGCGCACCGGCCGTTGATTTTCTGTGGCAGTCTCGCCGGAGCCTCAGTCTGTGCTTCAAGTGAGCCAACAGCTTCAACATGTCGAACGATCCCGCTGCCAATCAGCTCCCCGACTACAAGAAGCAGACGAGGGTGAGGGCGTTATCATGTACTAACCTCATACCACTTTATTCTAGAAGTGTCGCCTTATCAAGACACACAGTGTTTTTGTGCCTCTCATACCATTTTGTGTTTTTCTATCATAAGCTGTTGCATTCCATTTCCAATGTGAAGGGTTAGCTTACTCTGCTATATTATTTATGCTGTTGGTCGTCGCATGTGGAGAAAGCTGTGCTATAAATTTTGCTAGTCACTGTCAAGTATTCAGTTCACCTTATTTAAATCTGCACAGTCATCTTTGCCTTTTGCACAGGCATTCACATGTATACCATCAGTGCTAACTGGCTGAGAAATTTTGTCACTGTCATACGGTCTGTCTCTGAGATCAATCTGTGAATGAAGTAGTTTTTCAATTTAAGTTAAATTTACATTTACCTCTAGCTGGCTGACAGGTTGTAGAGTAGTCACAAGGATAATTTCACCTTGTTGCATCATGAACTTTCTCAGGCTACCCATGATTGTGTTTACGGAACACCTACATGCGTGTGACAAGCCTGTGTCCAATTTCCATCACCAATCAGCCACTTAGCCTCAGACACACTTAGAAATGATTTCCCCTCAGCAATCAGGTGGTCTTCCGTACCAATATCCATGAGTAAACCAGGGAGACCCAAAAAGAAACGGAAACCTAGAAAGAATACCTTTGTCTCCCTAATCACGCTAGAAAGATTCTGCCCATGTACAGAGGGCCACATGAGACGCCATTATCGCGATGCGATGTCGTGTGCTATCTCCGTCTCGCGGGGAGCCTTTCTCGCAATCGGGCGTTGGGTGGTGAGCGTTGGCCGTGGTTGCGTTGCCACAGTGGACGGCATGTGTGTGTGTCTAGTAGTAGTATTGGCGTGACGGGTTGCCGCTGTCAGGGGTGCGGAGCTGCATCCGCGGCCTTGACGCCGTGGTGGCTGTCCGGTCACACCTCGGTCGGTCGTCGCACAGTGGGACAGAAGACCGTTGATGCGTTTTGAGCTCCAGAGTCACTAAATGGGACTCGAATCGAACGTGTGACCCCCACCGATGGATTCATCGTTTGGAGAGCAATCTATTGGTGGGGTCACACGTTCGATCCGAGTCCCATTTAGCGACTCTGGAGCTCAAAACGCGTCTAGAATTTTGGCCGCCTGTGCTGTCTTCTGACCCACTGTGCGTCGGTCGGTGTTGCTGTTCTTCGCACGCCTGGCGGGGCGTGGCGGGGCGTGGCGGGGCGTGGCGGGGCGTGGCGGGGCGTGCCGTGGCGCTACGCGGCGGGGGGGCCGCAGGGGCGTGGGGCCCGGGTCGAAAGTCGTCCGGTAAACAAGAAGCCGGTCGAGGCGAGCCCCGACCCCTCGCTGCTCTTTGCAGGCCCCGCTGCACGCCGTCGGAAGTGCGTGGCGCCTGGCCATGGCATGGCCTTTTTTATCGGTCGTACTTTTTGTATTGCCAAACATTGGTCCGATGTCTCACCTTTTGAATTTGAGTGTTTTCGACGCGCGGCCGCGTGCTGCACGCTAGAGTCCACGCTGCGCTTCGTCCGGCCGCGTCGCTCTGTCTCTCTCACCCCCACGGGAAGCCCGGCCGTGAGTGCGAGGGAGGGAGGGAGACAGCGCCACGAGTGACAGCTATCGGCCTGCAGGTGCACGCGCAGCACGCGCAGCACGCGCACGTGGGGGATGCGCGTGCACCCCGCCTGGCCTGGGCCAAGGTCGCCGTCGCAGTGACAGTTTATGGGTCGGTTTGGCATCGATCTGTGGAGCCAGGGCTGATGACATCATCGCCGGGCCGGGCGTGCCTTCGCCTATACCAACAGCTCGATGGATCTGGCCCACATGTTGACGGCTCTCGAGCTCATGACCAAAGTGCACAGGCCCGTGCGTGCCGTGCGTGTGTGACCTGCCTCACCTGTCCCTCTCAGGGGGCGATGGAACTTGGGCGCTTTGCTGCAGTGCCGGCTGCGAGCGGTCTCTAGAAGCGAGGCCCCTTCCGGGCGTAGCTCTCACTCTCTCGCATGGCCGGCTCGCTGAGCCTTAATCTCGTCCTTGAAATAACGCGTGGATCAAGGTTTTCAAGTACCCCAGTCCCGTGTCTGGGGACGAGAGCCTTTGACTTTGACGTACCACCCGTCGGTCCCTGGTGGACGCGGGCGCCTCGCCGCGTTCAAAATGCGGGCCGTGCCGCATCAAGAGCGGAAAATGGTGCGCCCATTCAAGTCGCACGGAAGGCCCGGCCGCGTTTCGTCATCGGCTTGGGCATTGTCTCCGCCGCGACGCGCCGCACAGTGTGCCATTGAGGCGGCAAAAATTCTAGACGATTTTTGAGCTCCAGAGTCGCTAAATGGGACTCGAACCGCACGTGTGACCCCACCAATGGATTCGTCGTTTTGAGAGCAATCCATTGGTGGGGTCACACGTTCGATTCGAGTCCCATTTAGCGACCCTGGAGCTCAAAACGCGTCTAGAGGTTTGGCCGCCTCAACGGTCTTCTGGACCCACTGTGCGCCGCGCCGCGCCCGGGGCGCCCGCCACGTTTATGCCTGCCTTTGCCGATTTGGACGCGGTGTCGTCTGACAGACGCGGCACCGCCTGGGAAATGGAGCAGCGCCGATACCGCCATGGCGGTGGCCAGGTCGTCGGCAAGAAACAAGAACGCCTTCGGGAGTGTTGCTCGGCCGCCAGTGTACTGGCCGCGTCGTCGGCGCGCTGCTCGCCCAAATCATGAAAACATTTGATAATGCGAGAGTGTTGTCGCCGGGTCGGCCGTTGTTGTGTAACCGCCGGACTGGGTCGGCCAGGTTGGCGGCGGTGGAGTTCTCGGCGGCCGTGCCGTGCACCACTGGGAAAATGCCACAAGGAGCTGCTATGCCGGCAGACAGGCCTTTTCCTTATTTCCTCGTCTGGCTGTTGACCGGTTACAGCAGTCAGTACTGCAGACCGATCCGCGCGCACAGCGTCCTCGTCGTTCTGTCTCTCTCGCACCTGCACGGAACCTCCCGTGAGCGTGAGAGAGACAGATGGACGAAAGCGATGTCCGGAATCGGTCTGCAGGCTCACGTGCAGCGTGCACGCTGCCTTACGGTGGGCGGTCCTGGCGGTCGCAGCCCCAGCGCCTGCGGACCCAGCGTGGGCAACCCGCCGCGTGCGTTGCGGCCGCGGGCTTGCCGACGTGGCAGGCGCCTCGCACCCTACGCCCCACTGGTGCACAGTGGGTCAGAGGACCGTTGAGGCGGCCAAAATTCTAGACGCGCTTTGAGCTCCAGAGTCGCTAAATGGGACGCAAATCACGTGTGACCCCACCAATGGATTGCTCTCCATACGGGGAATCCATTGGTGGGGTGTCACGTTCGATTCGAGTCCCATTTAGCGACTCTGGAGTTCAAAACCTGCTCGGGATTTTAGTCGCCTTATCAGTCCTCTGACCCACTGTGTGGGGCTGTGGGGGCCGCGCGCGTCTCGCCATTTGTCTGCGCGCCCCCATTGGGGCCGTAAGCACCGCGCTGACGGCCCGCCGTGCGGGGCGGCGGGGGCGGCGGGGGCGGCCGCCCGGGTCGCTGCTCGCACGGTGCGCGCCGGGCCGCGACTTTGTTTCCGACGAGATAAAAGAAACCCGATCGATCCACGTTCCCATGCGAGATATCGATGGTGGCGCGCGATACCGCCGCACAGATGGTTAGAAGACCGTTGAGGCGGCCAAAATTCCAGACGTGTTTTTAGCTCCAGAGTCGCTACATGGGACTCGAATCGACCATGTTACCCCACCAATGGATCCCTCGTTTGGAGAGCAATCCATTGGTCGGGTCACACGTTCTATTCGAGTCCCATGTCGTGACCCTGGAGCTCAAAACGCGTCTGGAATTTTGGCCGCCTCAACGGTCTTCCGACCCGGTCTTCCGGTGCGCCGGCCGCCCGCAGCCGAGGCCCCCGTCTTCCGTGCGGTTTCCGTTGCGTTTCTCGGCGGGGCCCAGGCGGGGCCCAGGCGGGGCCCTTGGCGGCGGGAGGCAGCCCTTGCTCCGTTGCCCGGTTTCGCATTGCCGTATGGATGAAAGTGGTCCTGGCGGTCCCACGCTGTGGTCCTCCCCCCTCCCCTCAACCGCGTCGCTGCGGGCCAAAGAAATCGGGACCACACTGCCAAGGCCCCTCGGAAGGCGCGGCCTGGACGAGAGCGGAGTGCGAGTAGGTCAGTGCCGGTCGGCAAGACCTTCCGCACGCCGCGCTCCTTGACCTTTGCGACGAGGTGCAGGTGCACGCGCCGACGCCGACCCTAATGCGGGGCGCCGAGGACGGCGGCAGGGACGCGGCGCCGAGGAAGTAGCCGGCGGCGGCCGGAAGCAGAAGCAAGCAATCGAAAGTGTAGCAGCGACCGGTCTGCTAAAGTGGCGGGTACTTCGGCGGATCGAGTTTCTACTCGGTCGGCGCTGCCATCATTCTCCTCCGCTCGGGGTTGCTGTCTGCCGAGTCACCTTTTCCTGACGCCTTGACTGCTGCAGCACCGTGCTGCTCCCGCCTCTCGCACACTCGTGTGCACTCGTGCGGGGAGGCGCGCAGTAGGTGCGAGAGAGACAGAGCGACGATCCGTGTGCATCACGTCCTGATTGGCTGGTGGCGGCGGGTTAGCGGGACAGTGTGACGGCAAGGCGTGTTGCTGATTTGCGACTGCTCGAATCAGCGAGGCTTCTGCTTTGCCACGCCGATTGTCGTCGGGCCGCCTGACCTCGTTGTTCTGCCTCCGCGGCGAGTCCAGCGGGCTGCTGCTGAGGGATGCGCGGCAGATCGGCAGGCTCCGGTCGGGGCAAAGCGATGCGATGTGCTGCGTTTGGGTCACCGGGACCTCGCTGATGGCGGCGTCCTTGTCTTGGACACGCTCTCGTTGGCTACCGCTATGCGATGATGCGCTGAGAAACACCGCCCTGGTGCGCGAGGCGCAGTGGGAGGCGGCCGAAATCCCGGACACGTTTTCAGCTCCAGAGTCGCTACATGGGACTCGTATCGAACGTGTGACCCCCACGAATGGACTCCTCGTTTGGAGAGCAATCCATTGGTGGGGTCACACGTTCGATTCGAGTCCCATAGCGACTCTGGAGGTCAAAACGCGTCTAGAATTCTGGCCGCCTCAACGGTCCTCTGTCCCACTGTCCGCGGTCCAGCCTGTCGGTTCCTCTTCCTTGCATGCTGACTGAGAGTCGATTTCGCCGCGCGTGTCATCGTCCATGGAGCGCCGCGAGGCACCGCCGTGCCCGATCACGTGTGAAAGGGGCCTGGCAGCGTGACGAGCGCCGTGACACGAGCGTTGTGACGAGCGCGGCGTGACGAAGCTGGGCGAAGCGCTGCCGGCTTCCGCCGCGGCCTTCCTGGACTCCCAAGTGCAGCGGCTTTCTCACAACAACATTGATGGCTTTAATTGCGCAGTGGTGTCGATATGGTGGACGCGTTTTCCCGCGTTTTCCGCTCGCAGCTGCACTGATGACCGCTCAACCGCAGCGGTAGTCCGCCGGCCCGTCCTTGAGGGGTCCTCGCGCCTGCAGCAGACTCGGTCGGTGACGCCGCCTTGGAACTTTCCGCGTTCGTCGCGGAGCGCTGCGCGCGCATTCGATACCATTAAACTCCGAGTAAATGCCGCTGGGCAATAAGTAACCTCGCCGACAGTGGCCTGGAATAAACTCGCCGTGAAATCGGGCCAATAATCGCGATGTATCGCGCCAGTGATGAAATCTGTGCGTTAATCCGCGTGTTGCTTGCTATCTGCGAGTCAATCGTAAGGCTTTGTCTAGAGGATTATTGTAATGGAGTTGACAGCGACCACGAAACATTGAGTGTCTTGTACCACGGAACTTCCGAAACTCTGATTGCAACTACTGTATTCCGCTACCGTCGAGCCGCAACAGTGCAGTGTCGATCCAGATTGCGACGCCATTGCATCAGTCTGGGAGTGGAATTTTGCACTATGTACGTTAGGCCGATCCACCGACTGTGAGTGGTCATCGATTAGCTGGGCTTACCCGGGGATTGGCGGCGAGACGAACTGACGTGACATGTCGTACGTGACTCGCTCTCGCTTCGACTCGAAACTTCGACGCGGTGACGAGGTTCATTTCTTTATTCAGGGGCGCCCTGCCTTCCTTGACCCCGCTGCTTGAGGTCCGCGAGGCCCTAGCCCCGCCCCCCTGCACAGCAGGCCAGAAGACTGGCGCAGGCGGCCCAAAATTCGAGACGCGTTTTGAGCTCCAGAGTCGCTGAATGGGATTCGAATCAAACGTGTGGTCGGCCAGAATTTTGTCCGCCTGCGCCCACTGTGCCCTGCCCTGCACCCGCCCAACAGCCGGCGACCGCAGGGAAGTCCGGGTTGCGCTACCGCTGCCCCGCCGAGTGAACGTCGTTTCAAGTTTTCCATCGTTGTCCTCGAGGGGTCCCTCCCTCTCAATTTGCGTGTGCACAGATTGTTTGATTGTGTCGGATTGCTTAGGATTCTGTATGATTTTGTCGCGCTGTTTGCCTACTTACAGGCGTTTTTGACGCAAGATTGTGGGATTGTCTCCTCCAAGCGTACACAGATTGTTTGAGTGGGGGACCCCTTCCGGTTGTCCTGCAGTGGTGCGGCCTAGTGCGGCCGGGGGTGCGCGTGGCTGGGGGTGGGCCCGGCCCTGGCCCTGCCCTGGCCCGGCTGGACGCGGCGCGCAGTACAGCGGTGCAGTCGGCGGCGCACCGACCAGCAGCAGGGGCGCCACCCCGACGCCAGCGGGCGGAGTGGCCCGGCATGGCCAGGGCCCTCAAGTACCTCACGGCCAAGTACGGCTGCACCGGCTGCCTCCCCGTGGAGTCACGAGTAAGCTGTGCTGGAGCGACGCGCGTCTTCGTCGGTGGCAGACTCTGTCCGTGCGGCGCTGCGTGTACCGCGTGCTCAGGTGGACTTGCTGTTGCAGGACATGGAGAGGATGACCCTCTCCGACGGCACCCCCGTCGGGGACAGGCTGGCGTCGCTGACCGCCGGCCCCCGCGGCCCCATCCTCCTCACCGACATCACCCTCGTGGAGGAGCTGGCCCACTTCGACCGGGAGCGCATCCCCGAGCGAGTGGTGCACGCCAAGGGCGCAGGTAACACGTCACCCAGTCGTCCTTTTGTTGTTGGTGCGTCTCGTTCGAGTACTAATTCTTGCTGCTGCTTTCCTTGTCGAGGGTAGGTGCCTTTGGATACTTGGAGGTGACCCATGACATCTCCAAGTACTGCAAGGCCAAGCTCTTCAACCAGGTCGGCAAGAAGACGCCCCTCGCCATCCGTTTCTCCACTGTTGGAGGCGAGAGTGGATCTGCTGATACCGTCAGGTATGGATGACAATTAATAATAATAAAAGGTTGGTGGTTGATTTTTTTTATATTTTGTTTCAGTCTTGATTAGTAACTGATTTATTCCTGTGTTTATCAACAGAGATCCTCGTGGTTTCGCCGTCAAGTTCTACACTGAAGATGGCAACTGGGACTTGGTTGGAAACAACACTCCCATTTTCTTCGTTCGTGATCCCATTCTTTTCCCAAGTTTCATTCACACCCAGAAGCGCAACCCAGCCACTCACCTCAAGGTCAGCATCACAGTCCTCACAAGCTAATGCCATTCATTTCTGCATAAGCGCTAATTGTTTTCCTTTTTGTGCCAGGATGCTAACATGGTGTGGGACTTCTTCACCCTAAGGCCAGAATCCACACACCAGGCCATGTTCCTGTACTCCGACCGTGGTATTCCCGATGGCTACCGTTTCATGAACGGCTATGGCTCTCACACATTCAAGCTTGTGAACGACAAGAATGAAGCTGTTTACTGCAAATTCCACCTCAAGGTATTTTCAATTATTTTTTTCTTTTTTCAATGTTTATGGTAAATATGGTGGCTTTGTGTTTTCCTAACTTTTGCCGCCTCCTGTTTCAGAGTGGACAGGGAATCAAGAACCTGCCCGTCGACAAGGCTGGCAAGGTTTCCGCCGACGATCCCGACTACTCCATTCGTGACCTCTACAACGCCATCACAAAGGGTGACTTCCCCAAGTGGAACTTCTTCATCCAGGTCATGACTTTCGAGCAAGCGGAGAAGCACAGGTTCAACCCCTTCGACATCACTAAGGTATGCAAACTATTCCCTACACTGTCTTCCCCCTTCCGGTCCAAAGCGTCCGTGCGACTTATCTTCTTCCTCTCCCCCCCCCCAGGTCTGGTCCCACAAGGAGTTCCCCCTGATCCCCGTGGGCCGCGTCGTCCTGGACAGGAACCCCACCAACTACTTCGCCGAGGTGGAGCAGGCCGCCTTCGCGCCCTCCCACCTGGTCCCCGGCATCGAGCCCAGCCCCGACAAGATGCTGCAGGGCCGCATCTTCTCGTACGCCGACACCCACCGCCACCGCCTGGGCCCCAACTACCAGCAGATCCCCGTCAACTGCCCGTACCGCTCCGCCGTGAGGAACTACCAGCGCGACGGCCCCATGAACGTGACCAACAACCAGGGCGGCGCCCCCAACTACTACCCCAACAGCTTCTCCGGTCCCGAGCAGAACCAGAAGCTGGAGCCGCCAGCGTACAAGGCGACTGGGGACGTCACCAGGTACAACACCGCCGACGACGACAACTTCACCCAGCCGGGCATCTTCTGGCGCGAGGTCCTCAACAACGAGGAGCGCGAGCGCCTGGTCAGCAACATCGTTGGCCACCTCAAGGACACCGAGAACTTTATTCAGGTTTGTTCAGGAAGTCCTTTTTTTTTTTTTTTTTTCTTTTTCTGATTGTTATTATAGTTTTAACATCTGCTTTCTTCTGCTTTAGGAACGTGCTGTCAAGAACTTCTGCCAAGTCGACCCTGATTTTGGACGCAGGGTTGCTGATGGGCTCCGCAAGCATGGTAGTCACATCTCCGCAAAGATTTAAGCATTTATTGCCTTCACTATCAGTCTCTTCTTTTTTCCATTTTCTATCAAAGCCGTTATGATTTTTGGAAGCATGGTAAACATAGACTATCTTTTGATATGCCTGTTTTGATTGTTCCTGTACCATTATGTAATAAGACCTCTACTCATTTTTATTTTTGTCTTTTGATTCCTTTTTAAAAACTTTTATTAAGGCAAACTGTTGTGTGCATTTGCATACATTTGTGAATGTATCTCGAACATCCCCATTTATAATAAATGTTATGAGTAAAATCAACTCCTGCTCAATAATATTAACCTTTTATTAACTGGTTATATAAATACAATTAAACATCACAGATAAGCAAAAAGGAATAAACGTGGACCAATAATGAATTGGCTTCTAATTGCCACAACAAAGGACAAACTGTACCTAAAATAAAGTAGCTCCTGAAATGGGCTAAAAGTGAGGCATCAAACATCAATGTTTCTGTTGACAACTTGAAACACAGTCACTATTATCAGTCTATGTCAACATATCACAATTTACTTTTTGTTAATATAAGTTGGGGTTGTTTTTACAGAGGAAGAGAAAGCCTCTTCCATCAGACAATATAAGGTCAATGCCGGCCATAATCCAATTCCGTGCTATAGGTTTAGACAAGCTCCTTACAACACAGTCAATTCAAAATTCCATGAGGAAGTGGGTACAACACCAACCCACTTCCAGAGGCAATTGGTCAACTCTACAGGAAATTTAATGAATTATTGATAATATTCAGGCCATGTTATAAATTGTAAACCATATCCTATTTTTTTTCTTGCAACATGGGAAGTGTTATTTCTTCAACCCAAAACTGTATCTTTAATTAGACAGTTTCTATGACTGAATGTATTAAAGGTTGAGCTCGTGTTGTGGTTTGGTCAGCTAAGTTTGCATCTCTCTTTCTAAGTTCTATCATTAAATCCCATCCCACACATGAAATATACCCTTGACGAATTCCTCCACGTTTTCATTTATGAGTTCCGCCCTATGAGGAAATACAAACTTTTGTTTTTCACTGGATGATGACCTCAAACACTCATATGAAGGCTACTCCATCATTGATGTATTTGTGTGGGACAAGATCAATTCAGAGGAAGGCCAGAGAAAGAAAAAGACTGGGCCAAAGTGATGCTTCTCACTTTGTTAAAATCTCAAGAAACTGGAAAAGAAAAGGAAAACAGCAGAAAGTTTGATATAGAAACCTGCATAAAAAACGTTATTTACGACAAAATCGCATGCAAGAAATATTTTTGAACCTTCCAATAATTTTTGTGGACACCAACGATGGGAAAAAAAGCACCAGAAAATTGATCCAATAAGAATTGTTCGCCATGTCTGGGGGACACTAGTAAATGTGTTCTCCACAACAAGAGCCCAAAATTTTAGGGATGAATAAATTTGGGAAAGATGCTAAATCAATGGCAAACTTGCACACACCTGAATAAATAGGGGAAAATAAGATTCTTTGGATATGGTTGTTCAAAAAGTTGCAGGAATTAAGTAAAATAAACAGGAATTCACATATTAAAGAATGAGCTGTTCCGAATTTAATCATTATTTCTTTGTTGTTGATATCATCTGCGAGAATTGGAGAGATAATTTAATGCTGCTCTTGCGTTCAGCATAAAATTCCTCCTTCAGAAGGCTTTACCTTCTGAAAGGCCAAACCAACGGGGGTACTCAATGCAACAATATAATTTGCCTCTTAACAATTTGTAAAGACCGAAAACAACATTGGGTTAATCTGCAGAAAAATTTACAAGTTTTAGGAGGGACATCACTTTTAGTTTCAGTTTGTACCTGGACTGATTTCTTTACCAGATTGCCTATATTGCCAGCATTTCCATGCAGAATTAAAATAGTAGGGAGGCCTTTGTACAAGCTGGTTCAAGGTTGCCGTATCAGAAAGCAATGGAGAAGATGTTCCATCGGCACTTCTGATGTACAACGTCTCACTTGGCAAACCTAACATTGTTGGTTATAGAACAAACTGCACGTGAATT